>CM029642.1:44687677-45264867 GCA_017311315.1 Dendrocalamus latiflorus | reverse complement strand
AGCATATTCTCCTCGGTAGTTCTTGTAAAAGCAGACACGCCATTAATGTACTCTTCACTCACACGGTTCGCGGCATACATCCAGTTTCGGTCCTACGTTATGCCTATATATAACAACTTAGTATTAAAAATTAAATTAATTAATTATTACTATATATATACCACATGCATTGAGGCTTTGCTAGCTTAATTCATATTATAAATACAACAGCTATTTCCCCAGCGATCGACGAACCACTTATAACCAACAATTTTGACAAATTTGGCCTCCCACATGACGAGAATTGATCATGTATGGTCAAGTAGATGCAAACCATCTTCAATAACACTCACCAAAACTTAGATCTAAATTGTATGCAAAAGAAAAATAAATTTCATTACTAACCATATCTAGGGCAATCAGGAACGTATGAATCTTCAAAGCTCTCCTGCCTCCTCCCAGCAAATTAACTGGTCTGAAAGCCTTGCCTCCTCCAGGTGCAGCACCGGCTAGATCTGGATCGAAATGAAGACAGATGCGGTTCTGAGCAGCGCAATAAATATGTAACCGGATTATCACAAACGGTTTTTAATAAAAAATCGTTTGTGATAATTCACAAATTATCACAGACGGTTTTTAATAAAACCATCTGTGATATTCCAGTATCACATACGGTTCATTGGTAAGAACCGTCTGTGATACTCGTTTTTTTCCGACACCAACAACACAGTCGGTCTCCAAATTAAAACCATCTGTGATAGTGTATGTCACAGACGGTTTTGTCAAATCATCTATGATTTGACGTCTACTAATAGTATTTCTGTAGTAGTGCTAGACTCCCCCACCTGCTACTCCCTACTTGCCGTTGTAGCTATCGGGATCAAGAAAATCATCGGTGGCCAATCAAAGATTCACCAAGTAGATCACCGGTGTACGTCCTCCGCCGACGCAAATCCTTTGGTGTCTCCTTCAACCTTCAACCAATGAAGGCCCCTCTTCTACTCCCACCACTCGACATTGCCGGCAAACGCACAGCAAGAGGCGAAGCCGTGGCCAAATACGAGTATTCAAGGTGAGGAGCATCAATGGTGTCGGTCCAAGTGATTGGATGTAATTTTTCATTTCTTTTTAGTCCTTGTTGTTATGCCCCAAGGACTGAGCTGTATCACGTCATTATCTCAGGATTCCTTTTGTAATCTTTAGGATGGTTTTACTATGACTGTTATTCTAATCTAGAGTTCATGGTCTTCCGGACCATGTTTGCCTTAAAAAAAAACAGCAAAATGGTGCCTTATACAGCCCCGTAACCGTCAACTCCTGGTTTGGAACTGCTATGAGGAAAGTGATTTGTCCAATCAGACGCTATAAGCCAGATTATTGAATTGACTCCAGAACAAAGCTAGGTACATAGATAATTGAATATGATTGGTAGAGAAAGAGATGGAGTGAGGCATGGAGCATTAGAGCCGACGTCGGCCGTTATTCATACCGGCCATCCCTTGTTCCCACGGATATAATCGAAAGTTTAATTTCTAAGCATTTGTTCCTTTTGTAAAGCAAATACTGATCCATGCGCATCAGTGGCTTCACACCAGTCAACCCTGAAGAAAGTCACTTTCAGGATAGGGTTCCAAGTGGTGCGCCCCACATGTGGATTTTGTAACGGCTGTTGTGGACGGAGCAATTGCACAGTTTAAAAATTTATATATATATATATATATATATATATATATATATATATATATATATATATATATATATATATATATATATATATATATATATATATATATAATATATATATATATATATTAATTTTTAAACTGTGCAATTGATAAATTGACTTTAAGAAAACATATATTTGTTGTGGGAGTGTTCTATCTATACACACATCAGTCATGGTGATGTTCGTTGAATAAATTAATTACATCCAGAAGATGCAGATTCGTCATGAAAGCAGCGGACTACTCAACAACACGGAAGAATTTGGGAAAAATTGGGTCGATACCAGCAAAAGATACCCAGTTTACAAAACTACCACGGAAACATCCCGGTTTAGAGATATACCACCAAAAAGGTCACCGTTTTGAAACTACCGCTCCAATATTGCCTCCAGATGAACAGCCGTTTGTTGTGACCGTTGTACCCCCTAATCCATTGCAACTACACTATCGAATCTGTTCTTTTTTAGTTTCAGCTATAGCTATATTTATAATTTTTGAGCTGTTCTAGAGTAACAGAAATTCATATGTGGTGTTGGCCGATATAAATAAAGTCGTTATAGTATGTAATACAATCAACTTGTAGACTCCGTATTAAAAAGACACTCCGTTTAAAAAGCTAGTTACTGTAGAAAAACTAAAAAGCAGCTTTTAGTAGCTAAAAAGAAGAGGCCTTCTCGGCAGGATGGCGGTAGCGGCATTGCGAAGTTGACATCTGGATGGAGTGCTGTTCATTTGTAAAGCACTTCATGTGTTGTGAAAATTAAGTGGTTTTTTGTAATTTTTTCTGGAGAGGATTTCTGTCAAACGATGGATGAGCTCTGTGAAATTTTTATTTCTGTAGATGATCTCTGTGTAATTTTTTTTGTAGATGATATCTGTTGTAATCTTTTGTATGAATGCGCAAAACTGATGATTTGTTGATGAGAACTAAAGCATAGCTCTCTTCCATCGAGTTGTATTTAGGTGATTTAGGCACTAAATCATTGAGCATGACATGAATGTAGCGGTTGTTTTGGCGAGAGGTGAGAAGTGAGTGGCCCAACAAGCGGAGAGGGGTCGCAGGGGTCAGCATTGAGGAGAGCGGATTTTTTTGATGTGGCTTAGACTTTTATATTATAATTTTTGAATTCTGACTATTCATGAGAGATAATACAAAAAGAAAAAAGTTACATATAATTTTTGCCAATATAACTGAACTTAGTACAGTATCTATTACAATTAACTTATAAATCTCACATTAAAAATACATAATTTAAAAGCTAACTACTATAGAAGAATATAATAAGTCAAAACCAAAGTCCCTGCCGAACTGAACCATGGTCGGGCTGAACCATGGTCGAGCTAACTACTATGGGGCCTGAACCATAAGTCAACACCTGGATGGCAAATGAGCTAGCGGAAGGCAACGGAGTGGCAGTTTTCTGGACGGCGCGACGTACCTTTTGGTGGTGTATAACTGAACCGGTAAGTTTTAGTGGTATTTTACTAAACCGATCGAGTATCTTTTCATGATATTGACCTAATTTGTACGCGCGGAGAATGTGCATGCTCTTATTAACAAATGAACACACATGATTTTTATGTTGCTCTCATTCTAATTTCGAATGTACCGAATATCATATGACTAGTGGACCAATTTTAGTTACTTTTTTATTGTATAACTTTTCTGACAAATTACTACCTCCGTACAAGATAGATATGGCTTTGGCATTACAGTTGCCAACACAACTTTAACGCACGGAAGTAAAACAGATGAAAGCGCGACATTATATGGAAATATTTAAATAGCAAATCTACTCGTATCGTTTGCATGTGGGAATCCAAATACTTTTAAGAATATGATAGAGTTAAACAAAGCTGATTGTACGAAAACCACAATGACATCTATTTACCGGCAGTGGTATTATGAATTTTAATTGTTAAAGTTGTGGCTTGAATACTAGGTGGTGTGTAGTTATGAATTAAGAGCATATCTGAAACACAGGAATTTCTACTTAGTATATAGTTAGTACAAAAATTATTCCCGCATGATTTGTATATGTTTCTCTTGTTCCAAACCAGTTGCTAATTAATTAAGGAAGCAGCTAACTACGGGCCTGTTTGACATGGCTACGGTTTATGGCTTTTGACTGAAATTTTTGAATTTGCGACAGAGATTATGGAGAGAGATACTCGCTTGCGATTTTAGTTGATACATATGTTGGGCTTTTAACATGTACTATAATTAACTTGTAGACCCTGTCTTGAGAAAATATCTCATTTGAAAGTTAGATACTATAGCAAAATCTAAAAGTCGCTAGCTTCGGTTGAAAGAACAGGCCCTACACGCCTGTAAAACCAATTCTTTTTTTTTTGCAAAGTGCACTTTATATTATATATATATGCAGACTAGCTAGTGGAGTGTGTGGTCTTGCCTTTCTCTCTTTCGTTTTCCATTGCGTGGCAAACTGCAGACGGATAGATGCTTGCCATGCATGCAGAAAAAAAGAGGAGAAATTCCTCCAACTTCGCAGAACCTTCCTTGCTATCCAACAGTCGCATTGATTTGTACCCGTCCTCGCCAGCCTGCGCCAAATTTTTCCAACAGATGAACAAACATTCCGACCATTTGGAAAAAAAAACACATGGGGGAAGTACTCCCGTCGGCGCCGAAAAAGGGCCACTTGAGAAAGAAGACTGTGGCTTATTGGTGGCCATATATACGCAGATCTACAAGTGAACCATCCATGGTGTCCTTGTGGAAGAATAAAAGGGTCAGTTGACGTCGGTTCTGAACAGGACAGATAATCCGCTTGAGATTGCAGTGGCGGTCGCGCTGTGTTTACCGAAAATGTAGCCCATGCTAAGCTATGTTATTGCATGCTATCTATGTTTTTGTTAAATGAAAAAACAGACGACTGTATTAGCAAAACACAAAAGTGATTATCCCACCTCTCATTCTACGCTCGATAGACGACATTTGTTGTTTTTTAAAAGTGTCCATGCATTTCCAGAGCCAGACTTTCTAATCTGTTACCAACAATTATTGCAATTATGTATAGGTTTAGTGAGACACAAAAGCGATGCCGTTAAATCTGGTGTTTGAATGTATTTTTACATAATAATGATTAGTTGCTACCAACATTATATTATAAAAGAAATCAACAGGCAAAGTTTAATTTTGGAGACCGTGACATGTCAAATCGTGGCATCCACTTCTCAACGGATCGGAGGAAGTAATCAGTATGTTGTTTGTAGTTTGTTCATAAACTGCATGCAGTCAGAAGTGAATTACTGATCCTTGCCTGAGAGAGCTTGAGCTAGCTTGCCCCCGATTTGGCAAAGTTAAAATGATGATTGCAAATTTCTTTAAGGATTGCAAATTTCTTTTTGTAAACAAGCTGTTATTGAGCCGAGAGTACAGTGAATTACTCCTTGGCTATCTTAGGGCCAAATGGCGTTTGGTCTAAAAATAATTGAGTACTGCTATACAACATTCGACTGTTTTTGAGAACAAAACAGTCAGATTGATCTGGGGCGTTAGATTTCCATCCAACGGATCCACCCATACAAGCCCCCCCTAAAAAATGACCCCCTCCAAAAAAAATGATCTAGGGCGTTGGATCTCCATCTAACGGCTCAAAATCTGATTGTTTTTGTCCTAAAAAACAATCGAATGTTGTATAGACACTCCCAAAATAATTTGCCCCTTTGCTTAAGGCTACTCACAAATAGAACAAGATATATATCCGATCCGTGTTCTTTCAGAGTTTTTTTTTGGGAGGGTTGTCAGAGTTGAGCTTAGCTCAAGCCAAACCTTAGAAGGTCATGAACCTTGAGCTTAGTTTACACCCCTAACATTAACCACTTGATGCGAACACTCCTACTATGCACACATGAACCTTCGAACATTTGATATGAGAGTATACATGTGACCGCAACAATTGATCGATGTAGATGATATGTTCTCTAGGCTGTGATATCTTGTTGACTTTATGGTGACTATTTTGGAGTAAAGCATGATGATAGAGGCATTATGATGTCCCATTTGAATGAACGTGTAGCTAAATTTGTACTATTGACATGAACACTCACTCGTGCAATTCACGTTGCCTACAGTAGAACATTTGAAACCACTAGCAGGAACCAATTAAATTAAGGGTGTTTCTTGCATGCATTGCATCACCTCGGCATGAGTCAAGGAGTTAATAGTGCCAAGTTCTTTCATGTGTACTACTTATGAGAGTGTGTGCGGTGTGGAGTTGATCCAAGCGGTTTGCCGACTAGGCTCAATTTGACTTCTCCGAAGAATTAGTGTGTGCTTGGCTAGATGATGAGCGAAATTCAACAAACAGATTTCAATCGAATTGACCAAACTCAGCCTAATCCGGCTTCATAAAGGAGATATGCCAATTTTTTTTTTGTATCTGGATATCATGGTAGTTATGTAAACGTAATACATTTCAAGATAACACATGAATACAATGTTGAATGGTAACCAGCTGCAATGTTGAATACAATGGTAACACATGAATACAATGTTGAATAAACATTATACAGCAAGCACCAACATTTTATTTAGTAACCAGCTGCAATGTTGAAATAGCTCAGTCGGAATGTTTTGAGTGGTCATGGAGAAATGTTGCATATATTAGACACAATACACTTCATTGCGCAATAATAGGAAACAACTACCACAACATCCTTACCCAACTATATATTGCAACATGAATACAATAAATAATATACAGTTTTGCTATTGCACAGGCGACTGAAATTTTTAATCTTTCAGTCACCTGAAATTGCACTCTCAATCAACTGAAATTGCAGCTCCCCTCCAAAAAAAAACACCTGCAACTTTAGGCAACTGAAGTTGCAGCCCCCCTCCAAAAAATCACCTGCAACTTCAGGTGATTAAGAGTGCAACTTTAGGTGATTGAAAGATAAAAAAAATTCAGTCGCCTATGCAATAGTCACTCCCAATCACTCAAACCAAACATCTGATTTTTTTTCCTTAAGGCAAACGTCTGAAGGGTTGATATTGAATCAAGTTTAAGACAAGAATATTCAAATATTGTCCAAATTACTTCAATATTAGAAAGTCCTGTATATCACTTGAAAGATATACATGTACTCAGAGATTTCAAAAAGCAAATATTGTTATTTCTTGGTATATCATGGAGCAATTTGAAATTAATTGAGCTCAAAATAAACAAGCTGATTAATTCTAGCTCAATAAGCTATTGGAGATTAAAATGAAATAAGTCAAGAACTAGAGAAGCATACTTTCTTCTCGGTCATTCCTTTTAAAGACGAGTCTGATCTACGCAATTTCCAAACCCAAGCTTATGCATATAAAAGATGTTACATAAAGATTACAAATCTCAAACTCCTTATTATCTATGCACCCAAAAATAATCCTAACTTAGTCTGCATCATAGACAACAAAAATGGATTGCACCCTTCCATCTTCTAGTACAAAAAGATGAAGTGCGTGCAACTTTACGTAAGATTAATACCACACAATTTTCATCCATCCATGTTTGCACCATTGTAGGGCATGAGCAATACAGGAAACCAGACATAAGTATATGAGGTATATGTATGATCATTCCTCAAAACTACTGTATAGATCACATTGATCACAAAATCTTCAGATTCCTGCTCGGCCAATAAATAAGAAGCATATTTCAGTATAATTAGTACCTCTTGTATTTTTGATTAACTTGCATGTACAGTATCCCGCCTGGTGTTTCCAGTCATCCCTGGCTCATTTACCCCACAAAAAATTGAATTTACAAGGGTATCTAAGCTTCCTAAAAAATCATGGGAATGAAAATTAACCCTGTGTAAATCTACATCCCTAGGGCTTGTACCAAGCCACCAACTTGAATTGCAGCCATTTGCCACCTCCAAGTATCAATACTTTGCTCAAGAACAAATTTCTTTGCCTTGCTTATAAGATCCTCCCCTTGTTTCTTAACCTTTGCCATCTTAGGGCACTTGAGCAGCCCTAAGTAGGCTTCCAAATCATGTACACAAGCAGGGTCTCTTGCCTTGAAGAAGTCTAGGGCAAGCTCGACACCTACATGTGTGTAACATGAACAGCTCCACGGCAGCTCCAGCCTGCCTCCCAAAACCCTAGAGTTCTCATTCAAGAAGATGCCGGGCAACTTGGTGATTGGATCGTTCACATTCACTACCCTCAGCACCTTCACGCCGAGCTCGTCGCACCGGTTCTTGAACCCCATGTTCCCCACCCTCGGGCCAGCAAAGGAGTAGACGGTGATCGGCACAGCGTTACCCTTGCTGTCGCGGTTCAGGCCGAGCTCGGCAAGGTCGTAGCCAAGGAGGAGGGCCAGGGAGCTGCCCATGCTGTGGCCGGCCAGTGTGATGCTGATGTCCTCGTGCTTATATTTGTTGATGAGCCGTGTCACCTCCGAGAGGAGCTGGTTCCGGCAGCTGCCGCGAGTGAACCGGCAGGTGGCGTCGTCGGAGGTGTAGACGGAGAGGAACCCCGACTCGACCTTCACGTCTGGGCGGGGGTCTGCCGGGTCGAACCTCGCCGGCGCCAGCGAGCTCATCATGTTGGCTACCCACTCTGACCCGGTCACCGTGCCGCGGAAAGACACGACGATGTCGCGACGGCCGAGCAGCCGCGCCGTTTCATCCGAGGCCACCGCCACGTACCCGATCCACCGGCTCGGACACGGCCCCGCCCCGCCGGGAAGCGCGACGTCCGCGGCAGCGTAGATGTACCTCGTGACATCGTAACCAGCGCCGGCCATGCCGACCTCCTCGAGCATCCGGGCCTTGCCGTACTTGCAGTTGAGGTACCGCTTGGAGCCGGCGTCGAGGTCGAACGCCTTGTACGTGGCCGCCACGAACTCGCCGTACCGGACGATCTCAGCGCGGAGGAGCGGGTGCAGCGGCTCCACCAGCCCGGCCCAGTCGCTCTCTCCCTGGATCTCCCGCCACATGCGCGCCAGCGTCTGCTCGTTCTTCCTCCTCTCCGGCGCGACGACGGGAGCCACGGGGGCTGCACGCCTGGTGTTCACCGCAATTGTCGACGCTGCAGACAGCCGCGTCGTCTGCGGGGCGAACGTGGAGGGCGGCGCGGCGACCGCTGCCACTGCCGCGGCGGTGGACGTCGTCGAGCAGTGGCCACGCTGCTGCGGCGGCTTAGCGCAGAGCCCAGGAGATGTGTTAGATACCGGGAGGTGTATCGCCATTGCTTATCGACCAGCTGCTGCAGCTGCAGTGTTCGCACGCAGCAAGATGAGAGAGAGAGAGAGAGAGAGAGAGAGAGAGAGAGCGAACGCGAGGGGAAGAGGGAGAGTTTGGTGCTTGGGAGTTGGGGGCAAGCGAGGCAAAGGCGCGCGAGCTTATATATAAGGGGTGGGGGAAGAACGCGGCGCGCACAACGTTTTCTCGCGCGAGACGTGTTGGCTAGTTGGAAAGGGAGGGAGCGGAGGCGTTAAGGAGCACATCTTGCACGTTGCGCGCGGGGATTTGACCGGGCTGCTTCATGTGCTGGTCCCGTTTCGTTTTCACTCCTCCTTTTCTCCCTTCTTTGCGTTTCGGTCCATGGGCTCCCTCGTATTTGCAATTAGAGGTTTGTGTTGCCTTTTCTTTCTCTAACGCCTGAATTAAGGAGTGTTCGTATTGGGTTTTACTCATGGTTTATATTTTTGGTTGAAAAACTAGTAGTGGCTAAAAAAATAACTTTAAGGAGGATGTGAGCGGTGAGGAAATGTAAGAGAGCGAAAGGAGTAGGATGCGTGATGCACCCCGTGACTCATTGTTTTATTCCCGAAACGAGAGGAGTGAAGAAGCTGGATGATTGTATTGACTTTTGGCTCTTTTAGAAAGAAGATAAAAATAAAAACCAACATGAACAAGGGCATACATGGAGCAGAAAATACTGTAGTTGAGAACATACAGATGTACAACTATCCGTGGTCCAGTGATTGGCATATAGTGGTGTAGGCATGCTCGAGTAGCCTTCTTTCGTATAAGACTATTCATATGTCAGCAGGTTTGTTACGCGACTAGATGCTATGAAGTTTATTCACCACACGATACTCACCATGTGGTAGGATAATTTTGGGCCTGTTCTTTTCAGCTTCTAAAAGTTACATTTCAATTTTTCTACAGTAACTAGTTTTTAAATGGAGTATCTTTTCAAGATAGGGTATACTAGTTAATTGTAATACATACTGTTCTGACTTCATTTATATCGACAAAAACCGCACGTGAGTTTCTGTTACTCTGTAATCTCTCGCACAAACAGCCCAAAAGCCACAAGCCGCAGCCAAAAACCATAAGCTTCAGCCGAAAAGAATAGACCCTTTATCTGTTTTCTTAAATATTCTATCTAGCAACCACTAAGCAATCTCAAGAAATTGCTTAAAATTATTTGCGGAACTAAGTTTACCAAAATTTTCTTGTTTATCATAAATTAATTCATGCTAAGACAGCTAATTCTTCACCCAAATGTGTTGCGGTTGGGTTCTTTTCGACTTTAGCTTTTCACTTTCTGCTACAGTAATTAGCTTTTAAACGGTGTGTTTTTTCAAAACGAGGTCTATAAATCGATTGTAATAGACACTGTAGTGAGTTCAGATATACCGACCAAAATCGCATACGACTTTCCCCTCTTCATACTATCTCGTACAAATAGTCAAAATTCAAAAATCATAAATCAAAAGTCAAAGTCATAGTTAAAAAAAACCCATTTGTACATATACTGTGTCTGTTCAACAGCGCGTTTGCCTACACGAAACCGAGTACCAGATTCTACTATTTATCAAAGACCATGGCTGTAATAGTTTACATGCATCGTGCTACAAAGGCTTCTCCAAAAGAGGAAAAAAAAAGGAGCGGATAACCACGTCAGCAGCCTGTGGCAAAAGCTACGAGGAATAATGGAAGAACGAGATACCCAGCGCAAAAATATTTCAGGAAATGTTAGGTACCAATGTGCCAAGATTTTAATGGGCCATGGTCGGTTGGGGGCTCACCATGTCTCCATGTGGTGTATGCGACTCGTGGCCGATTCTTCGGTGGGGCCCACGTAACGATGGTTGCACTCGTCACATCGTTGAGATCTCTCCTCTCGTGCAGCAGGCCGCGGCTGCTGCTACTCGCTACGCGGCACGCAATGCCGTACCGCCGGAATTCTGCCAACCACATGCGAAGGTACATGTGCGTTGTTTTTTTTTCCAATTTTTTCCCCATACCATTTATGGTCACGTATTTGCCCGGCTAATTAATTTTCTTTGAATCGAGAGAAATCACTAGTAAACACTACTACAGAAATCACATTACAGACGGTTCAGAAACGTCATCACAGACGGTTTTCTGAACCGTCTGAAATTATGGGTCAGTGATAATCCAAGTTATCACAGACGGTTTTCGAACCGTCTGTGATTATGCGATATCACAGACGGTTTTTTATTAAAAACCGTCTGTGATTATCCGATATCACAGACGGTTTTTTAATAAAAAACCGTCTGTGATACCGGATAATCACAGACGGTTTTTAATAAAAAACCGTCTGTGATACCGCATAATCACAGACGGTTTTTTATTAAAAACCGTCTGTGATACCGCATAATCACAGACGGTTTTTAATAAAAAACCGTCTGTGATACTCCTCCACCCCAGCAGAATCTATTTCTGTTTATAGCTAGCCTCAGGAAATGCTAGCCATGCCCTCTGAAACAAGCAGATAATCACAGACAAAAAACATACAATTCACACATCTCATTTCCTTTCAGATACATTTCACAGACATAAAACATCACATTGACATTGCACTTCATTTCACAAACATAAAGCATGCATCCATTTCGCAAATCGATTAATTGAATTGAAATGAAATGTCCATTAACACATCTCATTTACAAAAGATGTGCACTGCATTTGCACTTAGTGATAAGATCAATAAGAAATCATGGTGCGCAGTAGAACCGTCCTCCTGGCGTTATGACTTGAGTCAGCAAAAAGTACGCCAACTCTCCTCGAATCCCTCCAAGAACAGGCTGTTTCAATGCAGTTGACGGGATGGACGCAACCTGTCGATAGGAATATCAATGTGCGTATATATGTAACGTGTTAAGTATGAAGTAATTATGAGAAGAGTGACAAACCTTGCGATTGGTGAGCCTCGAGGAATCGAGGAGTAGTTCCATATGTTGGCAAATGTAGTATCCACATGTGTTGCCCGGCTCCTGCTGGTGACACTGCAAAAAATGGAATGTGTTAGTTCAAGAGGCATTAGTACCAACTGTTGCATAGGATTAATTAATGTGAAATAGCGAATACCTTAAAATCTCGAACATGTGTCAGCAAGCCTTTGGCCCCGCGCTTCGAGTCACCTCCCTTTTCAATGTAGGTGGCAAACGCCCTACGTAATTCGAAAAAGTTAACCTTAATCATTCGGAAGGAAAGAAAGTACAATGTAGATATGTATGGGGAATATGTGCTTACCTATCGATTACTTGGCTGAGAACTGTGAAGTCCATTTTATTCTTACTTAGGGAATCAAGGTAAAATACCTTGTTCCATTTTGGTACAATTACTACTAAAATCCAATGAAAGTTTTGAAGGAAGGGCATAAGTACATAATCCTTCTTGACGCAACCCAGCAGTCCTGCTGCAATGTACCTCTCGACGAGGGGTGTATCCTGGTCAATGGTTTGCTTGGCGACCAATTGTGGGTCGAAGAAACCAACTGATAAGTTGGATGATCTAGCTTTAATCAGCATGTGTCTATATATATACACACGAAAGCAAAAAATTAGATATGGCATTTATCGGTATGACATTGACGGAGACTGTGATTGTACACACTTACAGCGTCCAGCATCGAAGGATTGAGACGTCAAGAGCGTTGAACGTGAACAGATCGAATAAATCCTCAAAGGCGACCACGAACATACACTCTTGAAGATTGTGGTGTAAATCATCCGGCGTGAATTTGACAGTGATACTTGAGGTCCGTTCTCCCTCTAGCTTATTGGACTGCTGCATATACCACATGTGCAATTGCGTGCAACTATATGGTAGCTTTTCGATGTATTTTTCCTCGAGCAACGGCTGACCAAGCACGAATTTGCGGGCCAAAGGTAGGTACGAAATATCATCATTGGTCTTCTTTGCTTTGCCCTTACTGCTTCGGCTTTAGGCCGACTTAACGGCAGTCGGCAGCAGCGGTGCAAGTTGCTCTTGCGAGAATAGGACCCGTGGAGATAGCACCGGTGCAGTATCCGGTGGTGGAACCGATTGGTCTTGTAATGGAGATGGCACCAGTGCAAGTTGCTCTGGCGAGAGTATGACCAGTGGAGATAGCACCGGTGCAGTATCCGGTGGTGGAACCGACTGGTGTTGTAATGGAGATGGAACCAGTGCATGTTGCTCTGGTGCTGCCACCGGTGAAGAAGACTCCAGGGAGATGTCGCTTTTGGGCCACTGGATGAATGTTCCGATGGCCTGTCCTAGAGTCATGATCTCGTCGTTGGGGGGCTTCGGTAGCGGGACCACCTCAAAATTGACATGCACACCATCCACTTGGTAGGTTTGTCGTTCCACAGCGTGTAAGTGTTCTTCTGGAAACTCGAACGATGCCAAAATTTCGGTCCACAGCTCACGTTTCCGACTGTCAGGCACGTTCTTCCACGAATTGTATGTGATCTCAATTCGTTGTCGTGCAACTATTCCGACCATGGTTCGGAATGCGTTTACCGCTTGCTTAGGAAGGATAGGGACCCCAGCTGCGTTTACCGCTGTGATGGTCTGTCGGCTCTGAGGCTTCTTTGATATCCCTCTTCCTTGGCGTCTTGATGTTGGAGCGGACGCCTCCGGCGATGATGCTGAAGAATGCGCGGGTGACATGTTGCTCATTTTGTGGGTCTATTAAGATAAGATGAGAATGTGATCATATTGAATTGGAAGAGAGGAGTAGAGGGGAGGGGGAGAAGGGAGGGGGTGATATGGATATAGAGAGGGGGTGATGTGCCTATCTTAGCACCTACTTTAGTTGCTAATACTATAAACCAAATAATAGAATCAATAACAGTCTCAACATGAATATGTGCTCTCAAATTGTAGGGTTGCACAAGATTAATCTTGGCCGTCCCGCTACTAAATCATATACTCTTCCTTGATTGGTTATGCCAAATAATGAATTCAGTCTTTTGAGCTCTAGATACAAACTCTACAATCTCAAGATCAAGATATATTCAGCATGCATATATTCAGACAGGAATATATGGAAGATTGTATATAACAGATAACAGCTATTAGAGCTCAAAGACCGAATGAACCAATCTATTAGAGCTCAATTTAATAATATGCCATAACTGTAAATCCCACAGGCAATCTCAGTATATGGAAGATTGTATATAACAGCTATTAGAGCTCAAAGACCGAATGAACCAATCTCAGTATATGAATTTATCATCATCGAGCAACTGTAAATCCCACAGGCAATCTCAGTATATGGAAGATTGTATATAACAGCTATTAGAGCTCAAAGACCGAATGAACCAATCTCAGTATATGAATTTATCATCATCGAGCAACTGTAAATCCCACAGGCAATCTCAGTATATGGAAGATTGTATATAACAGCTATTAGAGCTCAAAGACCGAATGAACCAATCTCAGTATATGAATTTATCATCATCGAGCAACTGTAAATCCCACAGGCAATCTCAGTATATGGAAGATTGTATATAACAGCTATTAGAGCTCAAAGACCGAATGAACCAATCTCAGTATATGAATTTATCATCATCGAGCAACTGTAAATCCCACAGGCATCAGTATGAAGTATCAACCCTAACAGTAAGCATGAAGCTCGGGGAGGGATTTGATGACCTTAGGGTTTTGGTGACGGAGGAGGAGGCGGGTATCAACCCTAACAGTAAGCATGAAGCTCGGGGAGGGATTTGATGACCTTAGGGTTTTGGTGACGGAGGAGGAGGAGGCGACGACGGAGGAGGAGGAGGCGACGACGACGGAGGAGGAGGAGGTGGCGGCGACGCAGGAGGAGGAGGCCCCGGGCTCGGGGAGGCGGCGGCGACGACGGGCTCGGGGAGGCGGCGGCGACGCAGGAGGAGGAGGCCCCGGGGACGGAGACGGAGGAGGAGGAGGAGGCGGCGGCGACGACGGGCTCGAGTGAGGCGGCCGGGGAGGGCTCGAGTGAGGTGACCGGCGAGGGCTCGGGGGAGGCAGACCGGGATTTAGATATTAGAATAACTGCATAATACACGGAAAACCCTAGACACGGGTATATATAGCGGATTATTACAGACGGTTCTAAACTTAGAACCGTCTGGGATATGAATATCACAGACGGTTCTAAACTTAGAACCGTCTGTAATAAGCATACTATCTCAGATGGTTCTACGTTTAGAACCGTCTGAGATAGTAGGCTTATCACAGACGGTTCTAAACTTCGAACCGTCTGTGATATTCATATCCCAGACGGTTCTAAGTTTAGAACCGTCTGTGATAAGACTGTGCCCAACTGTAGTCATTCATGATCAACAGCCAACCATCTGCATTCATGATCAACTACCTACCAGCTGCATTCATTTACACATTTTATCAGTCTGCATTCATTTTTGTCACACATTTTCACATACACATCTGAAAATTGACTACATCACACATTTTCACATATACATCTCAAAATTGACTACATCACACATTTTCACATATACATCTGAAAATTGACTACATCACACATTTTCACATATACATCTCAAAATTGACTACATCACACATTTTCACATATACATCTCAAAATTGACTACATCACACATTTTCACATATACATCTCAAAATTGAAACCCCTCCGAATCAAGTGCGCTACAATTTGCCCTCGGTTCTTAAACATCTTCAAATTCTCGCAGTCAGTGCATGGACAGCACATATATTCCACCGCCTTATTCAACATATCCTCCTCGGCGGCTCTTATAAAAGCAGAAACGCCATTAATGTACTCTTCACTCACACGGCTTGCGGCATACATCCAGCTTCGGTCCTACGTTACATACATATATAACAACTTAGTATTAAAATCTAGATTAACTAATTATAACTACATATATACGGGCCACATTTATTATATTGAGACTTAATTTGCTAGCTCAATTCATATTACAAACACAACAGCTATTATATAACCAACAATTTTACAAATTAACCATCTTCAATAACCACTAATGGATTACTTAGACCTAAATTGTAATGCAATTAAAGAAAAAATAAATTACATTACTAACCATATCTAGAGCAACCAGGAAAGACTGAATATTCAAAGCTCAATCTCTGCCTCTTCCCACCAAATTAACTGGCCTGAAATCGCCTAGCTTCCTCCCGAGTGAAAAAGTGCGCAGCAGTGGATAGATCTGGATCGAAATGAAGACAGATGCGGTCTGAGCAGCGCAATAAATGCCTTAGCCATTATCACAGACGATTTTTAACTAAAAACCGTCTGTGAATTATCACAGACGGTTTTTATTAAAAACCGTCTGTGATAATTAGCTTATCACAGACGGTTTTATATTAAAAACCGTCTGTGATAATATGGGATTATCACAGACGGTTTTTAATACAGACCGTCTGTGATACTTCGGTAATAACCGCCTGTGATAATCCATTTTCCCGCCACAAATACCACAGACGGCCTCCTAATTACAACCGTCTGTAATAGTGTTCATCAGAGACGGTTTCACAAAACCGTCTGTGATGAGGCGTCTACTATGAGGCTTTCTGTAGTAGTGAAAGATGGTTTTAGGCCCCACTCATTTCAGCTTCAGCTTCTGACTTTTTTTACTATTCATAAATTTCGGCTTTTTCTGAACTTTTAGCTTTTTTTTTGGTTTTTTCCCGTATTCGTTCGCGTTGTCCGTAATGAGCTAACATATTTTTTTCTATTTTTAAATTTTTTTAAATTTAATTATGCTAAATAAGTCACCTTCAGCTATAGTACAATTTTAGCCGCTACAGTGCAATTTCAGTCATAAGCCACAGCTTTTCAGCCCAACCGAGCGGGGCCTTAAGCTTGCTATTTGCTTTCCCGTGGAAAATAAGCTAAACACGCCTAGAAAGACGGATGACGAGATAGATCTGTGATCTTAATAAATTTGTACTAAAAGCGTATTGTGTGTACATAAAGGTGGGTATCAAGATTTGATACCCTGATGGGTAGAGTTGTGCATCTATAACTCAACCACCCCACCAACAGGTGGTTCTCTTGAAAACAAGCTAGTTAGTACGTACATTCACAGAAAAGATGTGTTTAGAGATCACATGTAACTGTGACTACTAATGTAGCTAAAAATCTAGGGTGATCATATATTTGTCCCAAAAAATACTTAAGAATACTTTTTTTGGAGCTGCTAGCCTATGCTATACCCTTAGAATGTATTTCCAATGGTATAGCAATTTTATGGAGTTTGATGAGGTTTTATTTGCATATAAGTTTCATGAAGGTTTCAGGTTTCAAGTTAGAAGTATCAAACTAGGTTTCATCATTTTTCATAAAAAGTTTCAGAAAGATTTCAGGTTTCGATTTCAATGTTTTAAGCAAGTTTCAGCGCGTTTCATGAAAGTTTTATGCATCTTTCAACACGTTTCAAGAAGTTTTAGAAAACATTGCAAGCAAGTTTCAACATGTTTCAAGAAGTGTTAAAAAAGTGTCAACAAGTTCCAGAAAGGTTTCACGGGGCTTTAGCAAAGTTTCACCAAAAGTTTCCAAAATAAAAAAAAACAAGTTTCAAATACGTTTTGCAAAGTTTGAGATCAAATTCATACTTGTAGCTTTGTTGGACAACACCGATGATGAAGACGAGTATGCTATGTAGAGGCCGGTGCACCTACTTTGATGGCATGCCACTGCCGCGTTCGGTCTGGCGCCGTTGCCGCCACACATGCACGGGGTTGCTGCTGCACGCGGCTCATGGTGACCAAACACCTACTCGAGCCGTCGTGCCCCTATCACACACATCGCTACCAGGCCCGTGTGTCACCGTCGTAGGGCTTGTTGATGCGCTCGCTGGGGTGTGCTAGTTGCACGCTTCAAACCCAGGCATGCGCGCCTATGCCACCGTTGTTGCGTTGCCTTTGCTACCACTTTTGTTCAGCCTGCCAAAGCCGCCACTTCACAGCCTACTGATCCAGGCTCTGCCAAGTTGCTCCTTGGTTCGCCGAGACCCCTCGCCTCACCATGTTGCAGCTTGCGCTGCAACGACGATCACCAGGTTGATTGTCGAGTTTCACCCCAAAATCCAACCATGCAATGCAAACAAATTTAAATTGAATCACTAATCACCCAACCATCGCCTTCCTCAACCATGGCCACTGTATGCTGGCTTTGCTCAGATCCTTGTCGCATCGACGTGCCCTCATAGACCACACTATTTTTCGAGCCTGCCATCCAAGGCTAGAGGTAGGGTGGCCATGGAGCTGCCAATTGCAATGACATGGAGGAGAGCAGAAACATGGTTGTGAGCATGAAGGAGGTACGATCGTATGTGGGAGTAGGCGGTGACACTGGTGAGGACTATCCATTCAGGGAGGTGAGGTCACACACAACATGGGCTACCATCATTGGTATTACATGCACTTCCCTTGTTCGTGGCGTGGTTGCTTACTTGCTTGTCTCATTGCAGACAGGAAGGGAAGACAGAGATGGAGAAATCGGGAAGGTTCACATGTGGGTGCTAATTAAATGGTCCCAAGACAATCTGGTGGTTTGATGGAACGATGTACCCATCCGACAGTATACCGTTTGTTTTAGCAATCTCTATTGTTTTAGAAATATCGACCAAATATGAGAAGAGCTCAAACTTAGTGGTAAGAACTTGCTTTGTCAACATCTCAGGTGGATTATCATGAATACTGATCTTGCAAACCTAAACATCACCTTGAGTAATAAACCCTCGGATGAAGTGATATCTGACATCAATGTGCTTTGTTCTCTTATGGAACATTTGGTCTTTTGCAAGACAAACAACACTCTTACTATCACAAAATATGTTGGTGCAGGATGTATTTCCACAAAGCTTAGTGTATAGACCTCTTAGCCAAACAACTTCTTTATACGCTTTTGAAATAACCATATACTAAGCTTCAGTGGCCGAAAGAGCAACAGTAGTTTGCAGATAGGATTTCCAAATCTCGGCACAGCTTCTAATAGTAAACACATAACCGATAAGAGATCTCCTCTTATCTAAATGATATAGACCAATGAGCTGGATACGCCGATTGATGCATGAATAGCCTCGCAAACTGATCTGATTTGATCGAATTACAAGATAAACAATGTTGGCATAATTTTAGAACAAGGTATTCTAAGCTTGCACACCAAACTCTCGCTAAACATCACGTATTCTCTTCTCACCTCCTCACGGCAATCCCTTCAACTCATCTCATGAACACCCAAACATGGTGCCGAGTGGCTTTTCTATTTTTATTCATAATCTAAACATCATAATCTGGTCTTACAGTGGCGTACACCCTTGGCCTTATATTGGTGTCCAAAGGCACGGCCAACCCACGCACAAGTCACACAGACAATACCCAAGATGGACTTGGTCTCAACTCATCACGCACATACTACATATCTAACTCGGACTTCAAAAGAGAAAAACATGGTTTGGACACTATCCCTAGGAAAGGAAACAAACTAAAAATTAAAACTAAAACTAGATTAGGTGCTGATTAGGATTAGAATTGATCCCATGTAGAAAAAATCTATCCAACTTGCTTTCTAGCTCAACCTCAATTTGTTCCAATCTCAATTGTGCTTTCGGCTTCCTTTTCCCTTTGGACTTCCATGTCATGTCCGACTCCCTCTCTGGCTCTTGTCTCTGGCTTGGTTTCTTCACACAACATGCTAAGGGAACTTGGCTCAGACTCATATGGCCACCACATAGTTTCTTAATTGAATCTAGTTTCCTTTCCTTCCATGGTAGTCCACATAGCTCTGATTTCCTTTCTAACTCCACGCACCTTCCCCAGCTCGGTCTTTTGGTTGCACACGGCAAGTAAGTGGACCCCCTTCTTTCTTTATGCACAAGGTAAAAGGAGTCCTTCCTCCATATGATGCCCCATTTGAATACACTCCTTCCTCAGTTCCTCACACCATGCATGCAGCCCATGGACCCTTTCCTCATGTGCGCACCCATGTGACTGATCAATACACATGGCCCACGTGGCTAACTACGTGCCACAGCCAAGCCACACGCTCCATGCACTCCTTCATGTCCATATAGCCGAATGGTTGGTCTTTTCTCCTATGCTGCATGCCTAATTAGGGTTCCTTTTTCTCCTTTCCAACCAACCTCCCTCTCCTCGCTCTTGGCCAAAGCAAACACTTGAGCTTCCTTTTGTTGCAAAATAGTGCCAAATTGAGATGTAGCACTAGTTTCTAGCTCAAATTACTCTCCAATGTGATAGATGTTCGTGTGACCACATCACTAAATCTCCAGCGAAGTCAGAATTCACATATCCAACCAGTCCATCACTTGTCTTTCAAAATTGCAAACCAACATTAGAAGTGCTCCTCAAATATCTGAAAATCCAAATCTCCAGCGAAGTCAGAATTCACATATCCAACCAGTCCATCACTTGTCTTTCAAAACTACAAACCAACATTAGAAGTGCTCCTCAAATATCTGAAAATCCATTGAACTGCTCTCTACTGGTCTTACCCTGGGTTGGCCATATATCTGTTGATAACAGTCAAAGCATGAGATAAGTCAGTGCGAAGCAGTCCATGGCATATGTTGTAGGGGTGGCCCCCACCTAAGCCCAGCAGGCCCGTTAGGGGAATATAAGGCCCAAAATGGGGCATGTGTAATAACATGAGTGCCCTTGAGGGGATACTCGAATGTAAGGGTATAGTTGTAAAAACACTTTCCATGTGGACATGTATATATACAACATAAGCAGGGGAAGGAACCCCAGGCCATTATTCATCACTCTCCCCCAACTCTCCACTATCACATCTCTCTCTGTTTGGTCTGTAGCCACAACAGTTGGCGCTGTCCGTGGGGAGGACAGGAGCAAGCCTGAAATCCGAAGAAGAATGGCACCAAAAAAGGCTTCGTCGACGGCGATGAAGGGAAAGAAGGCGGCCGGGGCGGAGCGTCGTATGGGTACCAGGGCTTCGGCATCAGCTGTTGCGGACGCGGGTGACGGCGTGGGCGCGGTGGTCGAGGACGTCGACGCTCGCGCCGCGACGACCAACCCCGCCACTGGCACTGCGACGACCGACCCCGCCACCGGCGCTGCGATGACCAACCCCGTCATCGGCGCTGCGACGACCAACCCCGCCACCGATGCTGCGACGACTGTGGCGACCAACCCCGTCACGGGCGCTGCGACGACCGACCCCGCCAACGTGACAGCGACCAACCTCGCCGCAACGCTCGCTGGTAGCGCGGACCGGGCGGTTGGAGGTAGCCACAATGGAGCGACCGGCAGCTCGGGAGCTCGCGAGGCGATCGTACCCGTGCCCACCCGTCCGCTGGGCGCACCGGCAGCCCCGCCCGCGCCGGCGGCGGAGAGCGCCCTGCTGGCGGCCCTCAAAGCGTTCCAACAGGAGCTAGGGGATCTTCGCGGGGCTGTCCGAGACA
This sequence comes from Dendrocalamus latiflorus, assembly GCA_017311315.1. Taxonomy (NCBI): domain Eukaryota; kingdom Viridiplantae; phylum Streptophyta; class Magnoliopsida; order Poales; family Poaceae; genus Dendrocalamus; species Dendrocalamus latiflorus. The sequence continues at coordinate 45,243,527 of CM029642.1, read as the reverse complement.
TGCAAGAGGCTCGGAGCCAGCAGGCCGTGCCAGCGGTCGCGTTGGAGCCCACGTCGGAAAGGGCAGATAGCCGCGACGCCCCCACATCCAGCCGCGTGCCGCTGCGACGCGTCGACCCAGAGTCCCCGCTTTCGGCAGGACTACAGCAGGCGGCGTGGCCCGAAGACTTCAAATTCCCCAGTGTTATCGAGGCATACAAAGGCGATACGGACCCTCGCGAGTTCGTGCGCGTCTACGAAACCGCAATCGAGGCCGCGGGTGGACACAACACCACAAAGGCGAAGAGACTCCCCCTCGCGTTGCAAGGAGTGGCGCTTTCCTGGTTTTTTACCATAGAGCCACACTCCATCTACGCGTGGGAGTAGATCCGCGACCGCCTTCACAACAACTTTCAAGGAAATTATATTGAGCGGGTCGACGCGGACCAGCTCTTCGCTGTGAAGTAGAAACCTTCGGAGAAGCTACGGGACTACTTCAAATGCTTCGCGAAGATACGTTGTCAAGTCAAAGACGTTAACGAAACTACCGTTGTCAATGCGGCCATACAGGGCCTTCGCCCGGGCCCGATGGCCGAGTATAACGCACGCATCAAGACAGTGACGAAGCTCTTCGACAAAATGGAAGAATACGCCAGGGCAGAAGAGGACGCACGGCGAAGGCAAAGGGACGACTCCGACTCCAACCAGGCCGGTGCCTCGGCAAAAATCGAAGATCTACCGAAGGACGGTTCTTCGAAGGGAAAACGCAAGCAGGAGTCGTCCAAGGACGCGCTCGAACGCAAGGATGCCCCACACAAGGAGCCGTCCGATAGGCCCAAGCGCGGCCAGCAGAAGTCGCGGCGAGGTCGGTACGTCCTCGACATCGAAGGCGGTTCCGAAGAAAGCGCTCCCGCGGGTCATGGCGGTCGGGGGCGCCAAGGCTGGGGACGCGGCCGCGGCCGGGGCTGCGATGACAGAGGCTGTGGAGATTACGACGACCAGCACCATGGGTTGTGGTGCGAAGTCCACGGTCGCGGCACCCACGACACGCGCGCGTGTACCTCTATCGCAGCGCTTCGCCAGAGCGTCGCCAGAGATAGGAACCCGGAGGCACGCCCGCCCGTGGTGGCCCACGTCCAGCACCCATACGAAGCCCCCATGCACATCCAGGCACAAGGGACGCAGCCCCACGAGGGCCCTCTGCGGATTCAGGCCCATGTGCAGCAGCCTCGGGAGGGCCTCCTGCAGCTGCAGGCTCCGGAGGCCGCCCACCGCAGGGTTATCAATGTCATCTCCGGAGGCTCCTCGCTGGAGTTCGCCTCGGCACGGCAGCGGAAGGCTTACGTACAGAGGCTACACCATGTGGCGGCATACCCAGCGCAGACACCGCCGGACTGGGCACAGCACGAGGTCACGTTCACACCTGCCGATGCCCAAGGCATGGAGCTTCCTCACCAGGACCCCCTGGTCGTCCGGGTCGTTATAGCGGGATGCGACGTGGGACGTGCCCTAGTTGACGGCGGCAGCTCCGCGAACATTCTGTTCGCGGCAGCCTTCGACCAGATGGGGATCCCCCGAAGCCGCCTCGGCCCATCGGGAGTCCCGTTGCAGGGCTTCGGAGGACAACCTCTGCGGGCGCTCGGCCAAATATGCCTGCAGGTCTCCTTCGGCTAGGACGACAATGAAAGGATCGAAGATGCCACATTCGACGTCGTCGATCTCCCATACCCTTACAATGCCATACTGGGGCGTCCAATCCTTAACTCCTTCGGGGCGGTACCGCATCACGGCTATTTATGCATGAAGCTCCCGGGGCCGCGGGCCATCATTACCGTTCGTGGCGACCAGGACATGGCCCGGCGCATCGAGCACGGCACCAGATATCCCCGTCGCGACGATCAATGGCACACTTAGAATCGGCACTGCAACGCGAGGACCCACGGCGTCATCAGGGGACGGCTCGGCAAGCCCTACAGATAGTACAACTACTAGAGACTCCGGCCGCGCCGAAGACAAGTGGTTAGTACCTCCGCCATATGTATTCGCTCACCCGTGCAAACGGGAATGTAATAAAGTTCCGTCTGTCGCCAACTTATTATCGTTGTGCAAAAAAACGCGGCGAGAGCGCGCGGAGGCTTCGCCTACGCGCGTGCTCCCAGAGCATAAACCAAAGACGCACGTTCGCGTGTGCACTCTCCGTAGCCAGGGGTACGGGTATGAGTATAAACCAAAGACGCACGTTCGCGTGTGCACTCTCCGTAGCCAGGGGTACGGGTGAGTATAAACCAAAGACACACGTTCGCGTGTGCACTCTCCGTAGCCAGGGGTACGGGTATGAGTATAAACCAAAGACGCACGTTCGTGTGTGCACTCTCCGTAGCCAGGGGTACGGATATGAGTATAAACCAAAGACGCACGTTCGCGTGCGCACTCTTCGTAGCCAGGGGTACGGGTATGAGTATAAACCAAAGACGCACGTTCGCGTGTGCACTCTCCGTAGCCAGGGGTACGGGTATGAGTATAAACCGAAGACGCACGTCCGCGTGTGCACTCTCCGTCAAAGACACGGGCATGAGTATAAACCGAAGACGCACGTTCGCGTGTGCACTCTCCGTCAAAGACACGGGTATGAGTATAAACGAAGATGCACGTTCGCGTGTGCACTCTCCGTCGAAGACACGGGCATGAGTATAAACAAAGACGTGTGGGGGACGCCTCTGCACGCACTCTACAGAGTATAAATAAGACGCGGATGTTCTCCCTGCGCACTCGACGGAGTATAAACAAGTCGCGAATCCCGCGCATGCCACGGACGTTGTCCGTGCGCATACTCCCCGGAGTATAAATAAGACGTGGACGCCGATCCCACGCACTCTACGGAGTATAAAGAAGACGCGGGTGTTCTCCCTGTGCACTCTACGGAGTATAAACAAGTCGCGAATCCCGCGCATGCCACGGACGTCGTCCGTGCGCATACTCCCCGGAGTATAAATAAGACGTGGATGCCGATCCCACGCACTCTACGGAGTATAAACAAGTCGCGAATCCCACGCATGCCACGGACGTCGTCCGTGCGCATACTCCCCGGTGTATAAATAAGACGTGGATGCCGATCCCACGCACTCTACAGAGTATAAACAAGTCGCGAATCCCGCGCATACCACGGACGTCGTCTGTGCGCATATTCCCCGGAGTGTAAATAGGGCGCGGATGCTGTCCCTGTGCGCTTAGCAAAACGCAAACGTGCCCCGCATTTTGCGTGATTGTCAATCGCGCACCTCCTTAGCACGCCGAGGCTTGTCTTCGTACACCGCGGGAGGTGTACGTAAGGCGTACTATGGAAACCAACTCCGAGAGCTTCAAGTACCGACGTAGCGCGCCAGAGGCTGGCCCCGGCGAGGGTGCGCACGCGGAGCACAGGGCACACCAGAGGCTACCCCCACCTCGGGGTAGGGGGACGAGGTCCGCCTTCGCATGCGCCAGTCTACGGACTTTAAACAGGCCGTAGTGCGGAGGTTCGCCTTCGCACGCGCCAGTCTACGGACTTTAAACAGGCCGCAGTGCGGAGGTTCGCCTTCGCACGCGCCAGTCTACGGACTTTAAACAGGCTGCAGTGCGGAGGTTCGCCTTCGCACGCGCCAGTCTACGGACTTTAAACAGGTCGTAGTGCGGAGGTTCGCCTTCGCACGCGCCAGTCTACAGACTTTAAACAGGTCGTAGTGCGGAGGTTCGCCTTTGCACGCGCCAGTCTACGGACTTTAAACAGGTCGTAGTGTCAACAACTGCCTCCGCACGCGCTAGATCTACGGAGGAATCAACACGCGAACCCCGCGAGCGCGCTGGCATCCGTTCGATGGGCAGAAGACAGCGTTCGCACGACTACTCCACTAACGGCGCACTTTGAATGTGGGGATCTCGTCCCCGCACAACACGACCTCTCGGACCACAACATGCAGCGCATATCCTAATTACCAGAAGGTCTATATATTGGAAAAATCTTACAAGTACCGGCTCGTCAACATCTCTACCGCTCTATGTAGCTATTCGGCAGGCTCCTCCTTAGCACGCGCTAAGGCTGGGGCTCCGCCGGAAGAAGATCGCCCCGCCCAAAAGCTCAGCGACTCTTCGGCTCTTTGCCAGCGTCGAAGGCGCCGCCGGGTCGCAAGGTCGGACGCAAGTAGCCGGCCCCAGCAAGGAAGCTACCCGGGACACAGACGAAAGTCAGAATTTGTGAAGCCAGCGCGTACTTCATTCACAAAAGAGAGAGCATTACAACGCACGCCTGCATCTAGCCACCCCGGTGTCACACCTGCGCGTTCCCGGCGCTTTCGGAGGCCTCAGCGCCACCCTCGTCGCGCCGCGGGACCTCATCCAGAAATTGGCCGAGGCTCCCCTCCCCGTAAAGTGACTTCCGGAGCTCGACTCGCGCGGCAGCCTCCCCGATGTAATCCCAGATCCGCTCGTGGAAGTACTTGACGGCGCGACGAACGGCGCGGACAGCACTGGACATTACTCCGGCCCCACCGGGCATCTCCAGCTGGGGGTCTTCCAGCCTGGCGACGTGCGTGCAACCGCGGTGCCGTAGGAGCGCGCACACCATGCATGACGACACGTACGCACAGTGGTTGCCGAAGGTCGTCGCGGCGCCACGCGCGATGTTGGCGGCATCTCCGATCCAGCGGAGGTTCCGAGACAGCTCCTCCGGGCCAAAGGAGCGCTCCGGCACCTTAGCCACGAGCCCTTGGAGGTGGCTTTCCAGCGCTTGCATGGCATCCCACGCAATCACCGAAGCTTCGCCAAGCGTCTGGTCACGCTCCGCTAGAGTTGAGGCAAGCTCGCCTTTTTCCTTCTCCAGCGAGGCGACCTATTGCAGAAGGCCATCCCGCTCCGCCGTAAACTCCCGCTGCGCCGCTTCCGCGGCCGACTTCCGCGCCGACGCGGCAAGCCCCTCGGCGTGCGCCTTCGCCTCAGCGCACTCCGCTTCCAGCTGGCGGAGGCGGGCATCCTGGGCAGAATGGGCTCCCGCGGCTTCGCGTAGCTCCTCCTCGGCGACCCGCAGCCTATCCTCAAGCGCCCTTTGGGCACGAACATAGGCCGCTTACAAGGCCTGCCCCAGCACAAGTGTCTGCACGATACGAAGGCTTAGCAAGCTCAGCATAGCCAGGCATTGTCATACAGGTAAATGCTTACCCTCACTCCCGACACCTCCAAGGCATCCCCAAGACGCCCCGCCTCGTAGGCTTGCAGCGCTTGCTGACCGACGCTGGCAGCCGCGTCATCCACAATCCCGCGCCACGCCCTCAGCGTCTCTAGCGGGGGCACGAAGTCCGCCGGGCCCGGGCGCGCGGTGGTCGTCCCGCCGGCACGAGGACCCCCATGTTCCGCCAAGGGCTCCTCCTCCGGAATAAGCGACGCTGCAGGCAGGCACGCAGGTGAGCACCACAAGGTGCAACGAAGAATACAGGGTAAGCTAAGCCACCTTACCTTCAGTAGCGGAAGGAGGGCTTCGGGGGCCCGCCCCTAGTCCCAGGCGGGGTAACGGTGGCGCAAGTCCCTACAGAAGGCGTGGTCCCACAAGGAGCAGAAGCCTCTGCGTTCGGGGCCGGCTCCGACCGTTCCGGCGTGGCCTGGGGCGCAGAGGGGGCGCGCGCCGCAGGGACTTCGGCATATGCATCGGAGTCCCACAAGCTCCCGATGCCCGTCGCCACGATGAATCCCCTCGACGTCCGGTGGAGCTCCGGCCGCAGACACGGCCGCTTAGCAGGGGCAAGTGGCGACGACACCGCCCCAGCAGCCGCTGCCGGAGAGGCCCCCGCGGCTACAGCACCCGTGGGCAAAGACCCCGCCATGGCGACTTCTGCGGCGGGCACCCCGGTTTCGGCCGCTGCTGTCGGTGAAGACCCAGCTCCGTGCGCCCCGCGGAGGGCGTCTCCGGCATCATAGCGGCCACGGCCGAAGGCTCCGCCTCAACACAGCTAGTCGACACAGATCCTGTCCCGACAACCGCCGCGGGTGACGAGACTTCCCCTCTCCGGCTGCCCGCGACGAGCCCACTGTCCAGGGCACCCCCGAAGATCCTTCGCCCCCGGCGTCCGCGCCATCCAATCCTGAGTCGGCGTACCTCGCCGAATCCGACTTCGTGTCTGCCGCGCCATCGGGAGCGCTAGCAGCAGCACTGGCAGTTGCTACACCAAGCACGGCAGATGCTCCGCCTCGGCCCCTCTTGCGAGACGGCGCCTTCTTCCTCGTTGCGCCGTCGCCTTGCTGTTGCGAGGCCGGTTCGGCACGGTCCAGCACGGCAAGGCCCAGGGCCTCGCACACACGGTTTATCCGCCCCAGCCCCGCCTCGGCAGTAGCGGACGCGCGTTGCACGTGCTCCCTGCCGGTATACGGCCCGAGGAAGACGCGCGCGGCCCGCTCCGCATCCTCCAAGCGAATCTCTAAAGCAAGGCAGGAGATAAGATTGACATGTAACGCACTCTGCGTAAACAAAGGGAAGATACGATCGAGGCTTACGAGGACCAGAGGGCGCCGGCTGCGAGCAGACCCATGGCAGAACATTATCGTCCCGACGCTTCTCGGCGGCGAGGCGCCAGTCACGAGCTAGCGGCGCCACGCCGTACATCGCGTACTCTTCGGCGAGGTCGCGCATGTTGAAGCGGGCGGCCACGCCTACGAGCCGTCGGGCCCTCCGTCTGTCCTCGTCGTCGAGCGTCCGGGCGGGCGAGGTCTTGAACGCGATTGGCTGGCCCGTGCACTCGAGGCCGCTCCCGCTCTCCACACGGTGGTAGAACCACCGCTTCATCCAGTGAGATTCCCACTTCCCGCAAGCGGAGTTCGCAGGGAAGAGATTGCTGCAGGTCGACCGAAGAATAAAGGCGACGCTGCCAAAGCTCGACAGCAAATAACGAAGCACTGGGCTAGCATGCTCCCGAGCGCAAGGTCCTACTGTACACCGCGAGCCGGGCCACGGCGTTCGGAGTCAGCTGTGCCAGCTCCAGCCCGATGGTCCGCAGCACGTCGCCCACGATCGCCGCCGCCGGGATCCGGAGCCCTGCGTCAAAAAAGGCGACGAATACGAGCGCCTCCGACTTCTCGGGACACGGTTCCGTCTCGTCGGCGGCAGGTAATCGTACCGCCTGGCGTTCAGACAGCTTCCCCGCGCGCAGCAACGATTGGATTGTCTTCTCGGTCACGAGCGAGGGGCCCAACTCGCCGGAAAACGAGCCTCCCTTCTCCGCCGCCAGCCACCACTTGTCCGCCGCCGCCGGGTTGCGTTCGCTGAGCGAGTATTTCACCTCTAGCGGTGAAGACCGCCGGGGGATGCCGCAGGCACCAGCCGCCTGGCTACGCTTGCCACCAGTTGCCATCGCTTTTCACAAAAGGAACAGCACAGCGGTGAGAATACCACGGAAGCGTAGAGGGCGGTGCAAGCGAGAAGGGGGCGTAGAACTGTGGGGGCACGGTTTTGGGGACTATTTCAAGCCACCTCGCCCCGATGCCGAAGCGTCGCGACGGTCCGCGTGCCGGACGCGACCGCAGTTGTACAGAGGCTGACCCGCACATCCCCCATAACCGAAGATGAAGCGTCGTGGCGGCACGCGCGAGGCGCGGTCGCAGAGGAAAGGACCGTCAGAGCACGACGCTTCAGTGGCCTCCCGCCGCGTGGCAACCCCCGCACGAAATAACTGGGGCACACAACCCAACGCCCGTCTTTAAGACGGAGCCTCCGCCCCAGCAGGACCGCACCCAGAGGATGGCCCCTTCATGCAAAGGCCAGCCGGCGGGTCACAGCCTCGGCCGAGGGGTTGAAGCCCGGGGCAGGATTGCGTTCCGCCTCATGCCCCACCCACGGGAAGGCAGGCTGTATAACGCGACAGCCGGCCCTCCGACAGGCCAGGCGTCCGCACAACTCCAGCCGCCACCCGTTCGAAGGGTAGGCAATGGAGCGCGCGCGCGTCTACTTCGAGTAGGCGCCAGCTCCGCTGCCACCCGTTTGAGGGGTAGGGGACGGAGCACACGCACGCGTCTACTTCGATTAGCACGCGCACGTCTACTTCGACTAGGCGCCAGCTCCGCTGCCACCCGTTCGAAGGGTAGGGGACGGAGCGCGCGCGCGTCTACTTCGACTAGGCGCCAGCTCCGCTGCCACCCGTTCGAAGGGTAGGGGATGGAGCGCGCGCGTGTCTACTTCGGCTAGGCGCCAGCTCCGCTGCCACCCGTTCGAGGGGTAGGGGACGGAGCGCACGCGCGTCTACATCGACTAGGCGCCAGCTCCGCAGCCACCTGTTCGAAGGATAGGGGACGGAGCGCGCGCGCGTCTACGTTGACTAGGCGCCAGCTCCGCTGCCACCCGTTCGAAGGGTAGGGGACGGAGCGCGCGAGCGCACGCGCGCGTCTACTTCGACTAGGCGCCAGCTCCACTGCCACCCGTTCGAGGGGTAGGGGACGGAACGCACGCGCGTGTCTACTTCGATTAGCACGCGCGCGTCTACTTCGACTAGGCGCCAGCTCCGCTGCCACCCGTTCGAGGGGTAGGGGACGGAGCGCACGCGCGCGTCTACTTTGATTAGCACACGCGCGTCTACTTCGACTAGGCGCCAGCTCCGCTGCCACCCGTTCGAAGGGTAGGGGACGGAGCGCGCGCGCGTCTACTTCGACTAGGCGTCAGCTCCGCTGCCACCCGTTCGAAGGGTAGGGGACGGAGAGCACGCGCGCGTCTACTTCAATTAGCACGCGCGCGTCTACTTCGACTAGGCGCCAGTTCCGCTGCCACCCGTTCGAAGGGTAGGGGACGGCATGCGCGCGCGTCTACGTCGACTAGGCGTCAGCTCCGCTGCCACCCGTTCGAAGGGTAGGGGATGGAGCGCGCGCGTCTACTTCGACCTGGCGCCAGCTCCGCTGCGTCGGCAGCTTAAGATGGGCGGGTCTCCGCTTTAGCGGAGAAACTCTGCCACCCGCCTCGACCCTGCGCCGGGGTATAACGGCAAGCCACCACGGCCCTAGCAACCTCGGCGGCAGCCTCGACGGGGGCTCTGCCTCCGTGGGCGTAGCGCAGGCGGCCACTTCGGCTTCGAAGTCCACGCGACAACCTCATGGCCTAAACCGGCGGGGATCCAGGCGCATGGGTTTCCCGTATTTTGGGAGCGCAAGGGCTGTTATGCTGCAGGCTTTGACGGGTTCTCATAGACAGATAAGCTCCAGTACATCAACATTCCCCAATGATAGTGCCAGTCGGCACAATCAGCGGACGCAAATGAACTCCAGCATATCTGTCTACGAGAACAAGTCAACCCTTGCCATCTTCATACGAGGCCGTAGGAGGCCGTCTTTTTGACTGTACAATGCAGGTACAACCCAACACCAGCACAATATATATACCCGATCGGCGGGGGAGCTCAACCGGCAGGAGCCCAACCGGCGAAGGAGCGTCGCAGCATCGCACGGCCGCGCCGCTTCAAGCCCCGCGCAGCACCACGAATGTTTCGCCACGTGGATCGGCGGAAACATAATATGGCCCCGCCGCCGCCTCAAGTCTCGCGCCGCGCCAACCAAGTCTCGCCATACAGGCCGACGGTCATTCAACAATCGAGGGCGCTCGACGCTGGAGTCCGCTGAGCACCCCCGATTCCAATCCCAGCGTCGGCTCTGACCCCGCCGCTGGCGGGCCCGGCAAGGGCGGCAGCTCTTCCAACATAAGCTCCGCCAACCATATAGGGAAGCTCACAGGCCTCAGGGACGGAGGGGGCCAAAGGACTCGGCGACATGGCTTCGGCCCGTGAAGCCCTTCACCATGAGAGGCTCCTGTTGTAGGGGTGGCCCCCACCTAAGCCCAGCAGGCCCGTTAGGGGAATATAAGGCCCAAAATGGGGCATGTGTAATGACATGAGTGCCCTTGAGGGGATACTCGAATGTAAGGGTATAGTTGTAAAAACACTTTCCATGTGGACATGTATATATACAACACAAGCAGGGGAAGGAACCCCAGGCCATTATTCATCACTCTCTCCCAACTCTCCACTACCACATCTTTCTCTGTTTGGTCTGTAGCCACAACAGCATAGATAAGTGATCCAACTGTACTTGCGTACAGAATACTTGACATGTACTCAACTTCTTGAACTGCTTGTGGACTTGATGCTGAAGAGAGTTTGAAGTATGTAGCTAACAAAGTATTGGTCGGTTGGTCTTGTGCATGTTGAAATGACAAAGTACTTTTTCAATATATCCTCTTGAACTCAGGTATAACTTTTCAAACTGACGATTTATGATGATTTTCACACCAAGAATCTCTTGAAGCCTCGAGAGACCATAAAGTAGTCAAATTTCTAGTACCATTGGTTGGGTGATTACTTAAACCCATAAAGGACTTCTTCAATTTACAAGCAACCTTTACCTTTCCCGGAATAACAACACCTTCATGCTACTCCATATAGATGTCTTCTTCCAATTCCCTATATAAAAACGTGGTCTTAACGTCTAGTTACTCAAATTCATAATCATGCATAGCCACAGTGCTGAGTAAGATCCGATGAAACTATGCTTCATGCTAGGAAAAAGACATGTAAAATGAATACCCAGAATTTAGTTATGTTCTTTTTGTAATGGGCCTTACCTTGAACCTAACTTGATCGGTCAGTGATGTGCCTTCCTTCTTGTAAATTCACTTGCAGCGTATGGGTTTCCTTTCAATCAGCAAAGTGGAATTCTTTTCAAGGGATTCCATCTCTTTGTGCATAGTTGTCATTCACCTCTTTAACTCATTAGAGCAGATAGCCTCTGAATGACATGAAGGTTCAATAGTGCCTTCAATGTCTTATTCCATATTTAAACAATAAGCCACAATGTTGGCTTCTTCAACTAACTTCTTCGAGGGTCGGATTTTCCTCATTTCCCAACTAGTTACAATGATTTGATGTTTCCAGCCAGCTGCTGTGGAAGAATCACTTGTTGGAACTTGACAAAGACTTGTTGTGGATTCTCTTTGTTGGTTTTTGACGAGAATCCTAAATCAATAACATGCTCTACCTGCACGCTAGTCTTCTGCAGCTTCTTACTAGGAGCATCACTAGTCGTACTTTCTTTCATCAGAGTAGTCTTATCGAAGGTAACACTTCTACTCATGACCACCTTCTGGTCTTAAGATTCCACAATTTGTACCCTTTTACACTTGGCTTATAGCCAAGGAAGGTGCACTTAACAACTCTTGGCTCCACTTTGCCATTGTTTACATTAGCATAAGTACGATAGCAAAAAATCCTTAAGTTCGAGTAGTCTACGGGAGAACTAAACCACATATTGATCAGAGTTTTCTCATCGATAGCAGTGTTCAGTGATCAGTTGATCAAATGGCAAGCAGTTGAAGCCGCTTCAATCCAAAAACTTTTCAACATACCAAATGTAGACATCATGTAGCACACCTTGTCCATGATGGTTTTGTTCATGCGCTCAGTCACACCATTTTGCTGAGGTGTGTCAGGAGCAGTGTAATGCCTTACCGTGCCTTCTAATCAGTATAAGTCTTCAAATTATCATGATAAAATTCCAGACCATTATCTATTCAGAGTTTGATGACATGCTTGCTAGTCTTTTTCTCGATCATAGCCTTCCACTATTTGAACACGTTTGACTTGTGTTTGACGAAGTATGCCCAAACTCTTCATGAGTACTCAACAATGAAGGTTAACATGTAATTGGCGCCTTCAAGGGATCAAACACAAGACTCTCCCCCGCAAATCAGAGTGAACGTAATCCAATATACCTTTTGAAGAGTGATTTGTAGAGTTGAAGCCCACCCTCTTCTATTTACCAAAGACACAATATTCACAGAATTTCTTCCAGTCAACGCCTTGACTATTGAGCAAACTCTTTTTTGCACAACTCCTTCATTCCTATTGTACTCATATGCCTGAGACACATATGCCATAGATTTATCCAATCAGATTCAGACAACCTGGTTGAGGCAACATAAGTATTTTCAACCAGGGTAGTGCCTCAAAGATAATAGATTATTGTTATCTTCATATCACCTGTCATCATAACAAGATCATCTTTGGAGACTTTCAGGACTTCACTTTCACATGAAAATTTGTATCCTTCAGCATCAAGAGTACTTAACGAGATAAGATTCCTCTTCATATTTTGAACATGTCAGACCTCCAATAGGGTTTTGATGGTGCCATCAAACATTTTTGTCTGGATGGTACCAACACCTATAATTTTATACGGAGTATTATCTCCCATCAACATCGATCAACTAGGAGTTGGTTCATAGGTCACAACCAATCACGGTTAAGACTCATGTGAAAAGTATAGGCTGAAGCAAGAATCTATTCATCACTGGTTTTAGAATCACCAAAAAAGGCAACAAGAACACCCCCCCCCTCAGAACCTTTTATAGTGACAATGGTGGTTTTGACTTTATCATCTCATTGACATTTCTTATAATCGTTGTTCCTTTTCTCCTTATTTGGGAGGTTTCAGTACTCGGAGATGTGGTGTCCACCTTCTTGTAATAGCGGCATAACTTCTTGGTCTTCATTGATCTCGAGATCCTAGGTCATACTATTTGCAGTTTCCTCACTCTATGTGTATGTTGTGTAGTGGATGGGGTAGAGGGTGCATGAGACGGCGTGCAGGCATGGCCTGTGTATTTGGTGGTGGTGGATCTTGCCTTTAAGTGGAATTCTATTGCTTAATGCATCTCGATCATGGAATTCTATTCATGCCTTTTCCCCTTTGTAGTGCGGGGAGGTTAATTTTGCCAATGAATGGTATAATTTTACCAATTAACCCAACTAGAAGAGAAGCATAGAAAAATAAAAGAAAATAACAAATTGATTATTGCCTTGTTAAATAACAAATTGATTATTGCCTTGTTTGGATGTCTTCAAGTTCTGAAGAGTTCCTGGAACTCATGAAGAGTGCGCTTCTAGCAGCCCTAAAAGGTTAGTATTCTGAACATTTGGAACTTTCTGAACTTTGGGTTGCATTAACAACTTTGTGTTGTCTGTGAGTTCAGTTTCCATTGTTCTTTAATTGGGTTTTCTCCTTGCAACAGCTCTAATTCCAGGCTCCCTATTTGGGCTTATGACATTCACCCACAAGATTGGGATGTATGATGTACAAGGTGGTGCTAGAGAGTAGGTTGTTCTGCAGGAAGAGTGAGCGGATGTTGGAGAGTTGGAGCACGCCGTCGGGGATTGTCCCGAGGATGCAGTTGAAGCGAAGGGAGAGCACCTAGAGGTTGGGCAGCCTATCGAGCATCGTTTACAGGATGGCGCTGATGATCCTGACCCTTGGGAAGCACACCTCTATGATGATAGAGTTGGCGTTGTCACACGTCACCCTGACCTAGCTGCAGGTAGGAGTGGAGGAGTTCCACCCGAGGTGGCGCTCATGTGGCGTGGCCATGAGGAATGCCAGCAGCATTGATCGCTCACTTGGCAGTAGCGGCGCGGCAGGAGAGCGAGGAGGCGGTGGCCAGCACCGCCACCAGCATCGCGGCGATGGCCGTTGCGATGGACGGACAGGAGAGCTATGCGTGCAACTACAGAAGAGGCATTGGAGAGGAGGGAAGCTGAAGCGGTGGTTTTGCTTTCGTTGTAGCTTTTTCTTGGGTTGTTTTTATATAAATGAGGGTGTTTTGGACATTTCCGAAGTAATGCAACTGTCTAATGGCAAGTGACGGATGACGATGGCACAGAGGTAAGACAAAACGAAACTTGGTGACACGGAGGGAATATGGCCTTATTCAATGGCAAATAGTGGAAGCAGACTTATTCAGTGGTATGGAGTGGATTTTCCTTAAGCTAAAACCATCACAGCAGATAAAACTGGAGTGGTTTTGGACAAGGGGGTGTTTTGCACCAGGATTTCATAGTTGAGGGTTCAGATTCGAACGATTTTGTAGTTTAGGGTTGAAAAAATAATCAAAGCCAGAGTTCAAGATTGAAAAATCGACTTTTTTCTTTTGAAAATGAACCTTTATATCTCCGTGAAAGGAGTAGAGACTGGCAAAGCAATTTGCTAGTTTATGAGAGGGATAAAAATCATGTCGCAGAAAACATTATTTTGGTGTTTCCCTACTTCAATGTATTACAAAAGATAAGGATATTAAATGTTAAGAAATCGCAATTTTAAAATACATGGAGAACAAGAAAGAAAAGATTGAGCCAACCAGGAAAGCACCAAGAAAAAATTCTGTAGCAGGTTTTCCAATCCTAGGTGGGTAGTCCAATATGTTGGGAATAAAAACATGAATATGGGCATGTTCTTTTTGACTGAATCTTATAGCTTTTATCTGTGACTTATGGCGTTTGGACTATCGTACAAGAGATTACAGAGTAACAGAAACTCACGTGCGGTTTTTGCCGATATAAATGAAGTCAGTATAATATGTATTACAATTAATTACTAGACTTTATCTTGAAAAAAATACTCTGTTTAAAAGTTAATTACTGTAAAAAAGCTAAAAACAGTTTTTAGAAGCTGAAAAAAATAGACGCTATAACTATAAGTACTTCAAACCTAGTGAAACAGTTTATGTACGTCATTTAACTCGGGCATCCATGTAATCCAAGACGACGCCACACACCAGCTCGAACGTCACCATCTATCCCCAATTATTTTTTGAAGAAAAAAAGAGTAAAAAAATGTGGTCCAAGTTGGCTATACACACACATGTGTTGACTTCCAAACTCAATTAATTAATTAAGTAAATAATTAATTTGTGCTGGTAGAAGGGCGCAACTGCGACGGGCTAATTTATTAGTTTTTGGGTTCTTCCTCTGTTGGGTCACGTCTGGACAGTGTGGGTTGTTTTCCGCTACGGCTAATAATTATGACTATAGTTTTTAATTTTAACTTGAGCGTTTGTGTGAATGAATTGATGTTGATAAATTGATAAATCATTTAAAAACAATAAAAAATTATTCTATTTATTTATTTAAAAATGATATAATTCATAAGCTAAAAAAAGAAAGGAAGGAGACCCTTCAACGCAAGAACTACAATATGCGGCTGCAGCCGAGACACGAGGCGCACTTAGGTATGAAATGCGCTACGCAAGAGCAATTAAGATGGGTAATACGGCCACTAATTACATAACTAAGCAGATGCGTACATAATTAATTAACTTGACATAATTTAATTGGCCCAGCACATAAGTTGGTGCCGTGCACTCTGCACCTGAGCCACTCCTAATAAACACGGAAGTATGTAGAGAATTAACCACTGAAGTAACATCAACATATTTGCCATCAAACGTGCATTCATAAATATGCTATATTTTTATAGTTCTCTGGTAATATATATATATATGTTCACAAATGTACATTTAAGCACGGTCAATATATAAGGGTGTGATTGGTTGCTGGGATAGAGTGGGATGGGATGGGATGGGGATGAGATGAGATGGTTCCACAAAAAAAGTGGAATCACATGGTCCAACATCTAAGAAGAATATTCTCTAAATTTGCACAGGCTCATCCCACTTTGGACCATTCCATCCCACCCCATCCCTCAAACCAAACACATGGATAGGCTTGGTCAAAGGAATCATCCCATTCCATCCCACCCCATCCCAGCAACCAAACACACTATTTGGTAACAACTATGGGGTAAATAGGTAACGTTGTCCAGTGCATGAGGCTTTCGTACATCGCCGGAGTCTGCTGACGGGTGCGGCTCAGGTGCTGGGGGCACAGCACCTAGCGCGTGCGGGGGTGCCCCCAGCACCCGCCACGTGTCCCACAAACCCCCAAAAAATTCCGAAAAATTCAAAAAAAAATACTTACAAAATCCGAAAAATTGTAAAAAGTACTTTTTTAAGTATAAAAAGTATTTTTTTGTAAGTACTTAATTTTTTTTTGATTTATACTTTTATTAAAAAGTATTTTTTTAAGTACTTAAAAATACTTTTTTTAATAAAAGTATTTTTTAAAAAGTATTTTTTACAATTTTTCGGATTTTGTAAGTATTTTTTTTGAATTTTTCGGAATTTTTTGGGGGTTTGTGGGACACGTGGCGGGTGCTGGGGGCACCCCCGCACGCGCTAGGTGCTGTGCCCCCAGCACCTAAGCCGCACCCTCCATAGTGCACACGGCTAGTCAGCTAGCACAGAGAGATGAACAGGGCTTACCTCTCCCCTTATTGGTGTCATGTCACCATTTAATTGGGTCTCAGTGAATTAGTGATATAATTAATTAATATAAGTGATTAATTAGGCTGGTAATTAATTAGTATAAAATATTAGTTATTAATTAATCTATACTTACTATTTATTCCAATTTATCTATACTAATTATTCACACTAATATTTTATACTAATTAATTACCTCATTAATTCATCTGAGAGCCAATTAAATGATGACATATGGAGGGAACATAGAGGGGGACACCATAAGGGGACAGGCAAGCTCCATTCCAGAGATATGTGGACCATGTGGTGCTCTATATAGATTGTAGACCAGAAAAGTCCATGGCCGCAACGACTGACAAAAGTTAACTGGAATTACTGTTTTAACAATTTCCAATTTTCTAACCCCCATTTCAAACAGCGATGACTTCTGATAGCGGTGACTTCTGATAGCGGTGGGAGTCAGGCCGGCTATTTCGGACCAGTCTGAAACCCAGCTAGCCTAACACAGTCCAAACGCGGCACATACATACCATGTGACGGGCCGGACTGGTACGAGACGGAGGAGGGGCTAGGCCGAGCATGGAAAACATGCCCGTTGGACGGCACGGCCTAGCCCCGTGTAGCATGTCATGCTCGGGTTAGCAAGGCACAACAGGCACAGCGGGTGGCCGCCTCGGCTCCTGCCTCGCTTCCCTCACGGCTGCGCCCTTTGAGCCGGGCAATGGGGAAGTTAAAAGAGAGATGGGGAGCTTACATGTTGAAGATCTCTCGACATGGTACACTGATGGAGAGTTTACATCATGCTATTGATTGGGCAAGCCATTTTGAGAGACACTCGGTGAGCATCGCATCCGGTGGAAAGGCAAAAAGTACAACACATGCCTCTTTGTTTTCCTATGTAGAGGAAGCACCACTGCACAATAAAATCACGGGCATCTGTATTGTCCTGTGTACGATTGATTTGTCCAAGAGAAATGTTGTCGAAAAAAAATTAACATAGGTTTGAGTAGCGTACATCAGCAGAAATAGGGAGTGCTCAATCAGAGGCCCATCCAGAATTCCAGATGACAGCTACCCTCCGCAGTCCCCACCGCCGTAGACCACCGTTGGTCACCACCGAGCTCTAGTCGTGCCTGGTCTCTATGAAGCCCCGCCGCAGGCCTCCGCCGCGCTCCAGCCGCTGCCGGACTCCACCGCGCTCTAGCCACTGATGGACTCCGTGAGCCCTACGGCCTAGCCACCTCTAGCCTTGCCCAGGCTATTTCGCCGATGGTGACAAGGGCGTCCTGGCGCGGAGATGAGAGGGAAGGGAAGGAGCCGTAGTGGCATCCGGCAGTGGCGCAAGGTGGCGGGGTGGGATCTGAGGCGGCGGTGGTGAGTGCATGATGCGAGGGAGGAGGAGATGGCAGACGGAGGGAGAGAACAAAGGATGAGGCAATGGTAAAGTTGACAGACTGACAGTATAGTGGACGACTAATAGTATAAAGTTGACGGACTGACAGTAGAGTGAACGACTAATAGTATAAAGTTGACAGACTGACAGTAGAGTGGATGACTAATAGTATAGTGGACAGAGATGGGATGATGCATTGGAAAGTGCGTAGATCGAATGGTTGATAGATGACAAGGGATTTTGATCCAATGGTTGGAAGCTATCATGTTAAAAACAGAACTGACGCATGTTAAAAACTTCATTTTATCAATTCTGTCAACCAAACACTGTATCGACAAAAACTCATTCTAGTTTTTCTGATCCAAACAGAGTAATCTGTAAGCCTACTCTTTTCGTTTTTCTGATCCAAATAGAGTAATCTGTAAGCCTACTCTAATAGAATAACAACTTAAAAATCTGTGTTAGTAAAAATCCTACTAAAACCTGTTTTACGAAAACTCATTCATAATCGTCATGATCCAAACAACCACGCTCATGTGCATCGATAAAAGAGAAACATTCGCTTCAGACCTACACATGTTAAGTGCCCAAATCTTTGAAACAACAATATACTTACAAGATTTTTTTTATCAAGGAATATGCTTACACGATTTAACTTACTATAACATGGATACCCCAACACCATCGATGACATATCAAAGAACGCACATAGTATCTCATATGCAAACTCGAGAAGTTGAGAACAACTGAGTGAGAAGGGACTGTGACTGGCGAGGTGCCGAATAGGAGGAGCACCGCAGAAGTAGGTCAGGTGATTCATTTCCCATTGGCCCCAAGTCTTAATTTTGCACTTTTGCTAATACGATTGGGCATAGATTGAAATTTAAGATTAGTAACAGTGGGAGTATGAGACAAATTAGTTCTTCTTCTTCTTCTGGGCTTGATTTTGATGTGCTAACTATAGTTATATTTACTTAGGCTAGATTTTTTCTTGAAGAAGCCCAATCTATCCAATTAGGAATTAGAGTAGGAACTATGTGAGTAATAGATTATAGATGTAATTGTTACCATTACGCACACAACGACAAAATAAAGGTTGAAGAAGCCCAATCTAATCTAGACTATATATAACAGCTAGAATCACCAACCGCACTTTGTTCTAAACAATTGCTCATATCCTCACGTGGGGTATACAATGAACCATGACTCCTAGCAACCTGTCACAACCCATACGAGCGTTCATGCAACTGCTTTTGGTTTGTCCTGAATTCCTGACCAAGCCTCTGCTGTAACAACAAAAGTTTTATTTCCAAGTAATTTACACAAAGTTTGGAACTGGAATGGCATGTGACAATGGCATGGAATTTTAACTACGTTTTTAATGAGGCGGGGCAAGAGAGGAATGAAGATGGTGGCGCCACCACTATTGTCACCACTGCCTCCGCCGTCTATAGTTACTTAGGGATGGGCTAGAGGCGACACGGCATGATGTTGACCCATCGGGCTTTGGGCCATGCTTGGGCCTGGCCGAAGGCAAGACAGACTGGCATGGCATGACATGGTAGGATGGGGTGGTCGGGCCGAGTTGGCACAGTACGACACAGCCCGAAGCACGCTGGGCTCGTGCCGTGCCAGCATGGCATGGCACAGGTCCCACCTCTAGCTTCTGACTTCCAAAAGCCAAAAACTGTTTGGAACGCATCAGCTTTTTAATGTGGCCTTTTTTCTATTTTTTTCTTTTTTATTTACATTATTCATAGAGATATAACGATGTTTCTATTTTCTTATTTATTTTATTTTTTCTTTAATTGAATATCTCATAAAAATCTAACAGCGACTACAATACCATATTAGCCAAAAGTCAAAAGCTACAGTACTTTGTAGCAAGACCTAAATCTCACATGTCTAGAGGTGGTAATGGATGGATATCTATATCCAAATTCCACAAGTAGTCCATCTTATATCCAAATAGAATTGATCCAATCTATATCTAGCACAAATTCAATAAGGTGATGTACATGTCCATATCCAAATCCAAAAACCCGTGGTTCATGAATATCCATTACCACCTTAATGAAAAAGGTAAATATATGCGCGTATCTTGTGAGCAACGTAATACGTATATGATGGTATCGCGCAACAAAATATGGAAAAAGAGTCTAATGCGTTAAAGTGTCCATATTACGTTTTGAAAAGCACTATATGAAAAAGGTAAATATATGCGCGTTTCTTTGCATAAAACTAATTCACGATGTTCGAAGAACAGGTAGGCATGCAGTGGCAAATTAAAATAACCTGCGAGAGAAAAAGGTTATTTCTTTAGTACTACTTTCTCCTCTTTGACTAGTGAGAGTAGCATTTTTATAAGAAAAAGTAAAACTAAAGCATCCCTTTGAATGAATTACATTGTGCATTATAGCCCATCCATGGTTATGCAGGGAGGCAATATATAATCAATTATCTTAAGCATCAAAAAGGGAAGCAGTGCTCTTTATATAGACTTAATTTATTGTTTCTTAGCAATGAGAAAACGGCTTTTCAACGTTGCAACCATCCTAGCTAGTATTCGAAGACTGCTTAGTGAACTGCATTTACGCCGCTGTCCATCAATACGCGCGTTTAGCTGAAGCCTGCAGACATCGCTGACCTAAAATCTCAATGGATCAGTGGATAATCCTATTTTAATTTTTTTAGAGGGGTAAACCTATTTAATTAACAACTAAGCGAGTACTAGCCACTCATCACAGTTAAAGCATGCCCATTCATATGTAACTTAGGCCCACATGGGATAAGCCCACTAGGCCTATTTATAAAGTATCAGGAGCTCAGGACGTACAACGGAAAAAAAGCTTTGACTACTCCATTTCATGCCTCCTCCTGCCTGGGCTGAGTGGACTCTGAAGCTTACAGCCACCTGGCATGCTGACCTGTCTATTAGGCTAGGTTCTACAAGCATGTAGAATGTATAGACAATTACTTTCTATGGTACAATTTTATGTTATCTATAGACAATACTAAAGACAGCTATTACAATAAATTATTTTTTATATGTTTCTATAAACAGCTCCTCCATAACATAATATATCTTGTTTCTAATGTTACAGTTGGCTGTTACATAATAGACAGTCTAATTCTTTATACTTCTCTCTCTTCTATATTATCTCTATACCCTGTAATAACACTTATAGACAATTAATATTATACCATATAAGTGTTCTGAGGAGGTGCACTCTTGTAACGAAAACATGCTAACCATTTTCAAACAAATCAACAAGGAGATTGAAATTGACTAAAATGGCGTATGGGTGTATGCGCCCCGCTCGTCAGGTATTCAAGTTATACTCGGAGACATGAAGGTTACAGTTATCTTTGTAATGTCTGTGGAGGTATAAAGTTTTTTTTATTTTATTTTAGTTGAATGCTTCAGTTAATACTAACAACCACTATAATACCTATTTCAGCTAAAAATCAATAACCATAATAAAAAATTATCAGCAAAAACCATTTTAAACTGGCCTATATCTAAACACAACTATTTCAATTCAACCATCTTTGTATTATCGATAGTGCCCACGTGCGACGCGCCGACTCGCATGGGACACCTTGTCCACTCAAGTGAGCCTCCTCTGCTCCAAATGACTTGCTCTGCTCTAAACGGTTTGCTTATTTTGGTTTTCAATTTATTTAAGTTAAAAAGTATTGTCTGTGACGATATAATTTTTTTCATTTTTCCTATATTTTTCTTCATTTTTAAAGAAAAAAATTAACAGTTGTTATAGTACGGTTTTATCCATAAACCAAAAACCTACACCCACAACTGAATCCGTAAGCCTAGTTGGAGCGCCCAGCGCGCCATCATTTTCACATTTGCATATCCATCGAACTCTTGTTTCTGAAGTTCGAAAAAAAGGAAAGAACTCTTGTTCCTTAGTAAAACCGACCAAAAGAACTCCTGTTTCTTAGTAAAACCGACCAAACTAGTGATAGCAAACGCTCACCCCCTATGTTCAATTGGCCCTGCGGTCCTGTACGTCCACGCGTCCAAGGACGTTTTCCACGTGCTCCGTACGGCGCAGGTGCCTGTCCAAATCATGCATGGCACCACGCATACCGATCCGTCCCGTCTCCTGGAATGTGGGAGCTCACCCGTTCACACAGTGCAGCGCAGCGCAGCGCATCGATCAGCGGTTGTTCATCATGGTCTTCGGTCAAAATCATCTCGTACTACTTACTCGTTCTCGTTGGTCAAAATCACCGCCAAAAGTATTCATGGTGTGCACGCGCATGCGCGCGCTTCGGACTCTGGCTATCTGCCAGCCACACGGTTCCAGACTCTTTTCGGCGGCGTGGCCGGTGGCTTACAGCTATTGCCTGCGCTTGATATTTTTTTTGACATAATATGAATGTTTATATAAACTAGTTACGTGTTCGTGCGTTGCAACGGGATTCATTGGATGTATAGAAATCCTGCTATGGAAGGGGTTGCTATGATCGGTTGAAAAGCGGAGAATAATGAGAAATTGAAGAAATAGAGCGGTTGAAGGAGAACGGACGTACCACCACTAACTCCTTTTATAATAGTAGTAATAAATTGAATACCAATAAACTGTGGAAAAAAGTTATAGAGAAATCGTTTTATTTATTTATTTAAAACAAATCATAAGCTATAAGACGTGAGCTGAAAAGTGGCTGCCACGGGCCATGCTCTTGTGGCCAGTTCAAGGGGGATTTTCTTGCTTTTTTTTCCCTTCCCGTCTTCATTTATTCTTAGTTTTCTATAAAGTGCAAAATTAGCAAGATTATGGACCTACCAAAAAGGATTTGAAAGTTTAGGGATCTGATCAAGGTTCTGGTACAGGTGAAAGACCTAAGAATCAACTTTTTTTTCTTCAAAAAATTAAAGTGCAATTGATTATCACGATTACATTATGGCTAAGCAAACGAGAGGTTAGAGAATAAAATATATGAAAATACATACATAAATCCACCTAATGTACAGTCAAATAATTCAAACTGTCACGGCCCTGCTCATTTTGACTTAAGTTTCTGACTTCTGACTTATTTTTTTACTATTCCTAAATTATGCCTTTTTCTGATTTTTTGGCTTTTTTGAGCTTCTTTGTCGGTTCTTTTTTCGTATTCATTTACATTATTCATGATGGGCTAATTTGTTTTTTCTATTTTTAATTTTTTAATTCAGTTATGCCAAATAAGCCACCACCAGCTACAGCGTAATTTCAGTTAGCTACAGTGTAATTTCAACTATAAGCCAGTTTATTTCAGCCCAACCAAGCGGCACCTTAATTTAGCCAATGAAGAGCATTCTGAGCTGGGTGGGGAAGGCGCTGATGGTGGCTCCAAAAGCTATAGGGGGAGGCAAGCGGTGACTGAACGATAGGAGATGAACGGCCATATTCTTTTGGGTTTAAAATTGACTTATGCTTGTACTATCTACAGTAACTAGCTTTTAAATGGTGCGTTTTTCAAGACGGGCTTAATAGAAAAATTGTAATAAAAAGTGTACTAAGCTCAGTTTTACCGATCAAAATCGCATGCAGCTATTTTTCTCTACGTACTACCTCTCGTGAATAGCTAGAATTTAAATATGTAAGCTATAAGTCATAAGTCCAAAAGAACTTACTAAATGCATAGGGTAGCCTAGTGGGGCTAACACGCTAGTGGCTTTGCCATAGCGCATCCATAAATGATCGTGTAAAGCCCCGCGGAGAATTGTAATAACAGGTAATACCTTTCCTAAATTGCATCTGTTCAAGATGGATGATCTTAGGCTATGTTTTTTTTTTGTATTTTTAGCTTTTAGGCTTCTTTAAAAATCAAATGGATTAGTTTCTTAAAGCAAGTTCTCTAAATGGCTTTCTAGGTCTAAAACCATGTGCGTCATTTGTTGCCGTCTCAAACAATATAGACAAAAGCTATCAGTCGTAGCAAAAAAAAAAAGGAACTTTAGTGGAATTTGTATTGTTTCAAGCGATGTTCTAAAAAGTGGTTAGCAGTATTTGTTTGGTCACCCACCAAATAATCGGCCCGATTACATGGCCTAACCGGCAATTATACGGTAATAGGTTGGGTACATGTTCTTTGTATATGATCTAGTAAATCTATTTTTAGAACACTGTTTTCAAAGCGAAACATTTTGTAAATTTCTGCATTTCAAATATGCGGTGAATGATCCATTGCAGTTGTGCCTGATCGAATGTGTTGCAGTGCATATATGATCGCTGATGTGTGGCCTCCATGACGGTTGGGGCTGAAGCTCGGGAAGCCAGTTGACCTTGCCCCCGCCGGGGAGGGGGGACGATCGGATCCGGCAGTGCTACGGTCATGGGTGGTAATACATAGCGGCGCCGTGGTCAGAGATGACGGATCCGACAGTAGCATCCCCCGTGGGCGAGAGAGAGAGAGAGAGAGAGAGCAAGAGTGAGACAGAGGTCGAACGATAAGAAGCTATACCACCGTTTTTAGTGGAACGGTATACCTTTTTTAGTTTTTCTAAATTGCATCAGTTCAAGATGGATGATTTTAGTAGGACTTTGGAGGAATATGTATTGTTTGAAGTGGTGTTCTCAAAAGCAGTAAGCAATATTTGGGTGCATTCTTTTTTGCTTTGGTCGATGGTTTTTGGCCCTAGCTCGATCACATGTGCGAATGAACTGAATGCCGATAAATCTTTTCAAAAAGGTTGTCTTGATAACCCACTTTGAAATGGTGACGAATAAGCCATCCTATTTGTTTGTTTAGAGAAAGTCCTAAGCTATAAGCTAAAAAGAACGAAACTTTGTTCAGTCACCCACCAAATAATAATGATTATACGGATTAATCATCTCAATTACATGGCCTAATCGGCAATTATACGGTAACAGGTTGGGCACGTGTTCTTTGTATATGTCCTAGTAGACCTATTTTAAAACACTGTTTTCAAAATGAAACTTTTTGTAAATTTCTACATTTCAAATATGCTTTGATTGAACCCATTCCAATTGTGCCTGCTCGAATGTGCCATGGCGCATATATGATCGATGATGCATGGCCTGTACCTCATGCGTGGCCTCAACGACGATTAGGGCTGGAGCTCGGGCAGCCTGTTGACCTTGCCCTCGCCGGGGGGACAACCGGATCTGGCAATGCTACGTGGCGGCGCCGTGGCTAGAGATGACGGATCTGATGGTAGCGGCCCCCCATCGGGGTGTGAGAGAGAGAGAGAAGAGGGAGATAAAGAGAGCAAGAGCGAGGGAGAGATCGAACGATAGGGAGCTATACCGTCGTTTTTGAGTGGAACGGTATACCGTACTTTAGTTTTTCTCTTTCTAAATTGCATCAGTTCAAGATGGATGATTTTAGTAGGACTTTGGAGGAATTTGTATTGTTTGAAGTGGTGTTCTAAAAAGCGGTAAGCAATATTTGGGTGCGTTCTTTTCTGCTGCGGTTGATGGCTTTTGGCCCTAGCGCGATCGCCTGTGTGAATGAACCGAATACCGATAAACTTTTTCGAAAAGGTTGTTTCGATAAATCACTTTAAAATGGCGGTGAAGAAACCATCCTGTTTATTTGTTTGAAGAAAGTCATAAGCTATAAACTAAAAAGAACGGGGACTTTGTTCGGTCACCCACCAAATAATAATGATTATACGGGCTAATCGTCCTGATTACATGGCCTAACCGGCAATTATGCGGTAACAAGTTGGGCACATGTTCTTTGTATATGGCTTAGTAGACTTGTTTTAAAACACTGTTTTCAAAACGGAACTTTTTTTTTGTTGTAAATTTCTACATTTCAAATATGCGTTGATTGAGCCCATTCCAATTGTGCCTGCTCGGATGTGCCGCGGCGCATATATGATCGATGATGCGCGGCCTGTGCCTCACATGATCTCTAGCATGCATGAAAGCAGCTGGTCCTGCCGAAACCAGAGATCATGCCTTGCACGATTTGATAGACGTCGCTGCCGCACACAGATTGACCATAGAATCTGAGTGCGTGGTGACCTTTCCGATCGACTCAGCCGCGACGACCTAACTCAACAAGGCTTTCTTAGGTCTTAGCAACCAAAGTCCGCGGCAAAAGATTTCCCTACAGCCCTTACACACGAACATGGACGGTGGTCACCCTTAGCTGCGATCGTACGTCAGTATGTATACTTATTTATCACCTGGCGTGTAATAAAACAAGTAGATTTTCTCAACCGAAGAAGGGAAAGAGTTCAGTTAGAGCGCTTACCGATGATGTAAACGCGTAATAAAACAAGTAGATTTCCTGTGTGATGTCTAAAACGACAAGTAAACATGTCTGCTAAAAATCAGACAGTTCATCAACACTAGTGTTAGACCAGGAAAAAAAAGGCGCCTTGCCGGTCACACTAGAGCGGTCAGCCGGCGAACAAGCAAGCCGGCGAACAAGCAGTGATGGCCCTGAATCCAGGCAGAGTTGCAAGGGGATTTCCCGCATGCGCTGATGGATCAATGCTGCCTGACTCGGCTTCCTTGGTCGAGCCGAGCGTCCACACTCCACACCCCGCGGCCTGAGGCTCAGCGAGCGCAGGGCTCAAGTCGTTGCCATCCGGCCGTTGCTGCGTCGCCCTCGACGCTGGCGGTTTGGTTATATGCCGCATAAACAGCTCCAGAAGCTAGTGCAGTTTACTCCATTGTATTGAACAGGCTCGACTCCTTACTAGCCATCAAGTCGCATCAGCAGCGGTGAGGAGGAGCCAGATTTGGTGACAGTGGCGAGCCCCGGAAGCTCTTGGGGCGTCATACGAGGTTGAGGGGCAGCAATGGCGTCGAGCCATTAATTAGGACGGTGTGGGGGCGACACGTCAGGGACGAGGCCCAGGGGCGGCAATGGCGTCAGGGACGATGCTGAGGGCACATCATTGGTGACGATGCTGAGGGGTGAGTGACAGTGGCAAGGCGAGACCTTTGCTGGAAAATATTTTTGTTATGAGTAGTCGGTGTGTCCGAGTACTATGTAGTTAGTGTGTCCGAGTATTGTGTAATTGGTGTTCGAGTACTGTAATCGTGTGTCAAGTACTCATGTGTCTGAGTACTGTGTAGTCGATGTGTCTAAAGACTGTATAGACAGTGTGTCCGAGAACTGTGTAGTCGAAAACCCCAGAATCGGAGACACCGAAGTACTGTAGCAGTAGCAGATGTGAGTCAAGCTGCATAGTGTACCGGTCGTAGCTACAGCGAATCAGTCCGGTCGTGGCAGTCGCAGTCATGAGTCGAGTTGTGTAGTAGTCGTAGCTATAGTGAACCAGTCGTAGCTACAGTGAATCGGTCGTAGCTACAATGAACCGATCGTAGCAATCACTAGGGCTGTGCACTTTTCAACCGAATCGGAAAAACCAGACCGAAAAAATCGAATCGAACCAGTCAACTCGGTTTGACCGGTTTTTGTTATTCGGTACGGTTTTCAGATTTTGGGTTTTTTTCATTCGGTTTTTTCAGGAAAAACCGATTGAAAACTGGAGAAACCGAAAATACCGAAAAATAGTAATGCACAGTGTGCCGTCAATGGGTTTCAAACCCACGACCAAAGGTCCAAATGCCCCCATGTTGTCTCCACCAACTGAGTTAGGCTAGCTATGTTGTTCAACTCAATGTATATATTACATATGTACATAAAAGCTCTGATTTTCTCTACTTCAAGTTATAGCTCACTTCAAACAGAATAAGACTAAGACAAATGTTTCTAATGGGCAGAGAACATCATTAATTATTATGCTTTATTATTTTATGCATATGTCATCGTATCTCCATACTCCATTAGAGTGTTTCTAAAATTCTAATTCTATTGCCAGTGGTATATATATTATCGCCTACTCGTCTCGCTAGTCGCTATATCGTTTGCAATTCACGTCAACTTTGGTAAATATAGTATTTACCGATATCGCGCCGAAATAAATTGGGATTTACCGATACCGAACCGTACTTCTAAAAATATCGTATATTACCGAACTACAAACACTATATTTACTATATATACCGAACCGATTAAACGAAAAAACCGATTGCACAGTCCTAGCAGGCACAGTCGTTAGTTGATCTACGTAGTAGTCGAAGCTACAGTAACTAATCGATAGTTGGAAGCTACAGTACCTGGTTGGTAGTCGGAGTTGCAGTAACCGGTTGGTGCACAGAAGACCTGTGTGGTCAAAGACCGGTAGTACCGGCTCTATGTGAGCGGTACTACCAGAGTTGCGCTCAAAGCACCGTGGTCGAGAAGCCGTGGTCAAAGTGCCATTGTCAAGATACCGTGTTCGAGCATCCATAGTTGAGGCGTAGTGGTCGTAAGTCATCACTGGGCGTCCGAGTAACGGCTAAGTCAATGAGTTGGCTGAGTCGTGCAGATCGTGGAGAAGATCTTGGATAGTGCCATGAAAATAGGTCATAGTTGTTGTTTGTGGAATTAATGGGTGCGTGGAGTACAAATCGTGTGACCGTGTGAGGCTTATTTAAGCCATGTAATTTGTTGAGCAAATTGAGGTGCGTGTGAATAACAGGAAGAAGAAAAGGCATGCATCACCACAAAAGAAGTCTCTCATGTGATTGTTCGTCCTTCCTATTCATGTGCCTGTGTCGTTCCAAGGGGAAAAACATGTGTGCGTTTTCTCCCAGTGAGTAGCGATCGGAGCTGATGGGTTCAGTTCCAACAAACCCATCACTAGTGTTTCTTCGACGGCTAGCGACGAGGCATGGCGACAAGAGCGGTAGCATGTTCTGGTAGGTTTGCTGGATAATATTGTTCTGTTCAACTGATTTGAGCCCAACTTTTGCATCGATTCCTTAGCTTTTTAGGTTCGAATCGAGTGCTCCAATGTACTGAATTGATTCAATGCTGTAGGATCGTATGGCGCAATCAAAGGGAGGAGAGGGTGAATGATTGCCTCCACTCTTTGACACCTGAAACAAAATTCAAACCAGAAGAAAAACAATCTAAATTACCGGATGTAGATTACGATCGCAAAATGTTGGTTCGCTCGCATGTGCTCGATGAATGTCTCGATCGTCCGACCGCTCGCTTCGATCGCTCACTATGACAAGTTGCTCAAGTGCTTACGCACGTAGTTGTAATCTCTCATCACTCAAAAACTTCAGCTACTCGAACGCGAACACACAGAAGACACAAGAAAAATGATGCTTAGAAAACACACCACTAACACTGACTAACTTTTCTTGGAATGGATCTGATATCTTATTTCTGGATCATGTTATTGGCTACAAAGTGCCCTCATGGCACCCCTAAAAACTTTCTTGATGAAAGCCCTCAGAAACTGGTCACGTTAGTTCTTAGCTTCTCCCTGCTTTTATTGGCTAACATCCCAATCGTGTCCGCCCCAAACACGAATACATAATTCTATCTTTCTGAAAACCAAGGGACCTGAAACCCTTCCTAACACGGGTTTTAACCAAACTCTACCTCTTCGAAGTTATGGACTCCATCCATAACTCCTAACTAAACACGTACGAAGCCTCCAGGACATCACCTCCTGTATCTCCATCTCGCATCATCAACTCCCGTGTCGAAGCCTCCAGGATCGCACCTCTTGTAGCTCCTCCACGCATCATCACATACTCCAGCATGAGCCCGATAATCTCATGACATCCTCGACTGCCTGGACCTCATATTTCCCCCTCCTAGTTCCGGTCTTCCTCGTCATTGGCTGTAGCCATCTCCACGCCTCCACGCATCATCCACCTTCGATCTCTACGTACTCCAGCATGAGCCTAACCACCTCACATGACATCCCGACCACCTGGACCTCAGATTACCTCCTAGTTCTCGTCCTCCTCGTCATCAACCATGGCTGCCTCCACGCCAACCTGCATATCAATGACCAAAGAACTTTTTCTAGCACAAGTTCTCCACAACTTGGCTATCATCAGCACACACACTCACACCACCCTTATCCATCCATAGACAAGAACCAAACTATCCACGACTATCAATCATGTCGTCTATGACCACACATTCCATCACTTCCATTATCAGCTCCAGACAACTTCTTACGACCGCTAGCTCAACGAATACTTGAAAACAACATGTACTCAAGAATTACCTTCACTCCGCTCAAAACACTCGGGCATAACCATAAGCCTCCGACTACCGATCGCGACACCTATGACTATTGATCACTGACCACCGAATACTGAGTCTTTCTGACCACCTGACCAATGAGCTCTTCCAATGTCCGAGTACTGAAATCTTCGAGTACTGTTCGCTGATCACCACCAGCCAGTCATACCGTTGGCTTAACAAAAGTACTCGAAGTACTCAAAGATGTCAAGAATTGAAGCACTTGTGCTGACCGTGAAGCCTACGGCAACCAATCACAAAAGCATTCGACTACTGAAGACAGCACATAGTCTACAACTATGACGACAAGACTGTGAAGTCTATGACTATCAAGTATCAACTAGGTATTGTAGCTATGACCATGAAAAAGTACTATAGTTATGATTACCTTCAATGGTCATTCTGTCGTGGTCGAAGTTGAACGTGGTCAAAGACGGACATGGTCGTAGTTTGTCAAGGTCAGAATGCTATAGTCGAGTTGCTGTGGTCGAATCTAGACGTAGTCGAAATGTCATGGTCATTCAGACATGGTTGAAGTTGCTGATGTGACGATGGCCCGATCTTCCGAAAGGTACTGATAAGTCGATTGTGGAGATCTCGATGTTGATGATCCAAAGGCTCCGACCAAAATAGATCGAACCCCCCACAATCACTACACCACTGCTGTGTTGGTTATCAACCGTGCCGAACACGATTGACCTCGCCAAGAAGGCTATCTCCTGCAAGCGAATCGAGAACACAAGCAAGAGAGTTTAAGATGCAATCTGAAATTGTATTGCGAATAATGTTTAAGTTCACAAGTTGGGGTTCCTCAACCGAACATGCGGTGAAACTGCTAAGCAGAATAATCTCTTAAGAAAAACCTAAGGAAAACTAAAGGGGTGCGGCCTCCTTAAATAGGAGAGGGGGAAGCCACACTTATCTAATGAAAAGGAATATGGTACTATTCCTGGTTACTGTTCATGCGGTCGCGATACTGTTCATGTGAACAGTACCGGCCCAAATAGCCTAAGTTATAAGGCCCTCGGCCCACTTTGACTCGGACTGAAAAAGTGACGTAAATTGTTTCGCAGTTTTTGATCTTCTTGGATGGAGTTTGGAGGGGAGACCAGATCCATCTGAAAGTAGACTCCAAGAGCTTTCCAACGAGTACTCACGGGCCCCGAGAAGCCTTCTGGATCAAAAGTTATGGCTGTTTGAAGTTTTCTTGTCGGGCTGAATCCGAATTGATCTGGAGGCCGAATTGGATTCCAAAACCTGTCCAACTTGAACCCTTGTTTCAGTTGGTTCCAAAGTGATGTGGTGCTACAAATATATATTTTTTTCATCATTAGGTAGTATCATATTCTCATTTAAAATGTGTTGAAGTTGAAGAAACGAATTCAGCTTTAGTTATATCTTGATATTGGCCGCTATGGTTGTATGTGTTGGTGGTGTGGTCACATCATCCTCCCCTTCTTGACAGAAAACCATCCTCGGTTTTAACATATGTGTAGTATCACGTATTGCATGATCTTGATCATAAATCTTAGTACATGATAACAAATGCAACAAACTCTCATTGTGTAATATCATAAGTTCTTTATCAAATAAAGTAAAATCTCTTTGAAATGAGCTCACCTCATAATCTAAGTGATGCGCAGGAGCTCTTGTAATTGGAACCACAAGTATAGCAAATATGGTTGTATCCATAGGGTACATGTTCTTATCATATATCCTCCCCTTCTTGCAAACAAAGCCGTTCTCGGCTTTTGATAAGCTGAAAATATGGTAACAAAGAAGCCAAGGTGTATGCATGATATATGTATATGTCATCCGTTTTAATAGTTCTTCGTTGTTGCACAATTAATGTTATAAAATAACAATGATCATAAAAGCTCATTGTATTATTAACCCAAGAGTAATCATATATGTTAATGAGCAATTCAAAATTTCTCACACAGTAATTATTGTAACTTGTTTTGCAAATGTAAGTGAAGCATTTAGGCAATTCAAATCTTTGAATTTGTAAACTTGTAGTGGTGGCACATATGGGAAAAACTACAACTTTTGAAATCAAGCAAAGTTCATGCATATAATCATATCTCAATCGAACAATAGCAAATTCATCTAGCTAGGGTGAAGAGATTTGTATGTTTTACCATAATTCATCATCTTTATTGAGATTGCCCATACTAGATGGTGCAAAAAGAGTTGAACACATAGGAATTGGATGAGTACTAAACTTTACTTCCCTCTCACATTGAACATGATTCAGCATACAAGAATTGTTGCCCCGAACAGCAAGTTTCAATTCATCCATGTGATCGCAAGTTATGCATATTCGATATACAAGAAATTGATTTTCCACACCATAATCTCCAATCAAATTAAACTTATATCCAGAGGTGTAGGCACTAAATAAGAATTTTGAACATGCAAGTTCAGAAACTTTCTCCATAGCATGTGACAATTTCATAGGTAGATCCAACATGATGTAATACAATGAATTAGCAGGAGAAATTCTAATCAAAACTTCTTTATGTGTTATTAATTCGACATGTGGAAAATTATGAGAATTTAGATCAGCACATGGTTCATTTAAGTCAACACAAGGAATATCAAAAAATTGCACTACAGCAGGTATATACTCACAAGGTTGCTCTATGTCTTGTTGTAGCACCAAATCAGTACCGTGAGCGATGATAGCACCATGTTCTTTACCTTTTGGCTCTCCTCAGATGATGTAAGTGCATCTATCTCCTTATCTTCATTCTCAACCAATGGGGTCAGTGATTCATTCAGCTCATGCTCCTCTTCGGTATGGTTCTCAACTATCTGCAAGTTGTTAGTTACAGAAAAGGGCACAAACATAGGTTTGTTCTCATGATCATCACCATTACCTGCAAGGTTAGCTGCAAGAGCATATTCATCCTCAACATCACTAGCACTTACATAACCACCATCTTTTGTCGCAATGTACGCCCGTTGACTTGGGCAATCTCTCATGACGTGGCCCATCCCTTTACAACGGTGGCACACAATGCCCGTCGTACGGCCCATGGAAGCAACCGATGAAGAGCTCTATGCTGGTGCTTGCACACTAGTATATTTGCTCGTTTTGGGTGCGCGGGATGGTGGCGATGGTGCTGCTGAACGCGCCCTACTCACAGAGGGGGCAACAGCTCGACAAACAGGAGGTGGGGCTATCTTGGCTTGCCCAGGTGTCGATCTCAATGTAGACGTACATCTAAAGTTGCTCCTTGTCCTTTATTGCCTACCCTGCAATTCTTTTTCTGCCAACCAAGCAAGCTGAAACAATCTATTGATATCGTTATACTCTTTATAATCAATTATGTCCTGAATTTCACGCCTTAAGCCCCCATAAAAACGAGCCATCTTATCCTCCTCATCTTCTACAACATTACAACGCAACATGCCTATTTGTAGTTCTTGATAATATTCCTCGACCGATTTATTACCTTGGTCTAAGCGCTGCAATTTCTTATGCATTTCATATTTAAAAGCAGGAGGAACAAATCTAGCACGCATAGCTATCTTCAATCTATCCCATGTATCAGGTGTTAAACCATAATTAACTACTTGAGTCCACCAAATGATAGCAACATCTTTAAATTCACTAGTAGCTTGTCTAACTCTATGCACTTCAGGAACTAGATGGGCATTTAATTTTTGTTCAACTGTCATCTCCCAATCTAGATAAGTTTCAGCATCATAAACACCTGCAAAAGATGGTATGGTAAATTTAACTTTCGCAAATGGGTCTGATTAGCACGATTATTGTGGTGCTGAAAATTATTACCTCCCATACCGTGACGGTTTTGGTGTGGTCGATGTCGTGGGCGTGCATCTTGGGCAGCAAATGCAGCGCTGGCATCGCGGTTTTGTCTCTCATTATCATCTCCCTCCTCAAGATCTTGGCCTGCATTGTGATCATATTCACGTCCATTGTTTGGCGGCCGATTCAGCATTCTTTCAAGGCGTGCAATACTCTCATTGATGGTGCGCTGCAATGTATCTGTCGTAGCTTGAAGCTTCCTGTCGAAGTCCTCAGTAATGGTAGTGCATTGTTCATCCAAGAGCGTCATGAGCTCTCCCTTTAAAACACACTCTTGATCATCAGACGACCCACCTGTCATGGTTAGTAGAAAACAAAAGACAACACAAAAGTATTATCCTTATCAACTACTAGGTGATGGAAGGTGGAATCACACATTCTCAAGCGTCTTAGCACACTCTTACAAGTATTCTTACCAATGCAGCAGGTGGTACAACCGGTGGCTGGTTCGTGATACCATGTCGAGCGTGGGTACGATTGCAAGAGGGAACCTGTTCTAATCAAGAGTATGTGGAGCTTGGAAGGCACAATATGTAGCAATGGAGAACAATCAGTTAATTTTAGAAATTGCATAGAATTGAATTATAGTTCGTATCTAGCATTTAGCCTATGTTGTTGATAAACCAAGCATGGAAGAAGGCTAAAAACAAGTGTATGGCAATGTGTAGGAGTGGTAAATACAAGATAATTCAATCCAATGCAATCTGGAATTGAAGAACACAAGGATTGACCGAAAACTGAAACTGAAGATTTCTGTCCACTGGACAGCACGTCGGTATTTTGGCCGTAACTTTTTGTCAGATGCCTCTTTTTCACTGATTCTTTTTTTCTCTATTTTCTGACGGCATTTTATATAGATTTTATTTTGGGGCAAACTTTCGAATCCCAACACAGAAATTCGTACAAAAATCACAACTGCTGACTGTTGCATATTCAAAACAGATAATTAGGTCAACTTTCACCGCATATATCTCTTAACTGCCTTCCTGGAATGACGTAAAATTTAACAGATAGATCAATAATGAATTTCTGAATCTAATGGCAGTGGTATCACTCAAAATTAATCTCGGAATAAAAAGTTATGGCTTTTTTGGTGGCGGCTGCAGAGAAAGGAAAAATCAGCTGACTTTGGAAATTAGGGTTTGGGTGGGGAATTTTTCTTTTGTTTGGATTTTTAATGGAACAAAGATATGACCAGCAAGTAGAAATGCTATGACGGACACAAATTCAATTTAGCAAACCAAAACTAACAGATTGAAAGGCACAACGGGGTTTGGACAGCGGAATTAACTCTTTTTGTGGGGCAATTTTTTTTTCTGGACTATACGAAATAAAAACCAATCTACTAACTAGGGATACAAGAATTACCTCACGGGCAACCGTTGCTCTGATACCAACTGATGTGACGATGGCCCGATCTTCCGAAAGGTACTGATAAGTCGATTGTGGAGATCTCGACGTTGATGATCCAAAGGCTCCGACCAAAACAGATCGAACCCCTCGCAATCACTACACCATTGCTCTGTTGGTTATCAACCGTGCCGAACACGATTGACCTCGCCAAGAAGGCTATCTCCTGCAAGCGAATCGAGAACACAAGCAAGAGAGTTTAAGATGCAATCTGAAATTGTATTACGAATAATGTTTAAGTTCACAAGTTGGGGTTCCTCAACCGAACATGCGGTGAAACTGCTAAGCAGAATAATCTCTTAAGAAAAACCTAAGGAAAACTAAAGAGGTGCGACCTCCTTAAATAGGGGAGGGGGAAGCCACACTTATCTAATGAAAAGGGATGTGGTACTATTTCTGGTTACTGTTCACACGGTCGTGGTACTATTCATGTGAACAGTACCGACCCAAATAGCCAAGGTCCTCGGCCCACTTTGACTTGGGCTAGAAAAGTGATGTGACTTGTTTTGCAGTTTCTGATCTGCTCGGATGAAGTTCGTAGGTGAGACTAGATCCATCTAAAAGTAGACTCCAAGAGCTTTCCAACGAGTACTCACGGGCCCCGAGAAGCCTTCTGGATCAAAAATTATGGCCGTTTGAAGTTGGCCTATCAAGCTGAATCCGAATTGATTTGGAGGCCGAATTGCATTCAAAACCTGTCCAACTTGAACCCTTGCTTCAATTGGTTCCAAAGTGATGTGGTGCTACAAATATATATATTTCATCAATAGGTAGCATTATATTCTCATTTAAAATGTGTTGAAGTTGAAAAACGAATTCACCTTTAGTTCAATCTTGATATTGACCGCTATGGTCGTATGTGTTAGTGGTGTGGTCACATCAGTTGCACGTGGTCATAAAGCCAAGCTCTGCTACAATACTCTTCCGAGTACCAGTTGAATCACTGTTCACCTCTAAGTATTGTTCTTTCGACTGTACAGTTTTGACCAGATCACTGTAGCTTCAGCCGTACAGAAAAACCTGTAGCTTTGACCAATCTGTGCTCTGAATCTTTGATCATGCTGCTCGAAAGCCATCCGATCTTCTAGTGGTATTTGAACGTTGTCTGATATTCTGGTTGTTTTTGTACACTAGCCGATGCATTTGTGCCACTCGGACGCCGTCCAATCATCTGGTGGCACTCAAATACTGTCCGATCCTCCATTGCTACTCGAAAGCCATCCGATTATTTGGTGATAGTCAAACACCGTCCGATCCTCCATCGCTACTCGAAAGCTGTCCAATGCTCTAGTTCCACTAAAATGCCGTTCGATGCTCTAGTGTTACTCAGACTTGTCTAAACCTCCGATGTTACTCAGACACTATCCAATACTCCAATGGCCCCCTAATGTCGCCTGGTCTCGCCTGATCTCCTGATGTCACTCGGACCCATCTGAAAGCACTCGGAGTAGACCAAAAATCACTCGGAGCAAAGAAAAACCACTCGAACAAAACCAAAACCACTCAAACTCAAGCAAATCACTCGAAGCAACCAAAATCACTCGAAGTGGTGGAGCAAAATCACTTGGACAAAACAAAAACCACTCGAACTTGAAACCTGCGACTACAATCGACTGAAACTTTCATAAATACAAAATCCAAAGCAATCCAAACGTCAATTATTCATCATTACTTTATTTACAATGATTCACATGGTCTAATAATCTCCCTCTTAATGAATACATTAACAACATTTCAAAATCTCTCGAATGAATTGCATTTTGAAAGAAAAGCAGCAAAATTTGTGAAACTCAGCAAACACTCTACAAAACTCATAAAACTCCCCATCAACACAAGATAAGCTAAAATCTTCCAATTTTCTCCAAATTATCTTTTCTCCATATTTGCCTCTTTCGTCTAATTTCTTCCTGTTGTGGCTACAGACCAAACAGAGAGAGAGATGGTAGTGGAGAGTAATGAAGATAAGTGTAATGGCCTGGGTCCTCCCCAAGGCTCACTCATATATATATATACCTGGGGAGTGCTTTTACAGTTATACCCTTACATCTGGCTATCCCCTCCGGGGTAGTTATGTCCTTACACATGGCCTATTCTGGGCCTTATAACCTCCTACCAGGCCTGCTGGGTTTAGGTGGGGGCCACCCCTACGACAGGAGCCTCTCATGGTGAAGGGCTTCACAGGGCCGAAGCCATGTTGTCGAGTCCTTTGGCCCCCTCCGTCCCCTGCGGCCTGTGAATTTCTCCAAGCTTGTGGTTGGGGAGCCTGAAATCTGGGATGGTGGTAGCGGAGGGTGGCGCCGAGTCGAAGTAGAGACGCGCGCTCCGTCCCCTACCCTTCGAACGGGTGGCAGCGAAGCTGGCGCCCACGTCGAAGTAGAGACGCGCGCTCCGTCCCCTACCCTTCGAACGGGTGGCTGCGAAGCTGGCGCCCACGTCGAAGTAGAGACGCGCGCTCCGTCCCCTACCCTTCGAACGGGTGGCTGCGAAGCTGGCGCCCACGTCGAAGTAGAGACGCGCGCTCCGTCCCCTACCCTTCGAACGGGTGGCAGCGAAGCTGGCGCCCACGTCGAAGTAGAGACGCGCGCTCCGTCCCCTACCCTTCGAACGGGTGGCTGCGAAGCTGGCGCCCACGTCGAAGTAGAGACGCGCGCTCCGTCCCCTCCCCTTCGAACGGGTGGCTGCGAAGCTGGCGCCCACGTCGAAGTAGAGACGCGCGCTCCGTCCCCTACCCTTCGAACGGGTGGCTGCGAAGCTGGCGCCCACGTCGAAGTAGAGACGCGCGCTCCGTCCCCTATCCTTCGAACGGGTGGCAGCGAAGCTGGCGCCCATGTCGAAGTAGAGACGCGAAGCTGGCGCCCACGTCGAAGTAGAGACGCGCGCTCCGTCCCCTACCCTTCGAACGGGTGGCTGCGAAGCTGGCGCCCACGTCGAAGTAGAGACGCGCGCTCCGTCCCCTACCCTTCGAACGGGTGGCAGCGAAGCTGGCGCCCACTTCGAAGTAGAGACGCGCGCTCCGTCCCCTACCCTTCGAACGGGTGGCAGCGAAGCTGGCGCCCACGTCGAAGTAGAGACGCGCGCTCCGTCCCCTACCCTTCGAACGGGTGGCAGCGAAGCTGGCGCCCACGTCGAAGTAGAGACGCGCGCTCCGTCCCCTACCCTTCGACCTCGTAGCCTTGTAGTGCGCTTTAAATGGCGGCTGGAATTACGCCGACGCCTGGCCTGGCAGAAGTTAGGCTGTCGCGTCGTGCAGCCTGCCATGCTGCGGGTGGGGCACGTGGCGACTCACGACTGGTGCGTCGTGGGATGTGAGCGGTTGCGTGACCGCGGCCGTTCGCCTCGTCCCCCGAGAAGTTGGACGCGTGTTGAAGAGGTAGGGGCGTTGCGCGCTGCCTGGCCACCTACCCGGCGCGGCCTTCTAGGTCCGAGCGGTTCTTCTTTCCAAATCCTGGGCAGCCGAATCGCCGGGAATTTGATCCGTCTGTGCGTTGAGCCCCAGGGCAGGCGAGCGGCCTTTATAAGGTGCTTAGTGTTGAGGTGGGGGCGCCCTTTCTTGTTTTGCTTTTTGATCTGCCGCTTCGCTTGCGCCCGTGCTAATTGTCACGCTAGTTGCTCCCTTTCCTGCTTCTTCTCCTTCCCTTGTCGTGAAGAGCAATGGCTAGCCGCGACGATGGCAGCTACCACCCCCGCAGCGGTTCCTCGCCTAGCCAGGGCGAGGGGACCCGTCCTTCCTCCGGGTACAAACTGGTGCCGCGGGGGAGCTCGCGCGCCAATAAATTGTGGAAAGCGATGGAGCATTCGGGAGGCTCCTGCTCCCGTGTGCTGGGGAAGAGCCGCATGACGGAGGGGACGCTGCAACGGCTCGTGGACGAGGGGAAGATCGTGTATCGCGACGGGGCTCGCCTACCCTGCTGGGACGAGACGGAGCCGAAGCCCGGGCCCCTAGAGGCAATTGTTTTTGTCGCCTTCTTCGATGCCGGCCTTCGGATGCCCTGTACGTTGTTTGTGGACGAAGTCCTGCGGGCCTACCAGTTGGAGCTAGCCCAGCTGACGCCCCACGCGATACTCCGCCTAGCTGTCTTCACGTGGGCGATGCGGACCGAGGGGTGGCGCCCTAGTGCGAGCCTATTTGCCACCCTGCACGATGCGCACTGTCGACCCAGGAAGGTTGGCGAGGCGGCGTCCAACTTCGGCGGTGTGGACTTCGTGCTCCGGGCGTCTTGCGCGACGTTGTTCCCTGTGCTAGCCTCGTCAGGACAGTGGGCGTCCGGCTGGACGCGGTGGTGGTTCTACTACACCGTGACCGACAAGAACAGGCTGCAGTGCCGAGGTGGGCCAATCTCGTTCAACAGCACGCCGAGTCTGAAGGCGGAGATTGACGACACGCGGAAGCTACAGAGCCTCGTCGGTGTCGCCCGTCGGATGAGCGTGCGCGACCTGGTCGAGGAGTTCACGATGCATGGGGCAGCGCCACTGTCCTCCCGGGGGAAATATGTTGTGCCAAATGGCCCCCGCGGGGACGGGTTCGATCCACCTGTGTCTCGGCTGCTTCCGCCCGTCGCACCTTGTAAGTCGCCCAGCGCGCCATTGCATCTGCTTGGGTTCCGCCTATCTGACGTGATTTCCTGTGCAGTGGCTCGGCTAGAAGATGCGGAGCGCGCAGCTGCGGCGCTCCTCGGCCCGTACACGCTTAAGGAGCACCGGGCTCGCGAGGCCGCGGTCCAGGCGGCTAAACAGGGGCGGATAAACCGCACCTGCGAGGCTGTAGGCATTGCCGTGCCCGAGCGCGTGGTGCCGGAAGAGCTTCCCGTCGGGATTCCCGGCGCTCAGGACGGCGATAGCCCTACGGGGGGGCTGTCTTCGCGACGCCGGGCGTGTCCCCCGGCTGCCATCTGCAACCCGGCAGCCCCCCCGGCGGTTAGCCCAGCTGAGACGGGATGTGTGACCGGCGGTGGGCCTGGTCATACTGCTTCGGGGGGGCGCCCCACCGCGGATCTTCCGGTGCCTTCTGCCGACGCCCACGAGCCCGTGCTCGGACCCGTGGCCATCGTTGAGCTGGAACCAGTCCACCCGGGGGGTGGCGTCGTTCCTGGCGAGCAGACCGCTGGGGATGGTGCGTTGCCGATCGCCACGGCCGACGAGGGCGTGCCCCCTACCGAGGAAACCGTGGGGGCGACGGTGGCCGGAGCTGGTTCTGCCGCGGGAGAATCGCCTGTGCCACCGCCGACGGGGGGTCGATACGCTGTTGCGGGGTCTTGCCGCGGGATTATGGCGACTGGCGCGGCCGAGAAGACCCTCTCCTCGACCGCCGAAGCGCCTGCCTCCCCCTGGGCGGCCGACCCGGCGCCACCTCCTACCGGGACAAGGGGCGCAGGAGGTAGGTGTGAGTCCCTCTCCTCTCCTGACTTCGCGAGACTCTCTCCGATCTGCTCGCTCATTCTGCCGACCTCAGGCGAGACGACGTCTCCCGTACGTGGCGAAGGATCGAGCAGCGGAGGTGTGCGCGAGGTCGGGAGCCTCGTGCAGGATGCTCCGCAGGTGTCCACTGCTGCTAACGTGGCCGTGGCCGCGATGAATCCTGGCTTGTCGGGGCCGGGGCTCGCTCGCTCGGACTTCCTCCCTCGCCCGAAGATATTTTGCGACCTCACCGCCGCCGCCGAGCGTGCCGACAATGGCCTCAATCGAGAGGTGCTGTCGTCATGCGCGGGGGACCTCCTGGCGCTCGCGTTGCAGGCCTCCGAGATGAGGGTAAGTACATGCTCTTCAGCTTGTACGGTACTGCCCGACGCCTGCTGATTTGTCGTTCCTGTCAGACGCTTGCCGTCAGCCGGTCGTTTGACGAGGCCCGCGTTCGGGAGCGGAGGGCTCTGGAAGCCAACCTCCGCGAAGCAAACACTGCTATCGCCGCGAAGGATGAAGAACTTCGCGCGCTGGAGGACGCCCTGGTGGCCGCACAAGTTGCAGCCACTGAAGCGCGGGACGCCGCGGCTGGGGAACGCGCCGCCTTCGTGCAGCAGATCTCCGTCCTAGAAGGGGAGAACGCCCAGCTGTCGGAGGCTGCCGCCGAGAGCTGCCTTGCCTTGGAAAATGCATCTGTGTCGGCGTGGCGGGCCATGGAGTCTCTGAACCAGGCCCTTCGGGATCTGTGCGTCCGAGTGCCGGATACTACGCACAGGCCGGAGGCCCTGCCGGAGACTCTCGGGCTGATCGAGGAGGGGGCCGGCGTTGCTCTTCGTGGCGCCAGGACCTTTGGCGAGCACTGCAGCTATGTTGGTGCGTGCTTCGCCCTCGCCCTGCTTCATACTCGTGGGTGTAGGCATACCCACGAGCTAGCGAATCCTCAACTGGATCTTCCCGACCGACGAGAGGTTATGTCGGACGCCATCCGCTCCGTTGGGGCTAGCCTGCAGAACTTCCACCAACGGATCTGGGGCCGCTTCGGGGAAGGTGCAGCGAGAGTCGCCGTGCAGCAGACGTTGCATGGGGAGGGGGACCTCCTCCAGTGGCTTGAAGGGGTCCTTGATCGCCGCGGCGACGATGGCGCAGGCTCGTCTGCACCGCGCCACGGCTGAGCGGTTGGTCGGGTGGAGCCGGGGGATGATGTACTGGTTCTTACCCATGTAACCCCTCTGCTTTTACAATGGAACCAAGTAGTACTTTATACCTGGTGTTACCTGCCGCCGGACGCGGGGGACAGGTGTATGCATCTGGTGTGTGCTCCGTGGAGCGGCGCGTGCGGATGCCAGTCTCGACGCTACGCTTTCCTTT
Source organism: Dendrocalamus latiflorus (assembly GCA_017311315.1). Classification (NCBI taxonomy): domain Eukaryota; kingdom Viridiplantae; phylum Streptophyta; class Magnoliopsida; order Poales; family Poaceae; genus Dendrocalamus; species Dendrocalamus latiflorus. Next base: position 45,201,909 of record CM029642.1, on the reverse strand, counting down.
ATAATCCGGAGACTCGCGCGTGCGGAGCTAGGCTCGACGCTACGTCTTATTTAGAGTCCGTGGACTATTGCGTGCGGAGCTAGGCTCGACGCTACGTCTTCTTTATAGTCCGGAGACTCGCGCGTGCGGAGCTAGGCTCGACGCTACGTCTTATTTAGAGTCCGTGGACTATTGCGTGCGGAGCTAGGCTCGACGCTACGTCTTCTTTATAGTCCGGAGACTCGCGCGTGCGGAGCTAGGCTCGACGCTACGTCTTATTTAGAGTCCGTGGACTATTGCGTGCGGAGCTAGGCTCGACGCTACGTCTTCTTTATAGTCCGGAGACTCGCGCGTGCGGAGCTAGGCTCGACGCTACGTCTTATTTAAAGTCCGTGGACTATTGCGTGCGGAGCTAGGCTCGACGCTACGTCTTCTTTATAGTCCGGAGACTCGCGCGTGCGGAGCTAGGCTCGACGCTACGTCTTATTTAGAGTCCGTGGACTATTGCGTGCGGAGCTAGGCTCGACGCTACGTCTTCTTTATAGTCCGGAGACTCGCGCGTGCGGAGCTAGGCTCGACGCTACGTCTTATTTAGAGTCCGTGGATTATTGCGTGCGGAGCTAGGCTCGACGCTACGTCTTCTTTATAGTCCGGAGACACGCGCGTGCGGAGCTAGGCTCGACGCTACGTCTTATTTAGAGTCCGTGGACTATTGCGTGCGGAGCTAGGCTCGACGCTACGTCTTCTTTATAGTCCGGAGACTCGCGCGTGTGGAGCTAGGCTCGACGCTACGTCTTATTTAGAGTCCGTGGACTATGTGTTGCTTAGCGCGGTCAGGGGATGCTCTTGGAACAGCAACTTTTATTGAACTCCCGTTTGCGCGGGCGAGCGTCGCCTAACAACGGGCCGGTGGCTCTACGCCTACCGTGCCGCTTCTAGGCGTAGTATCGCCGCAACCTGTCCGCGTTCCATGTGTGCCGGAAGGCTTGTCCTTCAAGCGTGGCGAGGCGGTACGCCCCCTTTGGCAATGCCTCCGTTACAATGTACGGGCCTTCCCACTTGGATTCGAGCTTGCCAACGGTTTCCGCCTGCAGCGCCACTCTGAGGACGAGATCCCCCGGCTTGAACCCCCGCGGGCATATAGAGCGGTCCCGAGTACGCATTGTCTGCCGCGCATACTTCTCGACGTGGTGGGCTGCGTCTGCCCGTATCCCGTCGAGGAGGTCCAGGGACACCCGGCGCTCCTCTTCGGGTGCTTGGACGAGGACCCTTCGCGAGCCGGCCTTAATTTCTTCGGGCGTCACTGCTTCGTCGCCAAAGAGGAGCTTGAACGGCGTGAATCCCGTTGGGCGCGTAACCGTTGTGCGAAGCGACCATAGAACGCTGTGAAGCTCGTCTGGCCATTTGCCCTTCGGCAACCCAACCAGGCGCTTTTTGATGGCGGCAGAGATGGCGCCATTCGCCCGTTCGACCGCCCCGTTGGACTGGGGATGCCCTACCGAGGCGAATCGGAGGGTGATACCCATGCTGTCACAATAATCTTTGAAGAGGGCGGCGTCGAACTGCAGGCCATTGTCGACCGTGAGCTCCCGAGGTACCCCAAAGCGACATATGATGTTTTGCCATAGGAAGCGCTGTATGGCCGCAGAAGTCACTTTGGCCAGAGCGATCGCTTCCGGCCACCTGGAGAAATACTCCAGCGCGACCACCACGAACCGGAGGTCCCCGGGAGCTCGGGCAAGTGGTCCTACTATGTCGAGACCCCAGCGCGCCAGTGGCCACACCGGCGGGATTGGGTTGAGGCTTGTCGGGGGCCTGCGGATGATGTGCGCCATCCATTGGCACCCCTGGCACCGACGGACGAGGTCCTGGGCGTCAGTAATGGCAGTCGGCCAGTAGAAGCCTTGCCTGAACGCCTTGCCGACTAACGACCTCGGCGCCAGGTGGGATCCGCATACGCCCGCGTGAATTTCCGCCAAGAGTTCCTTTCCTTCCTCAGTCGAGAGGCAGCGCAGGAGCGGCGCGCAGACCCCCTTCTTGTAAAGCGTCCCTTCAAACACCTGGAAGGACCGTGCTCGGTGCTGCAATCGTCGCAGCTCGGCAGGGTCCTCCGGCTCGGCGAGGCCTTGTAAGAATTTGAAAATGGGCTCCCGCCAATCTCCTGGCCGATCAATGCGGTGGACAAGTGCCACGTCCCGGTTGTCCTGCGCGATGGCCGCCTTTGCTAACACCTCGTAGAATGCCCCCTCCGGGGGGGGGCAGTTGCTGGCTGGCCGCCTTGGCGAGGGCATCTGCTTGTTCATTCTCCGCCCGAGGGATGGCCTTGACGGTGACACCCAAAAAGTGCCTTTCCCTCGCCCGTACCGCCGCGAGGTACTTGGCCAACTCAGGGTCCTTGGCTTGATATGACTTGTCCACATGGCCGGCCACCAAGCGCGAGTCGGTGCGGACCAACACCCGTCTCGCGCCGGCTGCCTTGAGCTTCGCCAGGCCAAAGAGCAGCGCCTCGTATTCGGCCGTGTTGTTGGTGGCGGGGAAGGCAAGGCGCGCCGAGTACAGCAAACGCTGTCCTTCAGGCGTGACGATCACCGCCCCTACGCCCGCACCGGCGACGCTGTAGGCTCCGTCGATTGTAAGCGTCCAGATGGGGTCATCGTGCGCCCGGCCTGGTTGGGCCGGCGGGGTCCATTCGGCGAGGAAATCCGCCAGGACTTGGGATTTAATTGCCGTTCGTGAAGCATACGTCAAGGAGAAGGGAGCGAGTTCGGCGGCCTATTTACCGATACGCCCTGTGGACTCCTTGTAGTGTAGCATCTCGGCCAGGGGGAATGAGGAAGGCACTGTGATCGGGTGAGCCATAAAATAATGCCGAAGCTTCCGGGAGCCCATGACCAGCGCGTAGGCGAGCTTCTCCAGCTCCGTGTATCTTGTCTTGGCGCCTTGAAGGGCTTCGGAGACAAAGTAGACAGGCCGCTGCATGGCGCCTTCCTCTAAGACGAGGACGGCACTGACCGCGGTGGCTGACGCAGCCAGATAAAGCAGGAGGGGAGCCTCTGGTGCTGGGGCGACCAGAGTGGGGAGGCTTGCCAGGTGCTGCTTGAGCTCGTTGAAGGCCTTCGCGCAGTCTTCGTCCCAACGAAACCCATCGCACCCGCGGAGTGTCTTGAAAAACGGCAGGCCCCGCTCCGCCGCCCTGGATAGGAAGCGGCTTAATGCTGCCATGCGGCCCGCCAACCTCTGGACCTCCCTCGCTGTCTTGGGCGGCTCCATACCCAGAATGGCGTCTACTTTGTCGGGGTTCGCCTGGATGCCCCGCCCGGACACAAGGAAACCGAGGAGTTTGCCCGCCTGTACCCCGAAGACACATTTGTCGGGGTTGAGCTTGATGCCCGCCTTCCGGAGGTTGTCGAAGGTCTCCTGGAGGTCCCGGCCGTGCAGAGCAAGCTGCCGAGTTTTGACCACCACGTCATCGACATATGCTTCGACGTTCCTCCCGAGCTGGGCGGCCAGGGCAATGGCGACGAGGCGGGTGAAGGTAGCGCCTGCGTTCTTCAAGCCAAAGGGCATTCTGACAAAGCAGAACGTCCCAAGTGGCGTGATGAAACTGGTCTTCTCCTCGTCGTCTTCGGCCATGTATACCTGGTGGTAGCCAGAATAGGCGTCCAGGAAACTCATGAGTTCGCACCCAGCAGTGGTGTCAACCAGCTGATCGATGTGCGGCAAGGGGTAGTTGTCCTTCGGGCACGCCTTGTTGAGTGCCGTGAAGTCGATGCACATGCGCCAGGCCCCGCTGGCCTTTTTGACTAGCACCGGGTTAGCGAGCCATTCTGGATGGTGGACCTCGCGGATGACCCCGGCGCGAAGAAGCTTCGCCACCTCCGCTTTGGCCGCCTGCTGCCGATCCGTCGACATGCGCCGGAGCCTTTGCTTGACCGGCTTGGCGTCGGGGCGGACCGCCAAACGATGCTGGATTACCGCGCGATCCACGCCCTTGATGTCCTCCGGGGACCATGCGAAGACGTCCACGTTGTTCTGAAGCACCCGGAGCAGCTCCCGTTCGACCCCCGGTGGGAGCCCCTCGCCAATGGAGACAAACTGCCCCTCCGCCTGGAGCGGCACCTTCTTGACGCCGCCTTCGGGCCGAGGCTTGGGCGTCCACCCGGGGGCGGAGGGCCCAGCACCGGGCGCGCCGGAGAGGGCATGCACCAGGCGATGCGAGACGCGGCTGCCGCCTTCGGCACGTCTTGCCAGGTCCTGGTCGCCGAAGATGGTGATGACACCCTCCGGGCCCGGGAGCTTTACACACAAGAAGGCGTGGTGCGGGATTGCCTCGAAAGAGTTGATGGCGGGTCGCCCCAGTATGGCGTTGTAGGGGTGCTGGATATCTACGACATCAAAGGTGACATGCTCGGTCCGGATGTTACCTTTGTTGCCCTCCTGACGGAAGGTGACAGGAAGGGAAACGTGCCCCAGGGCCTGCAGCGGTTGACCCCCGAAGCCTTGAAGTGGAGCTCCCGGCTGCTCCAGCTGGCTTCGGGGGATTGCCATGCGGTCGAGGGCGTCTGCGAATAAGAGGTTCGCGGAGCTTCCCCCGTCGACAAGGACGCGCTTGACTTCGCAGCATGCTATGTGGGCCTGGATGACTAGGGGGTCTTGGTGAGGGTACTCCACGCCCCTAGCGTCGTTCAAGTCGAAGGTGATGTTGCGGGGTGGCATCCACATCTGCTGCTGCTCCCCGGGGGCTTTTGAGGAAGAGCCTCCGGTGATGACGTTGACGGTGTGATGCTGCGCGCCCTCCGCTGCGGTGGCCCGTGTGGGGCTATCCCTTGGGTGCCCCACATGGGCTTCGGCGGGGGGCCGAGGAGGCGGAGACCGGGATCCGGCCGTCACCCTCCGCAGCTCCATCACCGCGATGCATGCCCTTGTGTAATGATCGCCGTAGCCGTGTACCTCGCACCACTTACCATAGCGCAGAAGCTCCTGCTCTGCGCGGGGTTGGCTGGCGTAGTTAAATCCACCCTCCGATCCCCGGACTCCCCTTCGTGAGGCGGGGTCGGGTCCTTGGCGGGTGCTCTCGGCGGCGAGGACGTGACGGGCCGTCTGCGACCGGCGCTGGCGGCGCCGAGGTTTGGGCCTACACCGTGACGAGCCTTCCTGTACTTCGTCCTCACCGCCTCGGGGAGGGCCGCCGCGGAGCTTTCGGCTACGGCCCGGCTTCGAGGAGAGGTCACCCGCCCCGACTTCGCGCGGGGGCCGCTCCTCACGGGCGAGGCCGAGAGCGGTGATGCTGCGTCTTCGCGCGTCCTCCTCCGCCCGCGCGTACTCGTCCATTTTGTCGAAGAGCTTGGCCACTGTCGTGATTGGCCTCCGCGCGTTGTATTCGGCCATCGGGCCCGGGCGAAGGCCCCGTATGGCTGCATTAACGACTGTGATTTCATTAACGTCATGTACCTGGCTTCGAACTTTGGCGAAGCGCTTGAAGTAGTCCCGGAGGGTCTCCGAGGGTCCTTGCTTCACAGCGAAGAGCTGGTCCGCATCAATTCGCTCGAGATGATATCCTTGAAAGTTGGAGCAAAGCCGGTCGCGAAGCTGCTCCCACGCATAGATGGAGCTCGGCTCTATGGTAAAAAACCAAGAGAGCGCCGCTCCGTGCAGTGTGAGGGGGAGTCCCTTCGCCTTCGTGGCGTCGTCTCCGCCCGCGGCCTCAATCGCGGTTTCGTATACGCGCACGAACTCGCGAGGATCCGTGTCGCCTTTATACGAGCCGATGGCGCTAGGGAACTTGAAGTCTTCGGGCCATGCCGCCTGCTGCAGCCCCGCTGAGAGCGGGGACTCCGGATCGACGCGTCGCAGCGGCACGCGGCTGGACGTGGGGGCTTCGCGACTGTCCGCCCTTTCTGGCGCGGGCTCGAACGCGGTTGCTGGCGCAGCCGGCTGACTCCGAGCCTCTTGTATATCTCTGACGGCTCCACGAAGGCCCCCCAGCTCCCGCTGGAACGCGTTGAGGGCCGCCAGCAGGGCGCTTTCCATCCCCGGTGCGGTGGCGGCGGCGGGGTCGGCTGTCGTTGCGTCGGCGGGGTCGGTTGTCGCCGCACCCGTGTCGACGTCTTGGACCGCCGGGCCCGTCCTCGTAACGCCAGCGGTGGGGTTGGTCGTCGCGGTGCCGGTGACGAGGTTGGCCGCCGCCGCGCGAACGTCGTCGTCTTCGGCCACCGCGACTGCATCGCCACCCGCGTCCGCCGCTGTCGATGGCGAAGCCCTGGTACTCATACGGCGCTCCGGCCCGGCCGCCTTCTTTCCCTTCGCCGTGGCTGAGGAAGCTTGTTTCGGTGCCATCTTTTTCTTCAGTCTTCAGGCTTGTCTTTGCCCTCCCCACGGACGGCGCCAACTGTTGTGGCTACAGACCAAACAGAGAGAGACATGGTAGTGGAGAGTAATGAAGATAAGTGTAATGGCCTGGGTCCTCCCCAAGGCTCACTCATATATATATATACCTGGGGAGTGTTTTTACAGTTATACCCTTACATCTGGCTATCCCCTCCGGGGGCAGTTATGTCCTTACACATGGCCTATTCTGGGCCTTATAACCTCCTACCAGGCCTGCTGGGTTTAGGTGGGGGCCACCCCTACGACACTTCCCCTTTGGTAATGAAATCATCAATGGCTCCAAAGAAGGTTAATTCTAAAAAGAAGCAAGGAGAGTAAGCTTCCAGAAAGTTTGAGGATTATCCTAGTCACTTTTCATTGTTTTAAGAAAGTACCTAAGTCATGTTTTCAAGTAGAGCTCCCTAGATCATATAAAATCATATACCATATAGCAAGTCAGAACACATCTTTAGCATAATTAAGCCAGCTAGATTAATGACAGGCATCACGACGATGACCAAACAGATCTACGAAGAGCACAATGAGATATCACAACAAAAAGTCGAAGCCTAAAGGTGAAGCAACATTTAAATCTAGGTGAACTAGCAGTCTCACATGGCAACCTATTGCTCCACACTCAAACTTTTTAAGCATGTGGCATGCTTGAAGCATACTTCTTTTCATAATGCCATCTTTGTAGCATTTTTTATATTAAATGGTGGCATGCTTGGAGCATACTTATTTTGATTTATGCACTTTTTGTGCCTTTTTCTTTTTGTTTAACCATGGTATGCTTGAAGCATACATCTTTTTACTCTTTTTTTCGATTTTCATCTGATACCACATGTATAATCTCAATTTTTATTTATAACATGCCAACTTGAGTGAACATACAAGATTGCAATATGAAACATACAAGTCCGATAGCCAAGATTTTTAATAAGACTCACAATCTAGCTAATCCTTTTAGATGAACATCTCTAAGTGCTAGCTATAATCAATCTAGTCAAGGTCTTCTGGAATGTCATGATTTAGTTCAAGTATAACGTTTTGTTTACCACTTGTTACGACTATGACTACAAGTTAGATGAGTAAATATGATAAAGATGGCTCTACTACTCATTTGACTTAAAAGACTTGGTCTTGGTATATTATTTGATAAGTATAATAAATAAAGCTTCTGTAGTTTTTACCAATAAGCTCTCCCTCAGAAAAATCCCAAAGAAAGCAACACACACAACTCACTTCTCAACCGATCACAAAGAGAAGAATCAAACAGTTAAGCTTGAAAACGAGTAATCTGAAAAGGAATTCAAAGACCACTTGTAAAAGACTACTTGTAGGATAACATTACCTTTTCCACATAGTCTAACCAAAAGATGAAACTCTTTGACGCCATTAAACAGAAAATGAAGAAACATTAAGTGTTCCAGTCAAGCAACGATAATGATGTAAAAGACTGAAACCCAATCAAGTGTATATTCTCCACCGCACGTTCGTTGGTCATACATTGCAGAAAGCATTGGTCTCACAATACTGGAGTTAGTAAAATAAGATTTAGAAATCCAGTATTGTGACACACGATGAATAGGAGAAACAACAGGCAACAATAAAAATTTAAGTGAAGAATTTGCCTCTATCAATTTTGGTCAGATTGCCATTGAAAGGTTGGTACGACCACGGGGCGTGGTTGAAACGCTGGTCCTCTCATGGAATGGTCTGACCGAGTAGACATTGCTAGTTGAAGCACTGGTCTGACCAGGGGGCGTGGTCGAATTCTGATCTAACCCCAGTGTACCGATCATGGGAAAAGGCCGGTCTAATCACCGAGCGATCAAATCACGTGGAAACTGTTGGTCGACAATGATCTGATAGCCTTTGCCAGACTATTTTGAATGGTCCTATTGCTAAAATTCCCGAACCTATAGACGATTGATTAAAAGGAACAGATCAATGATAAACTCCCGAATCTGCACAAGACTGATTAGAGAGAGCAGAGTGATGATAGGAAGCTTGCACAGTCTCCTCTCGAGAATGCTTCCTTAACCTATCTTTCTTTTCTTTCTTAGCTTTTCGAAAGCAAAATTGAACCACATTACCATCTCTACCACAATGAGTATATTGATACTCAGCTTGATGAGAAGTCGTATCTGATGACCTCAAAATACTCACTTTGTAGAGGGATTGATGTGACTCAAATCTCGAGGTGAGATTGAATTTGTAGGTTGCCCGATCTTTCACGGTGGTAGAACAGCTAGATACAAGTGGAGCACAAATTATATGATGCAATCCACACTAAGATAGCTAAATTCCTCTCCTGTGTACCCCACAACACACAAACGAGAAATAGGGATCAAATATCCAACGGGTAAAAGCCAACACCACGATTGGAATCCACACGCAAAGATGAGAAAATTCGATGGACACTCAAAAACTCGCACACACGATAAACAGGGATAAACCCTGATGGCCAATGACACACACGATGTTTAATTTATAATCTCAATTCCCCCATTACATTACGTACCCTTAGCCTTTTTATAGGGGTACATACTCTCACATATTGGCCTTACGGGCAGGGGCGGACCTACAGGGTATGCCGGGTGGGCCACGGCATACCCTGGGCCCAGCTGAACTGTGACGGTTCGCCTGCCTCACGCTCGCAGCGCGTCCGCACGTCTCCCTTGCCCCTCGGCCCTCGCTGCGAACCAGGCGGCCATGGCGAGGAGCTCCGGAAATACGAGCTCTCCAAGGCGATCTGGGGCGACTTGGCGGCGTCGCCACCCAAGAAAGAAGGCGGCTCCGATGCGGCGCCGGGCACGCGCGTCCGCAGGGGGTTTGAGGAGCTGCGGCGCCTGTACCCTAACCTCGCCGTAGCGGTGGATCGGATCACCATACGGAAGGAGCCGTTCTCAAGAGGGCATTCGAGTTCGTTGATGAGGGTAAAGCTGGGGAATTGGATGCCATGGTGAAGAAGCAGAGGGTTTTGGAGGTCAAGACTCAAGACGATGCTGAAACGTGACGGCGTACGGAACGAGGTGCTTAGCACGCTTATCAGATACATGGACTGACAAGGCTTGAATGGTATAATGTTGGCAAGATATCTTTCTTCTGTGCTATATGAACATCTTATGTGAGTTAGGACGAACTCATGGTAGTTGTTTATCTAGTAAGATGATGGTGATCTTGCTTTGGTATAATCAACCTTATATATTAGCCTTCATTGATGTTTGTTAATATATCATATGGAAAACTATGGAATTGCTTATTCTGTACAACAATAGCGTCACTCTATACAATTTCATTGAGATTGCAGAGTATATTGGAAAATTACTTGGTAACTTGTTAACATGGATTCAATTAGGCAGAAAGTTGTGATATTCTGTTGTCCATTTTATGCCGACCAGGGCTGCCTTGAATAGTTTTAGTTCAGTCCAGCGAAAAGTTGTTGTTCTAAGTGGAAAGTAGCAAGCAATTTGCTCAGATAGTGTTCACCAGACTAGTTTTACGCTTGCCTGTTCTGCAGTAGTGAGTAGTTTAGTCAACAAAATTCTATGCTACTCAAAATGAAACTCTTTTAACGGTGTGTATTTCCGCTTGGTATGCTGGACGATTCTTGGGGTTCCCAGTATAGTTATGTTAAGCTTTGTTTGATCCCCATTGTCATTCATAAAACTTGCTATTGATGCATCGTAAATCTTCAATAATCCATGTTCTATTCTTTATCTGAAGCTATCTACTTGATGCATCACTGATCTTCATTTCTCCATTTTCTATTCTGTCTTCTGCTCGCGATGGGAACAATGAACTAGTGTATTCCAGACATTACTTTGGGAATTTTGGGGATTTAGTACGAATTTGAACTAAATCGTAAGGACTGGGATCCAAATCCCACCTACCCAAACAGGCCCCAAAGCTTAAAATTATGAGCATCAAACTTTGGAATAGAATTGGGTATCGTGCATTACATAAGTTATGCTGCACTGGTCCAGGTTCATGACTTCATGTCCATGTGATTTGTCAAATGTGGACATAATTTGTGATTATATTCGTGTCGTACTTTGATTGAGATTATATAGATGTGATCAATCCGCTGTATTTTGTTCTAGGTGACCAGGGTAGAGTTTTACCCTTAACTTCGAATTCTGGTTTAGGTGATTAGGATCATTGCTACATCTCAAGGTCCACTTACAAATTATTGTTGTTATTACTACTCAATGCCTAATACTCCCTCTGTTGTAGGGGTGACCCCCACCTAAACCCAGCAGGCCTGATAGGAGGCTATAAGGCCCAGAATAGGCCATGTGTAATGACATAAATACCCCTGAGGGGGATGATCAGCTGTAAGGGTATAATTGTAAAAGCACTCCCCATGTATATATATGGAATACAGGCCATGAGGAGAACCCAAGCCATTACTCATCTCCATCACTCTCCACTACCATCTCTCTCTCTCTGTTTGGTCTGTAACCACAACACCCTCCATTCTCAAATATACGTCATTCCAACTTAATCCTTAAATTTAAGATTTATCATATTATTTAGTGCCTGTATACCGAATTACGGTGTAAATTTTACAATTATTTACTGAATTGGCAAATAATTTTACCGAATTGCATATGAAAACTTTGATGTGGCATACCCTTTGGTAAAATCCTGAGTTCGCCACTGCTTACGGGCTGAGGTGAACTAGTCCCTGATGGACACTACTCACAAGCACATAATTAACCAACCAAAATAAAATAGGCTTTCCCTTTTACATCTCAGGATCAACCTTTCCTTACTGAAATAAAAGACTTGACTCAAAAATGGTTTGTTGTACCATATCCTAACCTTCAGGTGGCCCTCACCCCATCTCACATAGAGAAAGAAACGTGCGAGGCAAGAGAGAAATGGATGCACTGACCCTAAAGATTGGTGCACAAGCAAAAGAATCCCATGCGATGGTTCTTATTTCCCTGATTTCATGCCTTTTAGACCCTGATCAACTCGGCTTCGGTTTTTGGCTTCTGGCTTATTTTTCACTATTCATAAGTTTTGTCTTTTTCTGAACTTTTGGCTTTTTGTTGAGCTTTTTTGCCGGTTCTTTTTTTCCCCGTATTTGTTTGTATTATACGCAATGGGCTAACATATTTTTTTATTTTTAAATTTTTTAAATTTAATTATGCTAAATAAGCCTCTGTCAGCTACATTGCTTTTTTCAGCCAGCTACAGTGTTTTCAGCTATAAGCCATGAGGCTTTCAGCCGAACCGATCACCACCTTAGTTGGAAGTGTTTCCTTTCTATCTCCAAGAAACCCATTAACCAGGGACTCTAATCTTATGGGATTAGTTGGCACATAGGAATAGGAAACTAAGTTAATTTCCTTTGGCAAGCACGTGTCTTAGCATGACTACAACTCTTCATGCGTCACACCCACATGCACGCCAACCTCACATGCCTACCCATGAATGTGTGTTACACTTTCCTGGCTTGGTTCCATGCACTGCGGTACACATACGCATGACTGCACACATATCGTTAAGCTCAGCGTACACGCAGGCACACGTCTAACTACGTACGTATGCATTTCCTCTTCTGTTTTTATGTCGCATAGAACCATCCCCTTCTTTTGCACTAGAAAAGCGTCATCTAACAGTGCTCTTAATTCAGAAACATAAGTTGATAATGTAGTGCTCATCCGGGCTGTATCACGGATCATATGCTATACCAGTAGATTTAAACACAATTGGCTTTAGTTTAGATTCTGCTTCAACTTTTTCAGGTTCAAGAAGATTAACCACCTTCGGAGGGTTATTTTTGGTATGCTCAACAAAGTTAAATCCTAGTCCATGTTTTTTCATGCTTGTCTTTGAATAATCTAGAATCATATTTAAATTCTTCTTGCCAAAAGAAAATCTCTCTAAGGTGTTATTAAGATACTCGTTTTCCCTAGCTAGGGAGGAGCAAGATTTGCAATAAATAGATTCATTGGCAGGACTCTTAGAAGCACTAGACTGAGCCAATTTCTCTTTTTTAGCAAAATCATTGAGTTGTCTAGTCAACACTTCTATTTTAATGGTGAGCTTAGGATAGTTAGAACAAGAGAAAGTCCCATGATAAAGCATCTGTTGAATAGATTCCCGAGAAGAGTTAAGCCTAGTTTAGAGCAAATCACATTTAGAGCATACTTTAGATGAATTAGACTTAAGCTTTTAATTTTATCATTATCCAATTTTAAGTTTTCATTACAAGAGTCATATGCCAATTTTAATTCATCAAATTTATCAATTACATCACTAAGTTGAACTAGGCTTGTTGAATTAACAGATCTAGCAGTTTCCAACTTAGAATATAAAACTTGACAAGACTCACATGATTCATTATCAGGAATAGCAGCTCTAAATCTATCAATTTTAGAATTCAAGCTTTCGACTACAAAATTGTTTTCTTTCAATTGTTTTGTCTTTTTCAATTCAATAGCGAGTCTAACTAGACATTCTTTAAGCTCATTGTATGATGGTTTTACCTCGTCGGGATCACTGTAGTCGTCATCATTGTTGTTGTTATTTGCCATTAAGCACATGCCTGTGAAGTCATTAGTGCTCTTCTTCTTGCCTTTGGCATCATCATCATTGTGGTCATCATAGTCGTAGCTCTCAAAATCCGCATCGCTTAGATTAAGACGCTTGATAGTTGCTAAAGCTCGGTGATGGAAAGATCTACCCTTGAAGTTACTCTTGGATGATCGACGATGATAAGTCTTATCTTCCTGGATCACCTTTCCCTTGAGCTCAGGGCAGTCCATCTTAATGTGTCCTGGCTCGCCACAACCATAGCATCTGATGGAACTTGAAGTGCCTCCTCGCTTCCTTATCCTTACGTTGTTGAGTGCCTTGTATGCCCATGAGGAGATCAGCAGCACCAGATCCTCATTGGGTAGCTGCTCGAATTGTTCTTCTAAAAAGAAAGTCAAAGCAGACAAAGAGACACAAGACATTGTACTCGACGAAACAACCTGCATAGGGTTAATCACAAGTGCTAAAGATGAAGATTTATTAGTTTGAGATGCAAAGCTTCCATCTAATAGGTTTTTAATCTAGAGTACATATTATCCATAGTTAAAGTACTTAGATCGATGGTTTGATTAATAATCGTGATGACTATTAACCACTCTGAACTTAAAGACCTCAAAATTTTAGTTGTATTATCTCCATCAGTAGGAATAACACTAACTCCATGCAAGTTACTCAAAATCTTCTCAAAATGAGCAAAAATATCATCTGTAGATTCATCAGGTTTCATTGCAAAATCTGAGTACTCTTTTTGATAAAGATTTTTACACACTTTCTTAATATTAGTCATTCCTTCATGATAATTGCAAAGAGTTTTTCAGATTAAATGGGCAGAAGTAATATGAGCTACACGATCAAATTCTTTGTGAGAAATCTCTTGAAAAAGCAAGTTATGAGCACTAGCGTTCAATCTACATTAGCTTTATTTTCGGTTGTAACATCAGTAAGAACAACATAAGGTTGAGAAACTTTTTTCCAGATATCATTACCTTGAGCCTCAATGTAAGCTTGCATACAACACTTGCAAAAAGCAAAATTAGTACCATCTAGCATGGGGGACGATTTACATACCTATTTGATTCTATCGCTACCTGCTCTGATACCACTTGTAGGATCGTATGGTGCAATCAGTGGGGGTGAATGATTACCTCTGCTTTTTGACACCTGAAACAAAATTCAAACCAGAAGAAAAACAATATAAATTATTGGATGTAGATTATGACCGTAAAACGCTGGTTTGCTCGCACGTGCTTGATGAATGCCTCAATCGTCTGGTCGCTCACTTCAATCGCTCACTACAACAACTTTCTTGATCGCCTATGCATGTAGTTGTAATCTCCCACCGCTCGAAAGCTTCAGCCGCTCAAACGCAAACACGTCGAGGACACAAGAAAAACGATGCTCAGAAAACACACCGCCAATGCTAACTAACTTTTCACGGAATAGATCTGATATCTTATTTTTGGATCATGTTCTTGGCTACAAAGCGCCCTCACGGCACCCCTAAAAACTTTCTCGACAAAGCCCTCAAAAACTGGTCACGTTAGGCATTAGCCTTTCCCTGCCTTTATAGGCTAACGTACCAATCATGTCCGCCTCAAATATGAATACATAATTCTATTTCTTCTGAAAACCAAGGGACTTGAAACCCTTTCTAACACGGGTTTTAACCAAACTCTAACTCTTCGAAGTTATGAACTCCATCCATAACTCCTAACTCCACACATGATGAAGCCTCCAGGACAGGATCTCCTGTATCTCCATTACACACCATCAATTCCCATGTCGAAGCCTCTAAGATCGCACCTCCTGTAACTTCTCCACACATCATCACGTGCTCTAGAGTGAGCCAGATAACCTCATGACATCCTTGACCGCCTGGACCTCAGATTTCCCCTCCTAGTCTCGGTACTCCTCCTCATCAACTGTAACCATCTCTAGGCCTCCACGCATCATCCACCTTCGATGTCCATGTGCTCTAGCATGAGCCCGACCACCTCGCGTGATATCTCGACCACTTGGACCTCAGATTACCCTCTCCTAGTTCCGGTCCTTGTCATACCGACCATAGCCACCTCCATGCCAACCTGCACATCAAAGACCAAAGAACTTTTTCCGGCACAAGTTCTCCACAACTTGGCCGTCATCAATACACACATACTCACACCACCCTTGTCCATGCATAGACAAGAACCAAACCATCCACGACCATCAATCATGTCATCCATGACCACACATCCCATCGCTTTCCACAAATCAGCTCAGACAACTTCTTACGACCGCTAGCTCAATGAATACTCGAAAACAACAAGTACTCAGAAATTACCTTCACTCCGCTCAAAACACTCGGGCATAACCACGAGCCTCTAACTACCGATCGCAATGCCTATGACTACTGATCATTGACCACCTGACCATCGACTTCTTCTAACTTCCGAGTTCCAAAATCTTCGAGTACTGTTCATCGATCACCACCAGCCAGTTATACCATTGGCTTAACACAAGTACTCGAAGATGTCAAGAATTGAAGCACTCCTACTGCAAATGAAGTCTACGAGTAACGACCGTGGAGCCTATAGCAACCGATCACAAAACCTTTGACTAACGAAAACAACACATAGTCTGCAACTATGATGACAAAACTGCAAAGTTTACAACTATCAAGTACTGAATAGGTACTTTAGCTACGACACGTAGTCATCCTTGTTACAAAAGGTGCAATGGTATTTGACCTTTTGAGGGGTTGTAGCTAAAGAATTAGAAGCACCTGCATTGATGGAAGGAGACTGGGAAAATCCCGCAGACTTGAACACAATCTAGGTAGTCTCAGCAGGGCAACCTTAAACTTCCCACTCTCAACTACACTCACTACCTTAGGAGGATGACTCTTGCAATGCTCGTAAGGGTTGAAACCTAAACCTATATTGGTTTTGCTAACTTTGGATTGATCTATAATTAAGTTTATTCTCTTTTTCCCACTAGAGAACTTCTTGAGGGTTTTCTGCAAATAATCTTTCTCCTTGGTGAGGGTAACATAGGACTCACAAGCTTGGCTTTGAAGAGCTTTAGTGTATCTCCCATAATGTATAACCACTTCTAGATTTGAAGTCTCACAAGAAACACATGACATATTCTTGACTCTATGCAATTGCTTACCAAATTTAACTCTAAATGCTTCATGCATATCATCCAAATCATTTCTAATTTTAGCACAAAATGAACAAGATATTGGAGTAATAGTATCAACATTTGAAGCCCGAACATGGACAATAGATTCTGTATCATATTTTACTTATCATATCTTAGTGAGAACTTCAAATTTAGAGGTGAGCTTGGGCAAGTAACATAAGGTTCAACACTAACATGATTAAGCTTGTCAGTTAATTCTTACAATTTTTCTTCTCTAAACTTATAATCAGCACAAGAATATTCAGGACTATATTGGAGCAATTTTTTAGTTTGTATGGCAAATTTCTTTTCTAATTCATCATAATTCAGGCATGGCAAAGCAGTAATTCTAGAAATATCCCCAGCTACTAGGCAACTAGAACATAGACTACCTTTGATGTCAACAATTTTAGCTTCAAGCATTTTCTAGTTGTCCTAGCAAAGATGACTCAGAAGATCTTAATATTTCAATTGTAGCATGCAAAGAAATACAAGTATCATAGTTATCAAAATCAGGAATAGTAGTTCTAAGCCTATCCATTTGTAAGACTAGGAGCTCATTTTTAGTTTTAAGCTTGTCATTTCTTTTCACTAATCATTCTAAGTGCTTAATTTTCTTTACATGATCAGCCACCAAATTATCTTATTTGGGCATAAGAGAGTCGAAGGAATATACCTCATCATCGTCCTCGGTGTAGAGATTATTCTTGTCATGCATGCTTTGGAAATCAACATCACTAGCAGCCATGAGGCACAGCTTGGTGAAACTAATTGACTTCTTCTCCTTCCTTTGCTCCTCCTCATCACTTGAAGCTGTAGGATCAACATCACTCGTATCTCGACCATTGAGAGCTGTGAGCAATGATATGGTGGCCTTCCTAATTGCACTATTGTTCTTGGAAGGTCGATGAGGCTTCTTACTGTAGTCATTCTTGTACTCCTTGTAGTCCTTTCTCCCATGATCATCTCTATCCTTATTGAAAAAATTAGGACATCTAGCATGAACAAGACTCATCTCACCACACTCAAAGCACACAATTGGACTTTCTCTCATACCCTCTCTTGCTTTGTGGTAGGCATGGGCAAATCGGCTAGTCATGAGGGCTAGATCATCTATGGGAAGGTTCTCAAGTTGCTCACGCTCATGCCGAGAAGGAGCATTCTCATAAGAAATGTCGTTCTTGACAGGATCAGTGACAAGAGCCATTATCTGTGTACTTTTGGACATCTTGGCTATGACGCCTATCTTATGGGTCTTAAGGTGTGAATACAGCTTATCCATAGTCATAGTTTCCAAATCCATCTTGTCATTGATGGATGTAACTTTCATCTCCTAAACGCTCAAGTCAACAACACTCAAAGCATGAGCCGCATTGTCAGCATCTACATAGGTCACACCAATAGACCTCAGATAGCTTAGGATCTTATGGAATCTACCAAAGAAGGAATTGATGAACTCTTCAAGTTCCATCTCCAGCTTTTGGTAGTCTCTCTTCAATTGAGTCTCATGCACTTTCTTAATTTTCAATGTTCCCTCATGGTAATCATAGAGGGCCATCCAGATCTCATATGCAGATGCAAGATGAGCTACTTGATTAAACTCAAATCTCTCAAGGCCTTAGATCAAAAAGTTTCATGCCTTAGCATTTGCTTCAACCCTAGCTGAATGAATATCATTAAGGATCATGTCATCGGTAGGCACATCAAAAGAATTTTCACTTTGTTCCAAATGGTTAGGCCTTGAGCATTAATGTACATCGCCATCCTTGTCTTCCAATAGGGATAGTCAGCCCTATCAAATACAGAAGGCTTTTTGTAATACCTCTTTGACGACTTTGCTCAAGATCAGTTAATATCAAAGAAAAGAGCAAACTAGACTCTGATATCACTAGCTTGTAGGCCTGAATATTGCGACTAGAGGGGATGAATAGGAGCCAAAAAAATTACAAGACCTTTTCAAATCTTTTCTCAAGGCAGAAGCATGACTCCAAGCTCTTCACTCTAATAACTATGCGAAGTTATGAAGTTTAGAGACCAATCACCCATATGAAAAGATCTAAATAAACATATGCAAAATCAGTAGTACTGCTACAGTTCTAGGGTAGTACTGCCACAGTGCTACAGCAGAATGAATAGTGCCGCTGCTATAGTAAAATTAGCACATGAATAGTAAAATCAGCACGATTTCAAAATGAAAACTGATGAAACTTTTCATCTGTTGGTCCAAATGACTTGAAACTTGGTATACACCTTCATTAGAATGTCAGGAAACTATTCTAATTAATAATTGAGAGACTTGTTGCTAAAGTTTTAACATTTTTCTATTTAAGTGAAGAGTGCACCAAAATCGGTAAAAAAAGAAATCTCGATTTACTCTTACTCGTGAGTTCTGGATAATCTAGGTGACCTTGAATAGGTTGTCACATGTCATAAAAAACTAGATCATAGCATAAATTTGATCCAAATCACCCATAAAAGCAAAACCCCAAAAATCATCTCTCTTTTGAGGAAAACCGGGCAAACTAAAAAACTTTCCATAGAAAATGCCTTGATGGTTGGGATCTAATCGCCAGGAAATATCTCTACCTTTTACACATCATTGGCACCAGGAAAGATCAAGAAGAGAGAAATCCAAATAAGAAAGCCAAGAAAATCAAAATTACAAGAGAGGATCCATGGCATAACTCACTTGGGCAAACTTTGGATATCTATTTCACTTGGAGAGGAATATTTTAGAGCCAATCCCTTAAGATACTAAAACTCTAAGCCTACACAAGCTTCAACACAAGTAAACCCTAACGCTAAACACTCAGAAGTCCTAAGAGGCATTCCTCGCACAACACAACAAGAAGGTTTATATAATGGAGACTCCTCACCTCTCACTTAATACTAATAATCAGCCGCTCCTTAGTGGATCACACCACTTACATATGGAAACTCGATAACCCACATATAAACGGGTTTTACACTCTCACACGCTAGCACGCTTTTTAAAGCGTGACTTCCCAAAGACTCCATAAGGCCGATAACACATTTCATCTACAAAGACGTGATCTAAACCACTTAGACCAGTGCCACGTTTTTGCAAACTTCCACTCCATTCGATATTGGACAATTTCTCAAATTGCCACCTACCAGTCTTCACAAATAATGCGATGCACATGACTTGTCATCAAGATCGTACACCTGCACTGATGTCGTCACCACTTGAAACGACCAAGTTCCATGGCACATCAACATGGCACCATAGTCTGAGATGCCCAATACTTGCTGGCAAGATTGTACAACTGCTCCAAGGAACGTCACCATTTAAAACGCACAAGTCCAATTGGTACACCACATGCACATATTGTCTCTTCACAATTCTTGTCTTTCTCTCGTGTTTCTCAGCTTAAGATGTTACTCCATCTGGACTTATGCAACACGCCATAGCCTCATGACCCTTTTCGTAGCATCAGTCTTGCTGCTGGCCACAATAATAATTAAAACACCTGCACACCAAAAAAATAAAGTAATTGATTGAGCATAAATAATATGTATTTGACTCTTAATTAGCAAAACATATGTATGAACACACCATAACTCACACATGAATAGACTCCTATGACTAACACCTGCACGAACTCCTACCGTGACAACGCCACCAAAACCAACACTCAAAACCAACTCAGCACAGAGGCTGGTATGACCGTGGCACAGAGGCTGGTCAGACCACTACACTCTGGTCGTACCGCAATTACAGTGCTGGTACTACTGCACTAGGTCTCAGTCCAAAAATTCTAAAATGACCTCTTATGAAAAATAGCTACCAACAACCACAGACTGGTATTACCGCTTCACCTGGCCATATCGCAATTACAACGCCGATACTATCGCTAACTTCACATAGCAGCAACTCAAAATCCAAATTTTCAAAATCAAACTCAAACAATAAAAGCAAAGTACAAATAATATCAAATACTTATCACTCTTATAAAAGTGCCACCACATGGTCTTACCTCTTTTAAACCAAAAAGTATCCCAGCCGAACGGGATGAAATTAAACGTCGTTGTGGCACAACTTCAGTCCGGAAGTAACTTTTTGTCCACTAATCGTGTCACCGTACGGTTCAACATCGTTCAGCAATATCGTCATTTTTTATGTCATTTTCTTAAAAGTTTTACTCTTTTTTTTTGAAAAATCTACCATGTGTGGTTCGTATAGAACAGTACACGAAAACTTTATAGCACCCGGTTTTTTTTTTTGTTGTAAAAATGAGACTTTGTTGCACCCAGTACCCCGTATGGCCCAAGTACATTTTCAGATTTTACTGAAAAAGATACACAAATACATACGGCCTTGAGTTGTAATTTTTCCCCCGTTTCTATTAACTGACAGGAAAGAGATTTTTGGAATTAAACCTGTTATATTCGCACTGGAAACAAGATTTTAAAAATTAACACTGTTCAGCAATGCTTCCATTTGGGCCATTTGCACAAGATTTTCGGCCTGCTACAAGATTCCAGGATGGACCGGAAAAGACCCAATTACCGGGTGTGGCCTTTCGGCCGAAATGAGGAAGAGTTGTGGCTACACCGACCAAAAATGATGCAAATTTGAGCATTACACGGACCAAATATACGCTTAATACTCTTATGGAACTATGGGCACTAGTAGTGTGCCCGTGCTAACGCTACGGTAAAATACAAAATAAAATAAAATTTGTAAAAAATAAAACGAACAATCAGATTCATTAAGATTCACGTCTCATATATTGTATAACCAAAAAATAAATTAGTTTATTTGTGATATATTTTATATGATCTAAATTTTTATTGTCTTTCACAAGTTTCTATTATATCACTAATAGACAAGATTAACCTACCATATTAGTGTGGTAACTAATAAAAGTGAAATAACGGTCCACTTTGCTACTTTGTGTATTCAACACAGATACAACAAACAATTGCCAAAAAAAAGATAAACACTCTCGGATGAGGCTACATATATGAGTAATTCATATTTTGGCCACCTATACATAGTTTCACAACAACTACATTTGAAGCAATCATCCAGAGATGTATACAAAAAAGCATCCTTGTTAACAAAAAAGAATTGTGTTCCTCCTAAGAGATATGTTGGTTCCTCCTAAGAGATATGTACCAACAATCAGTATTTAGAGCTGCCTCCCCAACCAAAAAACGCAATTGCTCAAACAAAACACCATATGCGGAGGGGAGCGAGGCGTCCAAGAGCGCGAGGAGGACGGCGTTGTAGGCCGGCACGAAAGGAGCGTACCCGGTGGAATGAGCGAATGCGAGGGCCGCGGCGGCGAGGGAGGCGCGGGAGAGGGAGGCATAGGCCTTGATGAGTGCGTCGAAGGGGCGCGGCGGCGGTGAGAGGAGGAGGCGGAGGGCGGAGAGGAGGGAGAGGAGGAGGGGCAGCGGGGGGAAGGTAGCGGCGAGGCGGGAGGCCGCGGGTAGCGAGAGCGGGAGGTGGCGCCGGCAGAGTGGAAGCGGGAGCGGAGGCGAGCGCGGGGATGGGTTGAGGAGAGCCGCGAGGTGGGCATGGTGGACAGGGTGGTGGATGCTGGAAAGGGTGCCGGCGAGGAGGACGCCACGGGAGGCAGGCCCACCGGCCGTGCGGTGGGGCTGAGGCGTCCGTGGCATGGGCGGCGGCGATGGCCAGGAGGACGCCGGAGAGGGTGCCGGCGAGGAGGACGATGGGTAAGAAAAAAAGGCTTGAGGAGAGATCCAGCACATTCATTTGTATGAAGTTGGATTACTTTGGTACACAAATCTGGGTGGACTTAGATTATGCATGACTGTGGGTGGTTGAGGGGGGTGGATTTAGTAAAGAAATTTTTGGTGTATTATAGAGGGGTAGAGATATAGAGGGTGTTCTTCGAAGCTGACCACGTACGCTTACATGCTCCAGTCTAGTTGGTGCTGCTCTGAGTGTCAAGCCGTGAAGTTCACATGTCGTTCATGGCACGCTCATAAGTACATTTCACATCGTGTTTAACTAACCAAATAATCAAATTTCCAAGCAACCAAGGAAACACTGCTGTTATCCTTTGTAAGCATCCACAGGCAGATTCATCAGACCAAACCTCATTGATTCAGAGAGATTATGCAAAGATCACACAAAAGTAAATTTTTTGCACAAGATAATCCAGAACATAGCTGGTACGTGCATAAGTATACATAATGTCACAACATAGAAAGGTTCCCTGGAACTTTAAAAACGAAAAACAAGCATGTGGGTCAGGTGTATCTAATTTTCTTTGTACCCACTGATAGTCTCCTGGGCCTGAGGCTGCGTCCTCGTCTCCGCCGCTCAAGGCCGCTGCCGATGCAAGGCTACCTTCGGGCCTCGCGCTCTAGGCTGCTCCTCCTCCCTCGCAGTCCGCTGTCGCGTCCTCCCCGGTTTTAACAAAAGAACATGTTTTGGTTTTGCTTCACCATCAATCAGGGATGTTGCAACCGATGAGCCAGGCTGTGTGATGTGAAAACACATCCCAGGGACCTCCTATGAACAATTGATCAGAAGGCAAGTGTGTAGTTAGTTTATTTCTTTTTAAAAACATGAACTGTGAAATGAAATCCCAAGTTATGACCTGGGGATCAATAAGGCATTCGTGTTCATGGCCCCATACTACAAAGTCTAGAAAACGTGGCAAGAAATGTTCATTGATGGCGCTTTTAGGGTTTGTCTTTATCCTGTATGAATTCAGGTGTAGCTTTGCTTTTCATTAAGCAGAATGAAGGACCAAAATAAATTCACAAACTATTTTCCTTTGTTGCTGTTCACTTGCTGTGCATACCTGTTCTGATGAAGAACCAGGATATTGAACCATTCAGACACTGACATTCCATCTTGAGTTTCAGGTCGCATCCACTGTACTGTGTGAGGTGTCTGCAGTATGGAGATACGAAATATGACATCATTAAGGGAAAAATTTCCTCATAAATGTACGAAGAATAAAAAAAGTTTCTTGATCCAGTGACAAGGTGTAAAAAAATCTCCAAATCCTAAACAATAAAATGGAAAAGCACCTGAAACATCCTGTTTAGTCGTTCATCTCTAATGTTTCCAAGGCCATATAGCGCAACAGAAGTCGTACCCTGAAATAATAGAAAAATAAAGAATTAGCATCTCATTTGAAAACTCGTGATATTGTCCATAGCTGAAGTAGTGCACCTTTTTGACAAGTGCAGGATAAACTGCCATTTGACCAACACCAGAGCCACCAAGGTCCATCTTCCCAAAATAATTCACAAGATTGCAAGCCGAAAGAATATCAATGGCAGAGAGGTTGTCCTACAACGAGGGAAAATGAATGAATGAAGGAAGGAAGGAAAGGTGACATCCCATCATAAGCATAATTTTAGTAGAAAATCATAAAACTCAGAAGGTCAGAAAAAATATGTTCATACCACCCCAGTAGGATCATCATGGTTTCCATGGATAGTGAACACAGGTAAGCCAACATTGAAGTTTGGATCTTCATAATTTACTTTACTTGGTCAAATCTGAGAATGCAACAGGAAAATTCCAGTCAGAAAAACGAAGAAAATATATATTTGCACACATATTTCCTAAGGTCTTCATACATGATATATCAGACAAATGAATCTCAGCAAAAGTAAGCGAATTTTCTATGAAAATACATGTGGTTGACTTGAATTTATATAGTGTGATCACCAAAATATGAGCACACACATGAAATGGAATAATTGAGCAATAAGATTCATTTTTAAACCTGTTTGGGAAGTTGATTGTCTGATCACTGACAACCTGGAACTTTACTGGCTGGTCATTTAGGCAGTAGCGCCATAGAATCTCAATGGTCTTAACCAAGGTTGAACGTGAAGGCTTGTTCTCATGGAATAGGTCACCACCAAGAAGCACAAAGTCTACCTGCAATTTAATCTCATCCCAATTATGATACGCAAACAAAGGGTTGTCCCCGACAGAATGAACAAGAGGATCAAACAGTGGAAGAAACGCAAACAAAATATTGCTCCTACCAACCTTCTTCTGCTCAGCTAATGAGCAGATCTCCTCAAACGCCTGAAACGAATCGAATCTGCGTATCTCATCCTTCTCGATGTAGCCTAGATGGCAATCGGTCACCACAAGTATTCGTAAAGTGTTGCTTTCGTCTTCCCTGCAACTCCATTTAACAGCTAACACATTAGACAACACTTGGAGCAACCAATGCGGATCGATGTGTGTATCCAGTTCAGTGTTCCACTAAAGCACAAACAGCACATATCATCAGCAGGAGTGCAGGACGACTCACAGTGCCTGTTCTGGTTCAGCTCTTGGACTCGAGCCCAAGCACTTGACCTGATCAAACGCTCACTGCAACGAAACCAAATATGCAGCCATGATTAATACCAACAAACGAGCAGCGGGAAGAAACGAGGAGGCGTCGAGGCATTTCGTCGAACAGGTGCTAGGGGCATGGACAGCGATCCCCACTCGCCCAAATCAAGCCTATTTTGGACGAAGCTGTCAGGACCACGCGCGCCCCGCAACAAGAAAGCCCCGCGATTCTAGGACGAGAAAACGGCGAAAGAAATCACCAGCGATTCCCAGGAGGACGCCGGAGAGGGTGCCGGCGAGGAGGACGATGGGGCTGGTCGGGGAGGAGATGAAGGCGAGGAGGAGAGGGGAGAGGAGCGCGGAGGCGACCGCGTAGGGCCTCGACCAGCGGTGCGCGGCGATGTCTGGGATGGTGAGGCGGCGCGGGAGGTACAGCGGCGAGTGGAGCGCATCCAGGAGGCGGCGGGCGAAGGTTCTTGGCGAGGTGGGCTTGGAGTTGGAGGAGACTGGGAGGGCAGGCGGCGCGTCGTCGAGGAGGAGCGGCGCGGCGAGGTCGGAGGGAGGCTTGTTGTTGTCCAGCTCGGCGGCGGCGGCGGTGCAGCAGTGGGAGGTCGAGACGAGGAGGACGTAGGCGTGTGCGTGGGGCGCGGGGTGGGTTCTGGGTTGCATGATCCAAATGATTTTGGCCTTATCTACCCTACTCTATAATTCATCAAAATTTTCTTTACTAAATTCATCCCCTCAACCACCCCCACAGTCATGCCTAATCTAAGTCCACCCAGATTTGTGTACCAAAAGGTTCCAACTTCATACAAATAAATGACCTAGATCTCTTCTCAAACCTTCTTCTCTTACTCATTGAAAATCCTAAGATCCAAATTATTTGAATCATGCACATCATTGAACCTGAAACCACCCGACGCCGTCCCTCTTCTCTACCTCTCCCCGTCTTCCTCTTACTCTCCATAGATCCACTTCTCCACCCGCCGCTTGCTTCCGTGCGCCGCACCTTCTCCATTAGCGCCGCCACCTTCCTCGGCGCGCCACCCCTCTTCTCCATCTGCGCCGCCATCCATCTCCTCCTCTCTCGGCCGCCCCTTCCTCTCCTTCTCTACGGCCCCCCTTCTCCGCTTTCTCCACCACATCTCGGCCCCCTACCTCTCCTCTGCTCTCCCGTGCGCCACCAACGCCGCCCCCTCCATCGCGCCTCCTCCTCCGATCTCTCTCTCCCCCGGCGTCTCCAAACCCTAACAATCCAATCGCACAGTCGCCTGCCTCCTCTCACTCTCGATTTCGATTCCGATTTACCCTCCTCATCTCATGCCCGCCTCCTCTGGCGGCGGCTCATCTCCGGCGCCTCGGGCCATGAAGCGCGAGCTCGCCTTCGCTCTCCAGTCGCTCTCCGAGATTACCGCCTCCCCCGGACGCACCCGCTCCGGCCGCCCCATCTCCTCCTCAGGTGCAGGCGGCGCCAAGAGGCGGAGGACTAGATCAGAGGAGGAGCCTCTCAAGGATGATGACCAGGACAAGCACCACAAGGACCCCACGGATCTGGTCTCCCCGCCCACGCCGCCCTTGGATGCCGAGGCGCCCAAGACCAACCACCACGCCGGCCTCATGGACTCCGCCGACCCGCACCAAAAGAACAAAAACCATCTCCGACTCTCCCCCGCGCCTCCCCTCCGCTCCCCCATCCTCCACCGCGCCGCCGCTCACCCATCTCCGTCTCTCCCCCGTGCCTCCACTCCCGCCGCTCCCCCATCTCCGCCTCTCCCCCGCGCCTCCACTCCCGCCGCACCCGTGTAAAAATCGGAGGCGAAAACCCTCAAACCCTAATCCCCTTGTCCCCATGGTGGAGCCCGACGCAACCGCGCCGCCTCCGGAGGTAGCGCCCGAGGAGCAACCCCCAGCCGCCGCCACCACGCAGCAGGAGCCCCCCGCGGCCGCCGAGGGCGAAGGAGATCACAAGAGGAAGCTCGAGGCGGGCACGGAGGCGAACGGCGCCGACGAGGACACCAAGCGGCCCCGCGTGGAAGGCGACGGCGCAGGTAGATCTCTCACACAACTTCAGGTATAGCTAATTTGTTTCTTCTCTGTTCTTTGGATGCATCAGAGGCAGTCCATGAGAATTTGGATGTAGGGGTTCTTGATTTTGCAGAGGATATTTGGGATGATTGGGATTTCCTGTGAATTAGCAATTGATGTGATGGATGGAAGAATCTTATGTTAAATAAGGATGTGTTGATTTCCACAGAAGCCAATTGTGAATTCTATGGGATAGAACTGCACTTGAGATCAATTCATCTATCGAATATGCACAAAAATACAAAAATAAAAATTCTCCATGAACAGTGTAAGCTGTTCAACTATGTCAGTTCCAATATCCCCCTCCCCTCCCTTTGGTTTTACTCCACATCTTGTTTGTTGGCTTGATTCTATTTACTTTTTCACCTGTCCTTGTTCCATCTATATGTTGTTTTGGCTCAGTCTGAACACATCAAAAAGTAATTTAGATGTAGTACTGATGGAAAAATTATTCAAAGCTGCATCCAGTGAGTTGAGACATAGGAGTATATCACTAACTTTCTGCCCATGAAGTTGGCCCATAATGATTCAAGCTCTGTTAGTTCTTTGTGCAAATTTTTTTGCCTGCAGTGCAATTTCCTATTTCAGAACATTTAGATATGTATAGCCTCATTTCTTAATGTTTATTTCAGTGCGCAGATGGTGACCTACGAATCACAAATATTGGTGTGCTCACATTGCCACATATAACATCAGTACGATCAGGGGATCAATTCCTTCCGGATTTGGCTTCATCAGAATTTCAAGTATGGTTAGCTTCTACCTCATTGTGGCTTCCTCATGTTCAGCTGTATAGCGTGCAGTTTTCGTGTAAAAAGCAATGTAAAAGCACACGACTTTCCATACAGAAAAAAATCAGCAATGCCTGTCTTTATACGTAATTGTATTTTGGGCTTTGTAGTGTTCTAGATAGCCCAAAGATATTAAATATTATAATGCTTATACTGTGTTAGATGGAGTGGTAAAATGAGCTTAGTCTTGTCTTTCCCGCAATGAGAAACTCAGGAAATTGAGACTTGGATCTACTAATCTATTGTTCAATATGTAGGTTATTGGATCGTCTACCAATTTCTTGGTAGAATGGCTCGACTAAGAAGCTTATAAGGAATTTTGGAAGGGTAAGCATTCTTGATGTTTAGGCCAATGTAGTTTCACTGCCTGCTACCAGTTCGGGCTGTTTCTTTCACTACACATAATCATATATTGTTGTATATTATTCATGGACTGACTGTCTTCGATGTGTACAAAGTTGATATAGTCGATCTATAAAGTCAACTATTCTCCAACCATCTGTGTTACATTTATGTTGACTAATCAGATATACGCTCCAAGTTATTATTGGTAAAAGGGATAGAAGATCATATGTATGGTATGCCCTATGTCATGGTGTTCCAGATTGTAGTAGGCTTCATTTGATACTCCATTTCATACTGAAATATGGTTAGTTGAATTAGCTACATAGCTGCCTATTGCAATCTCAGCCCCTGTGTTACTCAGTAAACTGGTAGGTTTTCAAAGTGCAATTGCTCAAAGCTCAAAGGCTGTACCTTACTGTTTTAAATAACTTGCAGATTGTCCATCAAATGTGGGAAAGAAATGATGTCAAGGGTGTTATCGCAGCGATGGACAAGATGTCTGATCATGCTGTCAGTACTTTGCAACTTTTGTCTTCTGCATACCATAATTGGTGTATTGATGATTAACGATTTCTGGTAACTGCAGGTGTCGGCTGATATGGCAAGTGTTCTGATGGAGAAAAGTGAAACAATCACACTAGATTTATGTACCTCTCTCCTTCCTGTCCTCACCGACCTTCTGGAGAGTAAAACCGACAGGTAACTTCTCACCGCTGCTTTTGTGAGTGATTATGATTGCATTCTGGGATTATGTAGAAATGATCATTACGTGGGTAATTGCAAAATAAGATGGATATTATATATCTTGTTAAATTGTGTTGGTGATGGAACCACTACTGTGGTGCTTCTTGCTGCTGAATTATTAAAGGAGGCAAAGCCTTATATTGAGGATGGAGTACACCCTCATAGTCTAATTCGTAGCTATAGGAGTGCAGGTCATTTGGTTAGTTATGCCTACCTTCATCTTCCTCCTTGAACACTTGTGCATTTGGTGCCCTAGAAACTGTCAAATCTAGGCAATTGAAAAGGTCAAAGATCTGGCAGTTAGCATCGAAGGGAAAAGCCTTGAAGAAAAGAAATCACTGTTAGCCAAGTGCGCTGCAACAACGCTCTCGTCGAAGTTAATAGGTGGCGAGAAAGAATTCTTTGCTTCTATGGTTGTGGATGCTGTTCTTGCCATTGGCAATGATGACAGACTTAACCTTATTGGAATAAAAAAGGTAATTCTCGAGAGATTTTTACCATCAGCTTCATGTTCAAGCTCCATGTTACATGATGTCTGCTGTCCTGATTCAAAACCAGCTCTTATTTCTTAGATGTTTGGCATCTAAATTTCACACTGATAAGGATGTTTTGAATTTTGAGCTGCTATTAGGTTCCCGGAGGTACCATGAGAGATTCTTTCCTTGTTAATGGTGTTGCCTTCAAGAAGACATTTCCATTTGTGTTTATAGCTTATAGAGTTCAGTTGGAAAGCCAACTTTGCCCTAAGGAACTTATGTTAGGAACTACTACTGTATTGTTCATGACTGCTTGCTAGCTCCATACTTTGCTTGCGCCAGCTAAAAGTGTGGCTGTCAAATATTAGGGATAATGTGATACTGCTTTAACTTAACAGCACATGAAAAATGCTCATCATTGTGCTCCAATGTGATGTCTATTCATTTGTGAACGCAACTTTTTTGCTCGCTGAAACACAAGACATGATTTTTCATGCATATTTTTGCCCTTTCTGAAGCATATGCCTGTCTATATCTGAGCTAGCGTTCAATAGTGTTGATTGCTGAAGATATAAAAAAATGGTTAAGCTCTTTATGTTGCCCAATAGATGGAAAAGTTCTTGGTGTTTTATATTTGATGTTTTTATAGGCATATAGGGGGTTAGAGATTGTCAGTTGGTCATAATCCATACATGTAGTTTGCTTTACCCTGCATGTTTGGATGCTACTCAATGAACATTTAAAGCAAAAGTTGGTATGTTGACAACAGAGAGTTGGCATGTGTGCTACACTAATCTCATTGTGAATCTGAGAACAATCAAGTGAAAGAGATTTGGTTTCTTTAGGTTGTAAGAAGTCAGTGTTTAAATGTAAAATTAAGGTTAGTAGTTAACATGTTAACAAAAGTAACATACCCTCTCTGCAGTATACCATAAGGCAACATGCTTCATGGTGTACCTTGATAATTTTGTTATGTTGTGCTCCTCAATGATGAATCATATTTCCATCTTCTTTGTGAACATGCATTCATAGCATAATTGTGATTTGGATTGAAGGAATTATTTTTTCTCTTACAACCTGCTACAAAACTTGTATTTTTATAGTGCCTTTTGCAATTTGAACCCGTAAATCAGGAAGGGGATTTTTTTTAATATGAGAAATGCTTGCTCATATTTTGTTGTCAACCTTTCCCTCTTGCAAGTAAAATACTCACGTGTCATTCACTTGGATGAGTTCAAAGACTGCATTTTCTCTGTGATGTAGTGTTTCAAATTTCTGGAACACAGGTTCGTTTATGCTCTACAAAGGTCATAAAATTTTGCCGTTTGCTAAATAAGTAAATGGGGGCTGAGTATCCACATTATTTTTCATATGACTGTAGTACTTAGTAGCATAATACAAATTTGAATTCGATAATAATGCAGTTAGTAAACATTGCATATCGCAGTGTTTTTATAATGTGATGTTTTCTGCTCATGCTTCGATTCAATTGAACTTTTCTGTAAGCTAATGTCCGGTGTCACTCTTTGGCAGATACATGATTTCATGCAATGTTATCTCAAGCCGCTCACATGGAGGGCTACTCTTATATGATAGATTATGCTGAAGTGCACGTGTTTGGATTGCCATGTGGGATATGTGGACTTAATTGAAACTTTGCTGTGTGATATTATAAATCCATATTGTGTGGGGTTGCGAACCCTTCTGTTGCTGTCTTGAGAGCCCGTCGCTCGTTGGAACAGAAATGCTGAATTTGTCATGCTTTGCATCAGTATGTCTTTATGTGAATTCCCTTGCATTCGGATCATGATTAAATACTGTAGGTGTTCCGCTTTGCATCAGTATGTCTTCACGTGAATTCCCTTGCATTCGGATCATGATTAAATCCTGTAGGTGTTCCCTGATAACCAATGTCCGATACTCAGGTGATGGCTGCTGTGCAGATCCTCTTGGCTCTCAACGCTAAAGCGGATCCTGGTTGATTACATGCTGCGGATGTCCTACTACGACACTGCCGCCAAACTCGCCGAGATTTCCGGCATTCAGGTATATGAATGGTGGGCAGGAAGGGCATCCTAGGCAGAGATTTTGATTGATTCATGTAGTTATATAGTTTGTTCCGACCGGTCACGTATTTATGTGACATTCATTTTGTGACAAAAATATTTGGTTATACAATATATGAGACGTGAATCTTAATGAATCTGATTGTTCGTTTTATTTTTTACAAATTTTATCTTGTTTTGTATTTTACCGTAGCGTTAGCACGGGCACACTACTAGTGATCTTCAATGAGTAAGAGAAGAAGGCTTGAGCAGAGATCTAAGCCATTCATTTGTATGAAGTTGGATTACTTTGGTACACAAATCTGGGTGGACTTAGATTAGGCATGACTGTGGGGGTGGTTGAGGGGGTGGATTTAGTAAAGAA
This sequence comes from Dendrocalamus latiflorus, assembly GCA_017311315.1. Classification (NCBI taxonomy): domain Eukaryota; kingdom Viridiplantae; phylum Streptophyta; class Magnoliopsida; order Poales; family Poaceae; genus Dendrocalamus; species Dendrocalamus latiflorus. The sequence goes on along the minus strand of CM029642.1, from coordinate 45,170,656 downwards.
AATTTTGGTGTATTATAGAGGGGTAGATTATAAGAACAATATGCTCCAAATTTCACTGTCAAATTCTGGTCACGAACAAATGCCAAGGGTGGGAAAAACATGTGGTTATAAACAACTTACTAAATTTGATTTGTTAAAATTTGTTTTTCCAATCTTTAGCCCGTATGTCATTGGAAATAATGAGAAATATTTTAATTATAAATATTTTACTAGAGGTAAATATTGCAAAAGAGTAGTTATGCAATATTCAAAATTAGCAATAGGCAATACAGAATATAATCGCTATTAGAATGTCAACTGATAGCATGAACGACTTGCAATGGTCTAATGAAAAAGCAAGCAACGTAGAGACGTACATCACAGAAGTAGTAGATGTCGAGGAAAAAGCATGCGATTATGCTGTCCATAAATCTAGATAGCCGCTCCCCCTTAGGAAGTCTCATGTCCTTTTATGGACACTCGATAATTATTCATTGGTAACTGATGCAATTAATATAATTAAACCATATTTGAATGTTTGAATGTGATTCAAACAGAATTAAGGAGAGGGATAAAGGCATGATTTACATGTCACATGCTTCCCATGCGAAAATACACTAATACGCTCCTGTACATGCTTGAGTTTAATCATGGTCCTCCTTGTACCACGTGTCACATGTTTAATGGAATATAATGCACTCCAGCTTACAAATCGGTCGAGACAAGCAAAACTTTTGCCCCTGTATAGACTGGTGTATTCTTTTTGGCTACTAGTAGTGTGCCCGTGCTAACGCTACGATAAAATATAAAATAAGATAAAATTTGTAAAAAATAAAACGAACAATCAGATTCATTAATATCTCAAGCAGTAGGTCTTGTCCCAGCCTTGCGGGAATACCTGAATTTTCAGTGACGCGGTAGTAAGTAGCATGAACATAATATTTCCAGCAAATATGTACAAGTCTAAAATTTACATCAAAACTAATCTACCCTCCAATAGAAAAGTCAAGTTCAAGTGTGCAAACTTTTCACAAAGCACTGACACCATTTTAGGCTGAATGTTATGTACCTATGGGAGGCCATCTCACGGGAAGGGAGAAGCCGTGCGCCGGCAAGGATTCACGTTGAGGGCAGGATTGATTGAAACAAGCGTCTGAGCAAGGTAGAAAATTTTCTTGTGCTGTCTTCACGTCAACAACAGAGAGGAAGCGAAAGCGGCATCTTCGTTTTTTAATCTGCTATAGTACCCTGCATTATTCGTTACAGTGCCACACACTATTTACTATAATACTAAAAAATTATTCTCTTTTGCCAGCGGCTAAATCAGGAACAAAATCAAGGATGAGCTAAGACGCTAAATTACATTATCACAAACATAATATCTTACTCTTGCTCAATTCAAATTTATATATGAATAATAGAGAAACAAAGAAAAAAAAAGAGAGAAATATAATGAAAGTACCTTAGTAATAGAAAGCGCATCCCAAAATATATAAATATACTTCTCAAAACAAGATAAAATTTGTAAAAAATAAAACGAACAATCAGATTCATTAAGATTCACGTCTCATATATTGTATAACCAAATATTTTATTAAGCTCATATATAAATATTGTATATATTGTATATTCGCACAGGAATACAGAACAGCAAATCCATTTGATTAAGCTCGCGCCCCCAGCACCTAGATCTCAGGCCCCAGCAACCATGCAGAGAGAGAACGAGAGAGAGAGAGGCTACAGTGCTGCTATTCTGGATCTGGGTTCTACTCATTCCATGCAGTCATCATCGATCTCATTTGATCCAATTAAATTTAGGAGCACCAATGACTGTATATCGTAGTACTACTACGTACTAACAAATGTATACAAGAAAAAACTAAAAAGTGTCATTTCAATATGAATATCGCCGCAATTTCTCTCCACTCCACCAAAGAATCAACACCAAGGATTAACAATGAATATGTGAAGGAGCTCTAAAATATAGTGATAGTAAGAAAGAAAATATTCAGATGATGTTTAACAAAACCCTTAAGGGTATATATGTTTGTGGAAAAGGGTATATGGGAAAATAGGGTATAATTCCAAAAATGGCTATACTGAAATTGGAGACTATAGAAAGAAGTGTACTGAACAAGAGTACACCAAAAAAATGAAGTATATTACTCGCAGAAAATTGCAAAGCTTCAGATACACAAGTACTACAGAAGAGGTATGTTTTACACTTTCACTCAATGACTAAATCAAAACTTGGATTTAAGTACATCTGAAGCTCATCTGCACTATGTTCTGCAGACAGTAGCAAATTCATTTGGAAGTGGAAGAAATATGTATTGGCAAAGAAGTGTTGCAGTAGTAGTTAACATCCAGAAGCCCCTTACAGGCAGACGAGACGAATAGCATTTGTGAGCACACATGGATGGCAATATGCAATACACCTCTGATGGAACATTATCAAAGCGCTCCTGTGCCAGGCATTTCCATCAGATAGCTTCTAAACACCTATATCGGTTGCAAGTTCATGAATCATGACAGTCGGCCTGCATTTAGCAAGAGCATAACCATTGTTAAGTAGTAATTGATCGGTTCAAAAGCGAATATTGTTGCAATCGAAGAAGAGGTATAGTCTATAAATGTATTGTATGTTACAGAGATAACTACCAAAACTGAAAAGTTACACGGCAGGTGATCTCCAGTTGACATAATTCCTATCAAGATCAATTGCGCCAGTTGAAAATTTTATAATACTGACATTATTCTCCTTTAGCTACATATGCTCCCAGGTAAAGTTTTCGATTACAGATATGAAGTATGCTTCTCTCTTCTAATTATTATACTGCTTTTGGAACCGAATATACTCCTTAGGAGATCATGTCGAGTTTCCGTCAGAAAGGACAGAACATGGTAGTATGTCAGAAGACAATTGCCAGTATAATGCTGAATTTAATCAAGAAGAGTATAATCTAATTTTGATTTTATACAGATAGCTGTAGAAACTTACAGTTGGCCAGCTCAATTTTCCAAAGAAAAGAAAAGAAAAAGAAAATTGGAGCAGCCATCCATTTCCAAAGACTGAACAATGCGTACCCTTTTTTCTGAGAGAGATGCATGGTTGTCAGTGGTCACCACTGTCCCTTCCCTAGATGGCTAGATGTAGCAACTACAGACGCAAAAAACAACTACATATAAAGATTAACCTGTCAAAACCAACCTGGAACCAGAGTACAGAATCATTCGCGGCCACCTTGTAAAACCTGAAACACAAGATGACCATAGTCATGGGACTAAGCATACAACTTATTTTAAAAGGAAACCGGCGCTAAGCATACAACTTTACCCTACATATGCACATCATATTAAAAACAGCACCTATTCCCTGCTTATGTGAAAACAATATATTTGTAATGCATGAAGGGAAACCAAATCAAGCGTTCATCACAGTGGAAGGATATAATTCAGATTAGTAGCATTTATAATAGAGCTGCTGCACAGTCTTCTGTTGTATGGTTAAACTTATTTTAAGTCTTAATCCGATATAGTAGACTTGTAGCTCTTAAGCGCTTAGTGCTTACTGATATTTCACCACGTGGCCAGTAGTATGAAGCAACTGATCCAAGAATCACAGTTGAAGAGCATATGATGAAGAATTGAGTCGCCTAGTAACAGCCAAAAAAGTGGAAAAGAATGGCAATGCCAATATGAGGGATGTAATGGATGTTGTACCCACAACAGTTGTCACAGTTTACTTTGCCCAACTTCAGATCATATGAACAACAATTTGTATTGCAGTCATTTTGGAGAACTTGACCAGAGCTGAAGAGATTGGAGTGTAGCAGAAAACCAGAGCATATGAAAGATTTGCGATTAGTACTACTCTTATTGAAATCAGTAAATCACCAATCAACAAACTGATAATCTGTAGAAACATGTACCTTCTCTTCTGTATCATCAAATCTTTGTGTAAGCCTTGAAGCAATTTCTTCATTGTCTGGTGGAGAATACTTTAGATGGTATATTTTCCCTGTTACAGGGTCAAGCCGTCTCCCAACCACCCTTTCAACAAGAATTTCATCCGGAACCTACATTGGCAAAAAAATGAGTTAATATTTGTGCATTCTCCATTTCTGAAATCTAATTACTAAATTGCAGTTCATTTCAATGTGATAGATAAAGCATGAAAAATATTGAATGCATAATAATATTCCAGTGGTAGCACTTAGTACAAGTAATGACTGTAAAAGGCTGGAATCAAAATTGTGAACCTTATTTATTCTGAAAAGGGCGAATATTTAAAATTTATTATGTAACTTATTAACGAAAGAAACTATATTTATCTCTCAATTAAGAAACTGCTACATCAGTCACAATTGGCAGCATTTGTACTGTTCACGCTATTCATTAGCCTAAGGATAGCTAAAGCAGTGTTTCAAAGGCCTGGAAGGAGTGTTCAGACTTCAAAGAAATATAATCGGTACTACAAGTACTATAGCATAATGGTGACAAATTTCATAGTCTAAAGATCAAATATGCCTTTTAATTTGTATTACATGTCAATAATTTGATTTAACTGGGTACTTACATCCAATAGAATGAAAATGTCAGGCCGGATTCCAAGAGTTTCCAGTGCCATTGCCTGCGAACAGCTTCTTGGGTACCCATCCAAAAGCCAACCTTTTTCCTGAGCATCTGGTTGCAGAAGGCGTTCCTTCACTATCTGGCAGTAACCCAAAACTATATTTCAGTATTACTGATAACTTCAAATCACATTGATGGGAAAAAAAGAGACACCTACATTAACAACAATCTCATTGGGAACCAGCTGTCCCTTCTCCATGAATTCCTTGGCCCGCTTCCCATTCTCAGTGCCTGCAGCAATTTCCGCCCTTAGCAAATCTCCAGCAGAAATGTGCACCAGACCATACTGCAAATTACACGGTCCATTACTTGATACAATCAAGAAAACCAGTCCACGACTCGCACAAATGTTTACTAAACTGTTAAGTTCACCCCATCGCCCTCATTAAAAAATGCACGTATGAATGATAAACACTGAAATAATATACAAGGCTGATCCAAATTACCAAATGACTTACTTTGGTTTTGATGAGCTCACATTGTGTGCCCTTACCGGACGCCGGCGCCCCAGCTATCATGACCTTGAGAGGATCAGCCTTAGCCGCCACCACAGCCTGAAATCAAGAACCAACGAGTAAGACGATTGGAGGTGAATTCGTACGATTGTGTAAGTCTAAGTGTTAGGAAAATAGGGGTTTTCGGGATCTAGGCTCTAGCTGATGAATGTATCGATATTGTAGGCACGAAGGACTAACACGAACTGATGCTCTACTCTTAACACGAAGCTTTATCCAAGAAGAAAATAAAGACACAAACTTCCGTAGTGTTGTTGCCGAATCGCGAGTACAACAAACGAATTAGCAACTGCCGGCACCGCAAAAATCCGAACTTTAGCGATACCCCGCAGGCATTCTTTCATAGACTTTAGTTCAAGACGTAAGGTTCTCAAACATACAAGTCTCCGAAGTTCAAACACCTATTATCATAGACCAGTTTTATTGTGACAGAAGAACCTGTACAAATCAAACATCAGCAGTGGCAGTATCAAGCGTTCAGTATGAGAACATCAGAGGGACATTTACAATCAAGCCTGTCCATTTTTGCATGCAGTGAAAGTTCACCCTGTTCAGGGATCACTCTTACTGGAGTTCAACTCAAACCTGTGCAAATACCCCACTACCACCTAAACGACCCATTCTGCTGGCATGCTTTTGGAGAACTCTACAACCATCCCTCCCATAGCTTGCTTGCAGATTGGAAAACCTGCTGGGAACAACTTACAGTCATACCACGACATATGTTGAAACGCAGAAAGTACCTTCATCCATTGATTGGTGCTTATCCATGAGTAGTCGCTGTGATACTTCCCACCCCTTTGCACCATTGCTTGGTGGTGTGCATATATACAGTTATTTTTTTATGTCTTGTTCTTACATCATGTGTCACCTTTCCATTAAAGCAAGCATAGATATTATCATATGAAATGGTCACGCAGCAAGAATATGCATTTGAGTTGAAAAAAATATCAAACATATTTCTTATTTATCGCAAAACCTAGATTAAATGTTCCAAACATATATAACACATCTTTGTACATTGATAAATGCTATCATGAAGTAAACATAATGACAACAGATCACTTGGCGAAGATGAAGCAACTGTTAATGAAAGTAGGCAAAGGATCCTAAGGACAATGTTCAATGTACAATCTTGAATAATCGAATTGATATTCAGAAATAGATTGCTAAAATATAGAAAATTGTTTAGATTACCAACAGATATCAATGGAAAGGAAAAAAAATTACTTCAGCAGTTGGGCCAACGGAACAGAAGATTGGTGTTCAAGGAAACTGGAAAATAGTTAACAAAAAATGAACAAGTACAATATAGCCAGTTTCTAGGTAACAAATGCTAATAGCAATTGTAATGTACAAATTCAATATTCAAGATATAAAGAGGCATAGAGGGAAAAGGAAATGTGATTTTGATAGGTTTAGCTGCAAAGATTTTGACAAGTGGATAGTAAAAAATGTTCCAAAGAGATCCAAGCAATTGCAGAAGAATAATACACATACATAGAGCGAACTACTCACAAGAACATTACATAGAAGTGTCATTTTAATGTTTTATTAATCAGGTTATAACTTATAATAAAAAGTTCATGCATATGCATTTTTTACCATCTTTTCGAGCATTATACCTCAGCTATAATCAGCTATTTTCCAACACAAAACGGAAAACCAACCATAAACTATCACAGTAGATTAGTACAACACCTATTGAACCTTAAAAATGTGATATCACTTCCCTCCAAAATCAATTCCCATATGCTAGAATCAACTACAGAAGTATTGAGAATTAATCACAACCTCAAAAATCAATTTCCAACCTCTGTAGATCAAGGTAGTAACCAATTAAGACTGCTTACAAAATAAAAATATAAAGAATAAAAAAAATAAAACTTGAATCTTTAGAGCACATGCCACAAAAGATATGAGATAAACTATGCCAATCCAAATTTGATGTATCTGCTCTTAATATAACTATATCCATTTGTCTCTAAAGGACCACGTCAGTTTGGCGGCTATGTTTGTGATTATATATTACCTGCTGTAAGGCCGCATCATCATCCACAAAATCAGCCATGGGAGCACTCTCTTTTCTAGGTGTGCTTTTAGAAGTTTTTCCTGAGTTCAACAGCTTCTTTTTCTTTCCCTGAACAAAAAGAGAAAAGACAACTATGCATTAATACTAATAAAAAAGCATAGTCACATTTACATGTAATGCCATTTTCTGATTACATTTCATTAGTGAATCTCCAACCCATTGTGCAGTAAAAACTACTAATTAATACAGTCATATTTACATGCAATGCCATTTTCTGATATACATTTCATTAGTGAATCTCCAATCCATTGTGTAGTAAAAACTATGAATTATAACTTGTGAGGGTTTAACTTAGTAAACACAATGTGTTACTGGTTGCAGAAGGGAACAATAATTGAAACAATTTAACCTGTGAAGAACGTTACTGCTTTGCTACAGGTGCCTCAGCAAACCACAAAAATGACAAGTGATCGTAAACACGGGCAATGCGCTCGACAGAAACTCCAAAGCACAACACGTGATCCAGCTCTGAAGTTTATACTTCTCTAACAGCACAAGTATGATCTTCTTCATCCTTGCTCCTCTTTCCACGAGGAAAGCTCCAGCTGGCGCTAGCCTTCCATCCCTTCACAAGTAAGCACTGCAGAGAAGGGGGAAAATGAAAGAACTTTGAGATATGAAAAATTCCTGAGCAAATTGCAGGCTACAGGGGGCAAAGAATCAAAGCTTGAAATTTAAGTTCAGTGCAGAACAGTGTGAAACTGTATGTATTGAGATTTGAGACAATTATGTAATAGACCATCTATAAAAGGTTATCAGAGAAAATAGCATATAATAGAATACAAGTTGCAATTTTTCCAAGCAGGGTAGTTGATTTGAGACATGCTCATGTTCAATCTTTAGACTTTGGTACAGCAAGATTTTGCTGTTGAAACCTAGCAGTCCCACTCCAAATTCCTAAACCGCATTTAGTGAGCAAGTAATATGGTACAGGATGGGGGTGAAAATTAGAAGAAAAAAATTACCCTCTCATAGGTGTCATCGAGGATGATGGCGCCGGAGACGGGGACGCGGAACTTGTAGTGGGTGAAGTCCTTGTAGATGTCGTCTAGATGCGCGCGGTAGGGCCTGAGAGCAGCACAGCTATTGAACACTACACAAACAACGACGGCGACGGCAGCGTTAGCGATCAAACCAATGATGGCGTCAAGAATCTTGGGTGGGATTTAGGGCTCTACTGCACACACTGAGAGAGATTGAGAGGGAGAGAAAGAAGGAAGCTTACTAAGAGAGGTGAAGTCCTTGAAGGAGAGGGACTTGAGGGAGGGGTTGTGCTCGATGGAGTTGTCCTCGTAGAACCAGTGCGCCTGCTCCAGCAGGAACAGGATCCGCTCGAACGACTCCAAATCCTCCTTGGGCACGTTCAGCACGAAGCGGCTGCGAGGCGATTCGATTCGGTTCGGTTTGATCTGAGGCGAAGCCAAGAACTTGGGAGAGTGGCGGTGCAGATCTATGCTTCTTGGCGAGGTGGGCTTGGAGTTGCAGGAGACTGGGAGGGTAGGCGGCGCGTCGTCGAGGAGGAGCGTCGCAGCGAGGTCGGAGGGAGGCAGGAGGTGGGGGGAGGAGGAGGCGGCGGCGGAGCGGAGGAGGCGGCGACGGCGGAGGAGCGGCGGAGACCTTGGGCGCTGGGGCGCCGACGCGGGCGGCCTTGCGGGCGGCGGTCTTGGACGGGGCCGAGGCGGCGGCGGCCTCCTCCTCGGCGATGCGGCGGCGGAGCAGAGGAGCGGGAAGCGGCGGCGGAGCGAGGGGTGGGGAAGGGGAGGCGTTGGCGGAGCGGAGGAGCGGGAGGCGGCGGCGGTAGCGCGGGGGCTGAGCGAGGTCTGCGGAGGAATCGAGGGCAGGGCGGAGGGAGGTCTGCGGAGCGAAGAAGTGGGGGGAGGAGGAGGAGGCGGCGGCGGCGCAGGGTGGGGAGGAGTAGGCGACGGCGGAGCGGCGGATGAGGGAGGGGAGGAGGCGGCGCGGAGATCCGAGGGCAGACGCGGAGGGGGAGACGGGGGAGAACGTGGGGAGGCGTGGGGGAGGCGCGGGATTCGCGCGGGGGCGGGGGTGGCCAGCGTACCGGTTCAATGATGTGCATGATCCAAATGATTTTGACCTTAGGATCTTCAATGAGTAAGAGAATAAGGTTTGAGGAGAGATCCAGACCATTCATTTGTATGGAGTTGGATTACTTTGGTACACAAATCTGGGTGGACTTAGATTAGGCATGACTGTGGGGGTGGTTGAGGGGGTGGATGTAGTAAAGATAATTTTGGTGTATTATAGAGTAGGGTAGATATATAGCTTATAGTTTATGGCTATGGCTGATAGCTTTTGGTCCATCACGAGCGTTTGTGCAAACGAATCGAATGCCGATAAGTTGTTTCGAAAAAATTATCCACATAAATAGCTTTGAAATGGTGACAAAAAAACTATCCTTCTTATTTATTCAAGCGAAGCCATAATAAACAGAAAAGAACATGAAATATTCCCAAGATTGACATGGCAGGAACGCGGGGCCGATGAAAACGGGGCAGGCAGAGTAGGGATCATCAGGCATCAGCCGAGACTCGAGACACACTTCATATCCAGACAAAACATCCACTGTTTTTTTCCTTTTCAGGTGAAATCGTTTTGCTTGAATGCATCCCATATGGTTTTTGCTTGAATGCCTTTCGGAGTGCCATGCTGTTTCACATGTGCTGGGGACAATAAATCGTTTCCTTTCTTGTTATCTTGAGAGAAGATCATAAAATCTTCAAAATCTTCTGAAAGAAAAGAAACTAATATTTTCGATCTATTCAAATTATAGAGATCACCTACAGCTGTAACTGGTGTGATCAGATGCACAAAATATTGAGCCAAATAAATTATGAAATTATAGGGCTAACGAATCAAATTTTCTATTACGCTTGTATTCACAAAGCAGATTATGTACAACTCCGAAAACAAATTTTGTTACAAGTAATATATAATACAGTGTCAAAACTTCACCATTTATGTTGCCATGTGGTCATGTGCACATGACTCGTTTCATCATCTCATTTTTTTTAAAAAAAAGAAAAGATATGCCAGAGGAGCAGATATGCACCATCTGTCATACAAATACATATTTTATAGAAACAGATGCTACTCATTGATATTGAATCATTTTCTCTGAACTAAAAATACATAAGGCTGTGAGTCTCTGACGAAAAGAACGCATCGGCTCGGCGCTCTCCCCCAAAGTTAGGAGTAGAAATCATCTCTCTTTCCTCGCTTCGTCCAACCACTCCTTGGCTTGATGGTCTCCTTGCTCCCTCGCGCGTCCTGCCTCGCCTCCCTCCCTAAGCCCACCGTGGCCGTCCCCTCCTCATCCTCGCTGCGCCCGCCCGCCATGTCGTCCTCCGCCGCCGCCCCTGCGGCCGCCGCCGGCGCCGCGGCGGAGGCGCCCCGGCCGAGGAAGCTGCCGGTGCTGCTGTTCGACGTCATGGACACCGTCGTCCGCGACCCCTTCTACCACCACATCCCGGCCTTCTTCCAGTCCGTACATATCCCCTATGCCCTATCCCTCCGCTTGGTTAGTCGTTATCCGTGTGTTCTTGTGGTCTAGGTATGCCTTGCCGTTTAGGTGTTCGACGAAGTTACTCTTGGGTTCTTGGTGAGATGGGCGAATTGGCCGCGTGCGCTTTGTTCTAAGTTGTTGTGATCACGGATTGTGTGGGAATTTGACTTAAGGCTGTGTTCTGGCTGGTGCTCAATTACTGGGATTTTACTGAAGGATCCTAGATTAATTATTCAGAATTGCACAATGTAAGCGTGATCTGTGAAATAGCGGGCAGAAGTGTAACCAGGTGTCGAAAACTATTTCCACAGTATTGTTATGTACATTCTCATGTTTTAGTACCTCAAAGAATCTGTTAAACTACCAGCGCAATTCATGTATGTTTTTACTCTGGTGTTTACCTATCTTGCATTACTTTTGAGCCATATGTGTTTCATACCCTTTCTGAGTTCTAGTTGATCCAACATTTTTCCGTAGAATGTCCATGAAGGAACTCCTTGAAAGCAAGCATCCAACAGCGTGGTCCGAATTTGAGATGGGCAGTATTGATGAGGTGCAAACACTAGAATTTGACTTATTGTCCATCCATATGATGTGCTGTATTTGTATAGATGTTATTCATGCTAGCTGTCTATACTCAGTGTACATTTGATTTTGCGTAGTCTAGGTTTGAACTTCCGATGTGAAATACACTCATAATCATGGAGTTGTGCTCTTTCATTAAGGATTGTACACTTTCATTCTTGAAATGCCTTTGATTCCTGACAGGTATTTGGTCACTGATAATTGCCTTTTGGACTTAGTGAACACTCACCAGTGTAAGGAAGAGTTTAGATCATATAATAGAGTTCACACAAGGGAAGGTAAACTTTACAAATATGACCTAATGGATAAAGGAAGTACATGTATTAGAGAAGGAGAAAACAATTGGAAAAATGCTATGTGATTCTGCATGAGGCAAATTTGTTTGGGAGAGCAGCGCACCATGGCTTTAACCTTGGTCAGAGAGGGACTAGATATGCTTTTGTGCAACATGGAGGGGCAGCAGTGCCAATTGGTTTGATTTGCAGCCTGCAGGATAGCATGGATACCATCATATGATGAACTTGGTCAGATGGCACAAGTCCTGAACTTTTTTAGCCCTACTACCCACATATGGAGGAAGAAAACATGATTAAAATGTTTTCAGGGGCTTATGTAACTTTGTAAGCAGTATTGAAATGACATGTTTATTTGACAATGAAATAGTGAAACTACTACCCTGGCTGTACATGCTTGCAAGTTACAATCATCTCCTTCAGTGCACCTGTAGGGTCACAACAGAAAAACTGGAAATGGCCCAATATCCTGTTAAATCTCACGCTTCTTCACTCTATATATGCCTATATGGTTAAGATTGTGACCGATGTTGAAGGATTTAAAACAATGTTCCATTACTGATAATTGCTCTGTTCTTTATACTGACATTTCTTCTTGTTCTTTGTTTTTTGGAATTACACATAATTTTCTTCACAACTTCTGTCAGCTGGCATTAGAATACCCCAATTTTCCCTTACCATAGAACATGTGGAAATCACTATGTTGTCATTTTATTTGCTTCTTTCAGGATGAGCTGGCCAAAAAGTTCTTCAATGATGGCAGATCTGTTGATTTGCAAGGTGAGAAAGTCAAATTAGAAATGTCATCGAGGGTACACATTGTTCCCCTTTAGACTGAAACTCGACTTGCCTCACAATTTTTGCCAATAGCCCACTTTAGTAGATTTTTAATAGTAAAAATATAAACCCATAATTTGGTGCCTGTGTGATTACCAACACCTATTGTGATATAGATTTTCCACAAACCCCAGTTAATTACTCTACTCTTTGTCTCACTTAGAAGAAGTTTCTGTTTGTAATCCATTTTTATGCCCTGTAGGTCTGAAAGAATGCATGGTGAGAGCATATGAGTATGTCGATGGTGTTGAAGACATTCTTTGCAGTTTGAAGCAAAATAACTATGAAGTGCATGCTTTTACAAATTATCCAGTGTGGTGAGTTTCAGCTTTCTTGACGCATTTGTACACAGTTACTTGTTCCTAAGAAATGTTCTATAGGTACCAGTTGGTCGAGGAGAAGTTAAAGCTCTCGAAGTATTTGTCGTGGACATTCTGTTCTTGTCTAATTGGTAATACTCCATCTCAGTTTTTCTTTTTGGATAAAATACAAATATTTGTCAAGATATTGCTGTTTATTAATCATATGAACTCTTTTTTTTATGCTATTGGATGGGTAGCTTCAGGATGTTGGTTCATTAGTGGATAAATTTAGTATGAATAGAATGTAATCATCAACTAATTTAAGAGTCTCGGTTCTTTTAAAAAAAACTCTTGAAAGGACAAATGAGTCCTCTAAAAAGCTTTTACAAATGGAATCTTGGATATAATCCATCAATCTTGACCTTACAATTACTTGTGTCTTTTTGATGTCATTAACATTTTGAGGTATTTCATGTTTACTGATAGTGATAGGCACTAGTTTAACAATGATATGGATGATATGGGTGCTTCGGCACTTTCAAGCCTATAATTTATTCACCCCAAAGCTGAAGTAGAAGGTTTGCTGGTGTATCTTTTTATGCCATCTTGTTTGTCAGGGAATTGGAACTGTTGTTTTGACATTCCTGAGCCTGAGAAGTTTGAACTTGTTGTGGAAATCGCTTAACGATTCTGCTGGAGTTGGAATGCAGTTGGTTTATGTATAAATTAGTTCTGTTTAAACATTAGATATGTTTGTTGTTATCAGCTAAGCAATGAAGCAACAGTGAACTTGTTATGTTTTCATTGTAGGTCATTATCATGCTGCGTGATTGCCACTTAGTCTGAATCTATTAAATAAAAATCTGCCTCTAATCATCACATCATGCAGGAAAGCGCAAGCCTTCACCTGATTTTTATCTTCATGCTGTGGATCATCTTAATATTGATCCAGGAAACTGCATTTTCATTGATGACAGGTTCGTTATTTTTATTTAACTCTGGTTATGGTTGTGGAGTAATGTGGATTTCATAACATGTTTTGGAATTTTGCCGCTGCAGGATGGTAAACATTGAAGCAGCTGTTAGTGTAGGAATGGTTGGGTTGCATTTTAAGAATGCTGAGATCCTGAAGAATGAATTGTGCTCAATAGGGGTTGAATTGGCACCTCTTGTGCATGAAGGTGAAATGCAAGTACAATAAGGTTGCTTCCTGTTGTCTCTTTGTGAACCATGTCAATAACTTGATGTGCTCTGATTGTCATATTTGTACAATATTAATATGTTTAAAATGTGTACATATTTTCTAAGCATTGGTTCCATGTCTCCAGTGAGTAAAGGTCAAGAAAATGCCAAAGGCTTGGGAGGGATGTCAAATCTCAATAGATAAGACTTTATCCTAAACTCAGTTCAGGATGAAAACAAATCAATTTTAAAGTGAATAAGTGTAATTAGTTGCCTGTCTAATATGATGCTAAACCAGACAAACTTGAGCGTGGCTCCGCAATGGTTGAGAACAGTTCTATGTACACATAATATCAAGTCATGTCTATATACTTTGCAGACATATTTAAGACTTAGAAACCCACAGCAGCTGGATTAATGAAACAAACATGAGTTCACCAGAATATGTCCAAATCCTGCATTACACTAAATGTGTATATCTATTTACTAACATGACATGTATGAGAACGCAGATGCGTATTATTAATGGTATTAAGCTCGGTGAAAGACTGCCTCTGCTACTCAGCTTGAACCAAGCAAAAATTAGTTTTGAGGCTAAGACGGACAAATTCACGCTCAACTTGAGGAGAGCTCGAATTCAGTGATATCATATCCAAGTTTGATCTATAGTTCGTTTGCTCAAGCTGAGACAGCATACTTGCTTTTATCAGAGTGACTACCGATCTGAATAATTGACCATATGCTTTTTGTAATGATTTTGTGAATACATAATATTTCAGAAACTTCACTTTCCATTGCGTCGGAGTTTGTCCATGAGGACAATGACTACTGTTGGTAACTGGTGATGGTATGCTCCATCAGTTTCATGCTTCTGAGTTTATAGAGCAGACTGTAGGCATTAGTTTCATTCACCACTGCAGTTAACATCCCGTGAGTTTTATGGTGTATTTCGATGCTATTGCAAACTTGAAATTGTCAAGCGTTTTTGTCTTGTTTCCAATTAACATTTGTGATTAGTGACATCTAATGATTGAGTAGATATTGGATCATTTGACTTCTTGTGAAGGTTTGCAAACAATAATAGGAATGCCTGGGACTATGATGTTGGAGTTCTCTTCATGTGTGCTTGTCTGTGGCACCCAGTATGTCTGTTGTATGAGAAGGTTGTTTTTACTCAAACTGGAACTGAAATTGAAGTTTCTTATTATCCATCACTGCAACTACCGTTGATGTTGTACCAAGTTACCAACAGAATATATGAAGTAGATACTGGAACTAATCGATGGTTGAATCAACTTGCGTCTTAGGTTGTGATTGGCCTTGGCCCCCTAGTTTGGCTGTTAAGCAGCGATTCAGAAGTGGATTTGACTCGCTGATTGGGTTATATGGGTGGGCTAATCTACTTGATGCAAAATGCCTTGAAGGGAACTGCTGACTCTTTTGGGTTAGCTACAAGAGCTTGTGGAGGTTAAGGTCTCTGACCCTAGGCTTCCCTCTTTCTCTCTCTCTCTCTCTCTCTCTCTCTCTCTCTCTCTCTCTCGCTCGCTCTCCCTCTCTCTCTCTCTCTCTCTCTCTCTCTCTCTTATGATTATCTACTTGACATCCTATTCATCGGTGCTGTAGTCACTAGTGGTCTTTATTTTTCACAGAAGCCATTCATGCATTTTCCATAAGAGGTCTTGTTTCGGTGGGCTGGGATGGGCGAGGTCTTAACTGGCTTGCTCTGTGTTGGTACTTCCCTCCATGCTCTCTTTCCACCCTCTTGTCTTACTGCTCACTCATCTGGTCATCCCTACAGGGTGCCTCACTGCCTTGTAGTATCTGTCCACTGGTTATTATATCAGTTTGAATACATGTGTAAACAGTTAAGAGGGTGCCACCCCCTTTTCTCCTCCTGTTTAATGCGGTGGTTTTGATGGTAATTGGTTTCCTATTTCAGTATCCTTTAATTTATTTGTTTGTTGCTGGTCCAATTTGAATACATGTACAACAGTAGACTATGTTATTGCTCATATTTGCATACATGTCACCAAGGAGTTTAACACTCTTGTGCAATTTTTTGTGGGACTGTAGATATGTCATTTTTTTGTTATTTTAGATGGTTTGCTGTACTCTTCTGTTTTGATCTTTTCAGCATCGTGGTTATAAACTAATCTGTCTATGATCAGCAATTGTTCCACTTTCTGGTTGTCCTATTCTCTTCATAGGTTGGGCTGAAAAATAGTGGCTTATAGCTGAAATTGCACTGTAGCTGGCTGAAATTACACTGTAGCTGAAGGTGGTTTATTTGGCGTAATTAAATTTAAAAAAATTTAAAATTAGAAAAAAAATATGTTAGCTCATCATGGACAACGCAAACGAATTCGGGAAAAAAAGAACTAACAAAAAAACTCAAAAAAGTCAGAAGTTCAAAAAAAGATGAAATTCATGAATAGTGAAAAATAAGTTAGAAACCAGAAGCTCAAGCCGAAATGAGCGAGGCGGTACCCTGCTGCATTGTACTCAATTGGTATATGCAAGAAATAATTGGACGAGTCCTGGAGCAGTTATATACGTCTGACTGTCTATATGTGTAAATTATGTTTTTTTATGCCATTTTAAATATTTTTTGACACTAAATTTGCTAGCTTCTCGATAGAAATAATGGTAATCTGGAACTTTGTAAGATGGGTTCGTGCTTGTGATTTCAATGTGACTTGAAATGCTAGTAGTCTGTAGCTTGAGTTCCTACCCATATTTAGCTTGAATTGCAAGCTCTTGTTGTCGAATCACTGCCAATCAAAACGTTATGTTGAAGCTTATGCTCATGTGGCTAAATCTTGATATGCCAAACCTCACCTTGTATTACTTTTTCCTTTTCAAGATCTCCCCTTCTCAAGCTACAAACTAGCCGCAACTCTGCTGTTTTTATGTCGTTACCTCCATTACCGTCTGTTCCTCTTCATCTTCTCAAATGGTGCAAATGATGTGGAAGATAACTGCCGTCACAATCTGAGTATATCCTTCTTGCCCAGATGCCCACTTATATAGATTTTGTTTGCTGCCATCTGGTAAGTTGGATTGCTTCTAGTTTACATTTTCAATTGCTGTCAGTTTACTCTTTATGATGGTGCAAATTATGCATGTGTCACAATCTCAGGCTCATAGGTTATGCGTACCACCCTATGATTTGATTACGTAAATTAAATTAAACCCTGCTTAGAGTTATAGTATAGTTAGTACTAGGTGTGCGAAAGTAGCGCGATCATCTGGAGAACTTTTGCTGTTGGAAAGCAACATGTTGTCCCCGACAAGTTTCTAGCGAATGGAGGGTGGAGTCTTTTCATCTACGGTTTATAGTTTATGGCTGTGGCTTATAGTTTTTAGTCTTAACTTGAGCGCTCGTGTGCATGAAATGAATACCGATAAGCCGTTTCGAAACGGCTATTCTGATAAATCGCTTCAGGATAGCGGTAGAGAAGTCGTTCCGTTTGTTTGTTTAAGAGAAATCATAAGCAATAAGTTATAGGTTGAAAAGAATTAGGTTTGAATCTTGCAAACTCCAGATTGTCCCAGAGCCACTGACACGTTGTAAGGGCAGCGATGGCATGGAGTCAGTTCGAGTGCAACGCTGGCTCGATGCCTTAGCTTTCACTTGAACCAACTTACCTACCTGGCCATAATGTCAAGCCAGTTGCCAGTAAAACTGGTCCGAAGGTTTTCATGTAACTGTAGGTGCAAATTGAGAGTTCTGTGCATATTTCCCCCTTTATTTTCTGTGCAAATTTCAATTTTTTTACGGGAGATGGAAAAGAGCACCTAGCCTATGGGCCTGTTATTTTCCTCCGAACCTGAAGGCTTTTGGTTTTTGCTATAGTACCTAACTTTCAAACAGAGTATTTTCTCAAGACTAGGTCTACAAGTTAAATGATCTACACGTTAAAATCCCAACATCTGTACTAGCCAAAATCACAAGTGAGTATCTGTCTCTCCGTAATCTGTACCGTAAACAGCCAAAATTCAAAAATTTCAGTCAAAGGTCATAAGTCGCAACTGTTGCCAAACAGACCCTATACAGGCTATCAGCAAGGAAGAATAGGTCGGTGCACAAGGAACTCGAAAACCACAATTGCATAAGGGCGTTCTCAAAAGAAACAAAAAAATGGATAAGGGCTCGAGAGGTATCAGCAGAGATTAAACAGAATGAGTAGTCGGCTGTGGGAGAAAATCAATGAAGTATAATGTCGAAGAGTGAAAAACACCACGACAGACAAATTTGGGAACTCCCGGATTACCAGGGGCCGGGGGGAATCAGAACGTATTGCCTATTGGAGCTGGTGCTTTCTGTAAGCTCCTCCTTGTAACGTCACCAATAAAAAACCCCCCAAGCTACCTAGTAAAGAACGTTAGACCAAGCAATTAGAAGCGATGCACACTAAGACCTAAACTAATTTTGTTTTAATCTCTCAAACATTCTCCCTAATATTCAATCCAATATCTTGAGTGCCCTTGAACTCCCTAATATGCTTGGTACAGTTTTGGAGTCTCAAGATGGCTACTATGACGCCCATGATACATATATATAGCCTTTCCATTAAAAAAATTAGCCGATAGGCACCTTTTTTGAAAAGTAATAGCAAACTCGGAACATTTGCCTTAGACCCAACATCCAAAAAATAAACCCAACTGTGCACACTGTCCATCTGATCGAAGTGAAGGGTGTGTTCCTAGTAGCTGGTAACATCAAGAACCGAGAAAGGAACCTTGGGATTTAGCGGTGACGCTGAAGGCTCTGTTTGGACTATGGAAATTTCGTAAGATTTTTTATAATAATTCTAAGGATTTCTATATATATATATATATATATATATATATATATATATATATATATATATATATATATATATATATATATATATATATATATATATATATATATATATATATATATATATATATATATATATATATACAGACACCTAGGCTCCCTGCCGTTAGATTGCTTTTAGATACGTGCTAGAGCAATGGTATGTATGGTATGTAATATATTAGGCATGCTAAATCAATCATGGAAGGAAAGTCTTAATCATGGATGGAAAGTCTCAATCACACTAGCACGCATCTAAAAGCAATCCAAAGGTAGGGAGACTAGGTGTCCAGACACCTAGGTGCCCCTGTTATTTATACATACATATATATATATATATATATATATATATATATATATATATATATATATATATATATATATATATATATATATATATATATAACTTCTGTGTCTCAAAGAGGTCAACTTCTATTTGTTGGACTTTTTTTGGCACTTTTGGCTCATTTTTAGGTGTATTTATAGTAATAGTGCCAGTTGCACGGCAATACCAAAATAACATTTTTACTGTCTGGCCACCGTGCGGCGGAGCATGAGATGACGACACATCAGAGGACCAAACGGTGACTGTGCGGTAGATGATTAGCCTCCATATTAATTAGTTTAATGACTACTAATATGACTGCTAGAGCACGATTGTGAGAGAGACTGCGAGAGAGCTCGTAATTTATAGCGAAGGCGGGAGCGCAGCGCGCGCTAACGACATGCTGTACCAATCTCTGCCTCACGGCCACCGTGCGGCATGTGTCGCCACCTCTTGCTCTGTCGCACGATGACTGGACAATAAAAGTGTTATTTTTGGTATTACGGTACAACTGACGTTATTACTATAAATATACAAAAAAGCCAAAAATACAAAAAAAAAAGTCCTATTTGTTGAGCTGGATCAGGGTCAGCGGGTCGTACAACAGCGGGGTCAGCGGGTCGTACAACAGCGGGCTAAGCTGTTTAACTGTAGCTCGCTTCTTTCATGAAAAATACAGCACATACTAAAAAAAGAAGAAAAAAAACAGTCCTTCATTTCTCTCCAAATGCCAACCCTTACTAAGTACTGCATCTAAAAGCTAGCACACAGTGATCATCAAAATCGGCAAGCAAAAGGTTTCTATGGTGCATCTCGGCCCCATCCTTCCCAGGCCAAACGAAACGCCATGCAAACCGTTATCCATCGTATCCTCGCTCGCCTAAAGAAAGATTGCATCCATCAAGACAACCAACATCTTTAAGCAATGTGCTTGTTTGTTACTCTTCAATGAGTGATCGCGGAGTGTTCTAATCACGTCAATGCTAGACAAAAGCAAAAACGGTCCGGTTAGCCTAGTATGCAGGGCCATGCCAGCAACTTTAGTCCATGTTCCAAAGTGATATGGTATTTAGTTTTTGGCTAAAATAGTAATGTAGCGGCTGTTAGTTTTTTCTAATATATTTATTAAAAAGTAAAGAAAAATAGAAAGAAAATAAAAAACACAATTATATCTCCATAGATAATACAAAAGAAAAAAACAATGAGGAAAATAAAGAAAAAAGTAAAAAAAATGTGTTAAAAAGATAACTCATTCCAAATAGCTTCTTGTTAGCCAGAAACCAGGAACCATCCCTATTTGAAACGGGGCTTAGCATCGTAGCAATTCCTCTGCAAGTTCCATACTCTAGCGTTCTAAACACGATCCATTGAGTGTCATGTCCTTTGAATCGTGTAGCTTCAGGATTCTTTTTAACTACAGCTAACGATTTAAGATAGGAACTTAGGGTTTGTTTGGTTCATGATCAGAAGTTGTCTAGTCACAAGTTAGGCGTGCCATAGTTTTTAGGTAGCTGTTTGGTTCACTGACGTAACTGTGGCATGCCACACTTTCTTAGCACCCGGCCCCACATATCATAGACTCAGTTTCTTGCCAAACTTTGCCACAAGTGTGGCTTTAATTTTGTTAGCTATACTTTCTGTGGCAGCCACATATTACCTAAGTTTAGTTATAACAAAGTTAAACACCAACCAAACATACCCTTTAAGTGTCTCTGCGCCGCCAAAGCCGATCCAGCTCGCAAAACGCAGAGTCAATATAATCGATGCTTACGCTTGGATGGAAAACCCACCAAACAGGGCACTCGAGCGCGAGGGAATCCTTGGCCTCTCCGCAACACCCCTCATCATTCCCTTCCCCCAGCCCCCTCACACTACTCCACCTCGGCTTTGCTTCCCTTCTACTCCCCTCCACCACTCAGTCAGCATGCCACGCCCTTCCTCCGCACCCGTGCCGCCCGTTTTTAACCAACTGCGGGCCCCACCGTAACCACTTCCTCACTGCCGTGGCTAGCGGCCACTTCAATCAGCCTGGCCATTTGGACACTGTGTATGGGTCCCACCTGTCATCCGGTGTGCCGGAAAAGGAAACAAAACTATCATGTAGCCAAGGATGATACCGTGCATGTAATCACGGTTGGTGTGGGTGCATGCAAACTAAGATCTTTTTTTAGCTGTGTCTGATGATTTATGGTTGTAGCTAATAGTTTTTGGTCTTAACGAAAACGGTTGTACGAACGTACTAAATATCAATAAGTCGATAAGCCGCTTCAAAAAGACTGTTTCGATAAACCGCTTCGAAAAGATGGTGGAAAAATCATCCTATTTGTTTGTTCGGAGGAAACCATAAGCTGAAAATAAGTGATCTTTTGTTTAATTCCCCACGTTTGCTTGTCTATGGCTCTGTTCCAAATAACTTCTGTCTTTTGACTTTTAAAAACCGATTTTTGAACGGAATGATTTCTCAAGATGTAAATAGCCAAAAGTCAAAATCAAAAACCAAAGCAGGCCCTACATCACCCCTTAAATACTCTTCCCCAACCTCACCTCTCACAACTACATAGTGACACAATTATTAGTGGCGCATATTTTCTTCCATTTGCATCTCAGCTCTCTCTCTCTCTCTCTCTCTATAGACGCACATACGCATGCTTGCTACTGACTCAAAACAGAGCAAGGAACCAATTGCGAAGGTCAAGGCTAAGCAACAGCAGTGGTAGTTGTATAGATTCTAGATGAGGAGCCTACTACACTCACTTGGAATACTACTACCATTGGTTCTTGTACTTGCATCGTCACCGCTTCCGCCGCCGGCGATGGCGCTGTCGGCCGACGGGCTCGCGCTGCTGGCGTTCAAGTCTGCGGTGACCGACGACCCGTCATCGGCGCTGTCGGCGTGGTCGGACGCCGACATGGACCCGTGCCGCTGGCCTGGGGTGACATGCGTCAACACGTCGGCCTCGGAGGCGCGCGTCGTCGGCGTGGCCGTCGCCGGGAAGAACCTCACGGGGTACGTCCCGTCTGAGCTCGGCACGCTCGCTTTCCTCCGCAGGCTCAACCTCCACGGCAACCGGCTCTCCGGCACCGTCCCGCCGGCTCTCGCCAACGCCACCTCTCTGCACTCGATATTCCTGTATGACAACAACCTTACGGGCGGCTTCCCGCCGTCGCTCTGCGACCTCCCGCGGCTGCAGAACCTCGACCTGTCCATGAACTCGCTCACCGGCGCGCTCCCGCCGGAGCTCGTGCACTGCAAGCAGCTGCAGCGGCTGCTCCTTTCGAACAATGACTTCTCCGGCGAGATACTGGCGGGTGTCTGGCCGGAGATGGCGAGCCTGCAGCTGCTCGACCTGTCGTCCAATTCCCTCACCGGTTCCATCCCGCCGGAACTCGGAAAGCTCCCGGCGCTCGCCGGAACGCTGAACCTATCCCGCAACCACTTCTCCGGCGGAGTGCCACCGGAGCTTGGCCATCTCCCGGCCACCGTCACCCTCGACCTCCGCTTCAACAACCTCTCCGGCGAGATCCCGCAGTCCGGGTCCCTCGCGAGCCAGGGCCCCACCGCCTTCCTCAACAACCCCGGCCTCTGCGGCTTCCCGCTCCAGGTCCCCTGCCGCGCGCTCCCGCCGACGTCGTCCTCCCCGCCGCCCCCGTCCGCCAACGGTTCCGGCGGGGGCGCGGGTGGGCCCCGGCAGCCGATAAAGACCAGCCTCATCGTGCTCATCTCGATCGCCGACTTCGCCGGCGTCGCCCTCATCGGCGTCATCGTGGTGTACATATACTGGAAGGTGCGTGACCGGCGCGGGGAAGCGGACGGCGACGACGAGGAGGAAGGGCGGGGCCTCTTTCCCTGCCCGTGCATGCGCACCGATGCGTACGGGGAGTCGTCAGAAGGGTCCGACGCCGGCGGCAGCGACGCGAAGTGCAACGGCGGCGAGGAGGGGGGACTGGTGGCTATCGACAAGGGGTTCCGGATGGAGCTGGACGAGCTGCTGCGGTCGTCGGCGTACGTGCTGGGGAAGGGCGGGAAGGGGATCGTGTACAAGGTGGTGGTGGGCAACGGAACGACGCCGGTGGCCGTGCGGCGGCTCGGCAGCGGCGCGGCGGGCCCTGAGAGGTACACGGAATTCGCGGCGGAGGCGGGCGCCATCGGGCGTGTGCGGCACGCCAACGTGGTGAGGCTGCGCGCGTACTACTGGTCGGCCGACGAGAAGCTCGTCGTGACGGACTTCATCAACAACGGCAACCTCGCCACGGCGCTGCGCGGTGAGTCCCATCTTCTTGGAATTCGCGCTTTGCTAAACATTGTTTCGTTTACGGTTGCTCTGTTTTTTGTTTGGATTACGCCGTTGGATACAACCAGAGTTTTGCTAGAATTTGTGCGCCTGTAGGCTTCAATTAGTTATGTCGTATGAACCATCTGCTAGTCAGTCGTACCTTTAGAACTTGGGCCTAATCATCAGCGAGTGTCATGAAATTCGACAATGGTATGTTATTTTGGCTTTTGGCTTCTATTTTAGCTTCTTCGGAAGTCAAAAGTCGAAACAGAGTGAACTTTGAAAGTGGATTATCTAAACGGCTTTTCGAGTCTAAAATCGTATATGCTATCCGTCCGTTACCACATCGCAAAGCACAAATAAAAACCATCGCATTCTAAAAATTAACCCAATAAACTTTATGTTTGTGTCACATTGTGTGAAAGGTAGAGCTCTTAGTGATACCAAAGATAAAAGCATACATACATAAGCATGCAAGCCATTTCATTCGTCTTGACTAACTACTGGCAATAGTGCTTTAGGAGAGCATACAACTTTCAGTCCAGAATGTCTCTTCATACCACATAAATGAACGAATCGGCGCAAGGCTGTATTTAGATTATGGCGTATCCTCCTCCAAGACAAATCCAAACAGCTACCATCAGTAACTCATGAAAACTAACCAATCATTACCCAAACACCTGGACCAGAGGAGCAAAAGACTACAAGACACTGCAAGCAAGGGTAGGCTCGTAGTGCAGTCCATATTCTTTTGGATTCACAGCTTTTGACATATCCGAACATTAAAATAAATGAAACGACTTCTTGAAATGGAGTCTCCAAATAACTTTCTAAGCTTAAAATCGTATCACCGTCCGTATCGACCATTTTACCGTTCATTGTTATATAAAAAACACAGATAAAAATAACCGGCAGTAACTAAAAGACATCAAACTATAGGGTGGCAGTGGTAAAAGCTTCCCCGAGGCCCAGATGGGGGGTGTACATTCACTCTTGTCGACGCATGCATGGCTTGCATGCCATGGACTACCACGCAGCTATTGGGCGCTGCCGTACTGGATGGATGATGGTCCATTTGGTCCTTTGCCCTGTCTCGTCAGTTAGTGTCACTGTCGGCGTCACCTTTTTCGGTGGTGTTCTTGCATGCATTGGCATGGTGTTGGGTGGTGAACTAATTTGGCCAGGCTTTAAGTTTGGTAGATAGATGAAGATGAGATGTAGTGATTCATGTGATCCACTCTACTTGGTATGCTGTGGCTAACTGCAGCCCAGTCAGTAATGCATACATATGTGTACTAGTTTAGTCATGTTTTTTTTTTGGCATGATGGGTGGGAAGTAATATAGATGGTGATACTTTCTGTCATCAAAAAGCTCAACCAAAATTTGGGACAGTTTTCAGCTTCTACAACCATAGCATTGACAATCTGCAATTCTAACAAAAATCCTTAGGACTTTCTTTGACGTTAGACCAATGCATGCACAAATAGAGATTGATTACTGAGCTTGGGACAAGTTTGTGATCATCTTCGTGTCAAATCATGCCCCAAAGGTGTCGCTCTCTTGGCACAACACAAGTAGACAAAAACAAAGGAGAAAAAGAGTTCCAGTCCGACAGAGGAAAAGGTGCCTTCGACGTCTGACCCCTGAAACAGGGGAAGGCAAAAGGCTCTTTTTAGGCCTGAAACCCTGCCGTGCTGATGGCCTGGCAGCAATCATCTTACAGGTCTAGAGCCTAAAAAAAATGCTCATGGGAGCAAAAAAGGTGCAGAGAAAAGTTGCAGCAAATTAGAGGGAGAGGATAAAGGACCCTAGAGGCGTGCATTAGCGGTGACCAATGCTTTTTTTTTAACATTTGGTTAGTGATTGCTTTTCCATTTGTTTAGCGATTACCACGGTACAAGGCTGCTTCAGGTTACAAGCCTCATGAAATGGAACAAGCTATCACCACCAAGAGGAAAATGGACAAAGTCATAAAATACTCTCAGGAAACCTGTAAGGCCTGCCATAATTTTCCCTAGAAAATTGACTTGTGTTTTCCCTGCGATTATTCTTGTTACGTGTAGGAATTAAGCTTTGGAACAACAGTTCAATTTTTACACACGGCCTTTCCATCTTCCTAGTACTAGTACTAGTAGTACTACACCACTGGTCGACCAGGGGACACCGAGAACAGTTGTCGAAGGTTACAACCATGGCACATCATGAACTTTTTGATGGAAAAGATGTCTGTGTTACTATAGTAGATCCAAGTCCCCAATGGTGTGCTCGACTTCACGATCAATACTTGATCTTTTGGGCTATGATCGGTAGTTCCTATCTATATTTTTTAAGATAACGATAGATATCAGAGATACTAACATGGACAACATATACAGTTTTAAGTTCAAAAAGCCATTTGAAAAATTCATTTAAAAATTACTCTATTTATTTTAGTTTTGTAGTAACTAAAAGCCAAAAGAAAGGAAGCAAAAACAATCAATAGCCATGAGAAAGTGACCCAGTATGTCTGTGAAAAAGAAAAACAAGTTAGCATTGTACCACCCAGAGCAATGCCCAGGCAGGAACGGTCTCAGGGAGGTACCTGCCTTTTTTGGGGGACACCGGGTAACGTGCACTGCCAGTCTCTGTGTCTACGGACAGCTTTCTGCCTGTGGTACAAGGAGGATCCTTCGATGCTGATGCAGATAATTAATCACACCATTTACATTTAGTGCACCCAAAGAGAGCATCTTAAGGGTTTCGTGAGAATGGGCGGTTTTTTTAGCTTACAGTGTATGACTTATTATTTAAATATTTGAATTCTAACTGTTTATAGGAGGTAGTATGTATAGAAAATAGTCACATATGATTTTAGTCGTTACATCTGAACTCAGTACACTTTTTACTACAATCTTACTGTTGATCCCATCTTAAAAAACACATCGTTTAAAAGCTAGTTACTGTAGTCTATACAAGTATAATCTGGCTAAAAGTGAAAAAAAACCCAGCCATTATGTTGCCTTGCCTCCACATGTTAACTGTAGGATTACGTACTTCTATGTTGTGATTATATCTGTAAACAGTACAGTAACTCTTATTTTAGTTTATGGTTTATAATTTTCTCTGAACAAATGTACCGGTTGCTAATTTTTGTAATCGTCCGAATGAGTCAAGATCTGGATGATCTTGGTTCTTGTTATAATTTTCTTATGGTTAATTTGCACTAAAATGCGGTAGATTAAGATGTACGAAAAAAAGATAATTCCCATAAAGATTCTATTTAGTTTTTTTCTGTGTAATGTACCAATTTCCATAAAGATGCTATTTAGCTTTTTTTTTCCTGTGTGATGTACCTAACAATGCTTGGGACTCATGTGTGCGCAGGGCGGTCCGGGCAGCCGAGCCTGTCGTGGTCGCTGCGGCTGCGGATCGCCAAGGGCGCGGCGCGCGGGCTGGCGCACCTCCACGAGTGCAGCCCGCGGCGGTTCGTCCACGGCGAGGTCAAGCCCTCCAACATCCTCCTAGACGCCGATTACAACGCGCTCGTCGCTGACTTCGGCCTCGCCCGCCTCCTCACCATCGCGGGCTGCGCCGACTCCGCAGCCGCCGGAGCCGGCGGCGGCGGCATTATGGGCTGCTCGCTCCCGTACACGAAGCCCGCCGCGCCGGACCGGCCGAGCGCGTACCGCGCCCCCGAGGCCCGCGCGGTGGGGGACCGGCCGAACCAGAAGTCCGACGTGTATTCCTTTGGCGTCGTGCTGTTGGAGCTGCTCACCGGGCGGCCGCCGGAGCACGCGTCACCGTCCGTGTCAGGGTCTGTTTCCTCGTCGTCGGTGTCGTTCTCGGGGCCTGGCGCCGCCGAGCAGCCGCAGGGGCAGCAGCAGGTGCCGGAGATCGTGAGGTGGGTGCGGCAGGGGTTCGACGACGCGCGGCCGCTGTCGGAGCTGGCCGACGCCGCGGTTCTGCGGGACGCCGGCGCGCGCAAGGAGGTCGTGGCGGCGTTCCACGTCGCCCTCGGGTGCGTCGAGGCCGACCCGGAGCGGCGGCCGCGGATGAAGGCCGTCTCCGACAGCCTCGACAAGATCGGGTCGTGAGTGTACTGAGGAATGGTGACAAATTTGGTCAGAGCTGGGGTTACGTTTTTTCTTTCCTTCCCTTAATTTTTCCCTACTATTTGTTCTTATCTTTGGCGCTTCTTCTTGTACTTTCACCCTGGCATTCTTTCGAATGCAGTGATGATTGTAGTAACTAGCCTCATAGGCGCGGCGCCACGCCGCGCCAGCCACCGTGTGTACCGAAGTAAAAGAGGCGATAATCCGTGAGGAGTTTGGAAAAAAATTTAAAAAAATCGAGAGCGCATGTGTATTTTCGAAAAAGTCAAAGGTCTTTTTCGTAAAAAACCGAGGGCCTGTACGTAATAAATGAGAAAGGCAAAGGTTTTTGTCGTAAAAAATCGAGGGCATGTACGTAATAAACAAGGACCCGTACGTAATTTAGAAAACCGTGGGGCGCTATCCTGCAAAAATTTCGGTGGAAAAAACTTGCAGGGACCTTTTCGCGAGGAAAAATGACCTTTACGTAATTTCCGGAAAACTGGAGGAAATGGCCTCTCCCGGCCGTACGAAGATTCTCCCGCCACGCGGCCGACGGAGCGCGCGCGCGGGCGGGAGCTGGCCGACGTGGTTGGCCTCTCCTCGCGGGGAGTCCCCCGCTAATGTTATGGTTATTATATAGAAGCGGAACGTGTTTTTCCCCCTTTTGCGAAGGTGTATTGCTACGCTGATTATATGCGAAAAAAGTAGATAATTTGAGATCCAGTTTGATATCTCTTGGGACGAAAGTTATCAGCTAAGACCCCGTTTGGCAGAGCTCTAGCTCTAGGAAATCTGTAAATTTCCTAGAGCTGGTCATCTGTAGCTCTAGGAAATCTTGGATCTAGAGTTGCAGTCATGTTAAATGCATTTACATGACTCATTTTATTTATATTATACATTAAATAAAAAATATTTAAATCACTTTAATTTAGTCAACAAACTACAGATCCAACATAGATCTCGGAGCTAGAACTGTGCCAAACGGGGCCTAAGCCTAAGCTGAACTTTGGATTGTCTTCACCCTTTGGAGCTCTGCTCTATTGGATCTGTTTACACATATAGCATAATTTTTTTTTCAAATTTAGCTCTAGAACACCCGTTTTTACAAAAAATAACCCCGTTTTCGAGTTCTGTAGGTGGCACGTGTTACCTGCCGCACTATCCAAGCTTGGCATATGGCTAGGACTACAGTAGGGCGCACGCAACAGGAGCTGGCTCGGCTCGTCACCAGTGAGGCCTACAGGGTTGCCAAGCTCCCCTGCCATGGCTCGATAGCTCTGCTACCTCGGTTGTAGTACATGCCCCCAGTGGCCATTTGCCCATTTTACCCTTTTCTTTTAATAACTAGCGCTACAGACGAAAAAAATCTGGTTTTGTTAGAATATTTTAGAGATGCACAATGGGGGTTTGGATGGGCAAATGAATCAACACTATAAAGTCCATATTTTAAGTAGTGCAGATACATTATTGCAAAAATTTGTAGTAATAGACCATATGTAGCCTGATATAGCACTTCGCAATGAAGATGTGAATTACAACGGCTCTACGGCGAAAATGTAGAACCGTACGGCGTCCATATATTGTGGCAATTATTTGGGCGGCGTGGATGTGGCTGGTTGTCGCGGTAGTGCAAGCACAAATGCAGCTCAGGTTGTTTCGACTATCGGATCATCAATCTTACAAAAATATGAGAAAAGAGACTGGATTCCTTGAATGGATCAGCGAGAAAAAGGGAGGATCTTTATTGCTTATGAACTGGTTACAAAGGGGCGTACAAAGAGGCTTTAATATATAATCTCCCACTACGCGGAAGATGTTGGTTGCCTTGACTTGTTCTGATTCAGGATTGATTGATCGTGTCCCCATTGTTCTTTTGTCTTCTCTCGTTAACCTTCATGTAACATCCAAAATTCTAGGGCATGCAAAAATGAGAAAAATTTTAAACTTTTTGAATGCATTTTGTTTCCTTGGCTCTTTATTGGAGTTTCTTGGGAAAGTTTGAATTTCAAAAACAAAAGTGCATAAAATACAAATCAAATTGAATCCAAATCAAATATTAGAAAATACAGTTAAGAGTGGTATGAGAAGACTCATGGTGGAAACCATACTAAAAAACCATGAGTATAATTTTTGCAAAAAAAAAAAAATCAAAGCAAGTTATGAAGCTGTCTAAATCAAATAAGTATATCTGAATTTAATAAGAAGTCTTCTCAGATTTTTCTAGAAAAATCAAGTGAAGATAACACTCTGAAAATTTACACAATCATCAACTCTCTGTCAGGAGCATTCGCAAAGATTCTCATAATCTTTCAAGCTCATCTGATGTGTCTAACTTTTGCTCAAACCTCTCAGCCCACCTCACTCTTTCTTTTTTCTCTCACTGCTGAGTGTGGCCCACTTGTAGTATCTTTCTTCCATCTTCGGCTTGCATGAGCACAGACCCCTGATTTTGACACCATGCTTATTGTTTTGAATACCACGCCCGTTGTTTCTCCTCTCCATTGATAGCCCATGCGCAACGTGGCCATGCCTTGCGCAACATCTTTCCTCTGAGCATCCTGACCTTGAGCCTAGCCTTGCATCATGACTGCTAAGTTGGCCCTCAAGAGCTCTGACTGGTTTGCTCTTGCTCGAGAAGCTTAAACTAGCTAGCAAACTCTATCATGAGTACTAAAAAAACACAAGTACTTGATTACATCACTCCTAAACCCTTTGCATGTCAAAAAAAATCTCGTCAGCTTGACCCTCTGCACTCGTTGATGCGCGGGCCCGCTTGCAGAGTTCATCTTCCACCTCGCGCGCATGCGTCAGCTCCACCGTGGTTGTGGCTCTAGCTGCCCCTGGTTTTAGATGTTGCGCCCATAGTTTTCCTCTACTGCTACCAATCTTGCCTGCCCGTCACCTCAAACATGACGCATATCTTCCCCCCTTTCTCCTTCCGCACCTCACATTCCACGGCGAGTTTCAATCGCTCTACTCGGTTGCCTTCCCATGCCTATAAACCCCCAACAGTGCCTTTTCTCCTCAGCTTGCCCTCTCAGTCTCTGTGCACAATTCTTGAGCACTCTGCTCTCTAGAACATCAAGAAATCAAAGTCGTACACGATGCCGACGAGCACGCCACCATGTGCTAGCTACTCTGGTGAACTTCTCTCCTCTCCAAATTCCATCACAATACGCCTTATCTCTTCCTTAAGAAACCTACTCATTTGATTGACCTTCCGTGCAGTGAATCACTCAAACTAGGCCTTCTTCTTCATCTCCGATCAGGATGCCGCCGCAAGACCTTTTATCACCAGTGAGCGATACCTCTATTTCTTTCACTCATACCTCCGCATGCATACAAGCTCATGCACACCCGTTTTGTAGCTTTCACTACGAACCCCTTCATCGCCAACGAGGTCTCCGATGCTGGCCTCCTCTGGTCCTTCTTGAGTGCCGTCATCATCTTCGGTTAGTTCCTTTTCCCGCATGGAAGCTCCCCTAGCACCGAATCGAGCCCTAGCAGCTCATAGCCCTATAGTGCCTTTCCCCCATCTCTGCCGCTGCAGAACCATACCGCTGACTACCCTATCCTCTAGGTCAGGCCTTAATTCTTTGCCTAGGCATGCGAACTGAGGTCCTGGCTACTTTTTAGTTCACGCCCCGTCTGCCAAGGAGTCCCTCACTGACGCGGATACGCTCATGTCTTGCACTTCTAAGTTAAATATATTATTTAACTGGAAGGAATTATTGAGCCGCATTAAATATTATCAGGTGAACTCTAATTTAATTGGGTTTTTAACTATTATATTTAGAGATACAGAGTTACCACTATTTTATTTAATTATATACAGGCCCATACTCGATCTGTACAAGCCTAAAGTGAAGATGCGTTTAGAAGATCTCGTTGACACTAGTGCATCGTCCATCACTTTAAGTGTACAAGATGATGAGGACATCACGACTAGACCGATTACACGAGCACGAGCTAAAAGATTAATCAACAGGTGAACTCGCTCGTAATTAATTTTGGTTTTAAATTTCATGAGAATCGGCTACTACCTAATATTAGTATTTTAATTGTTTTTAGGTTTGTATGGGATTAAAGCTTTGGAGAAGTACTATTCCAAACATCAGAATTGTGCACAACCTGTGAAGGCATATTCTAGTCATGGACTGCATGCATGCTCACGTGAGATACTATTCCAAATACAAGATTTGTGTATAAGCCTTGAAGCCAATTTCTAGTCAAGACATGCAACACTACTACAGAAATCCACATTACAGACGGTTCAGAAACGTCATCACAGACGGTTTTCTGAACCGTCTGAAATTATGGGTCAGTGATAATCCAAGTTATCACAGCCGGTTTTCGAACCGTCTGTGATTATGCGATATCACAGACGGTTTTTTATTAAAAACCGTCTGTAATTATGCGATATCACAGACGGTTTTTCATTAAAAATCGTCTGTGATTATCCGATATCACAGACGGTTTTTTAAAAAAACCGTCTGTGATATCGGATAATCACAAACGGTTTTTAATAAAAAAACCGTCTGTGATATCGCATAATCACAGACGGTTTTTAATTAAAAACCGTCTGTGATTATCCGATATCATAGACGGTTTTTTTAAAAAACCGTCTGTGATACTCCTCCCCCCAGCAGAATCTATTTCTGTTTATAGCTAGCCTCAGGAAATGCTAGCCATGCCCTCTGAAACAAGCAGATAATCACAGACAAAAAATATACAATTCACACATCTCATTTCCTTTCAGATACATTTCACAAACATAAAACATCCCATTGACATCGCACTTCATTTCACAAACATAAAGCATGCATCCATTTCGCAAATCGATTAATTGAATTGAAATGAAATATCCATTAACAAATGCACAGTTACAAAAGATGTGCACTGTATTTGCACTTAGTGATAAGACCAATAAGAAATCATGGTGCGCAGTGGAACCGTCCTCCTGGCGTTATGACTTGAGTCAGCAAAAAGTACGCCAACTCTCCTCGAATCCCTCCAAGAACAGGCTGTTTCAATGTAGTTGACGGGATGGACGCAGCCTGTCGATAGGAATATCAATGTGCGTATATATGTAACGTGTTAAGTATGAAGTAATTATGGGAAGAGTGACAAACCTTGCGATTGGTGAGCCTCGAGGAATCGAGGAGTAGTTCCATATGTTGGTAAACGTAGTATCCACATGTGTTGCCCGGCTCCTGCTGGTGACACTACAAAAAATGGAATGTGTTAGTTCAAGAGGCATTAGTACCAACTGTTGCATAGGATTAATTAATGTGAAATAGCGAATACCTTAAAATCTCGAACATGTGTCAGCAGGCCTTTAGCCCCGCGCTTCGAGTCACCTCCCTTTTCAATGTAGGTGGCGAACGCCCTACGTAATTCGAAAAAGTTAACCTTAATCATTCGGAAGGAAAGAAAGTACAATGTAGATATGTATGGGGAATATGTGCTTACCTATCGATTACTTGGCTGAGAACTGTGAAGTCCATTTTATTCTTACTTAGGGAATCAAGGTAATATACCTTGTTCCATTTTGGTACAATTACTATTAAAATCCAATGAAAGTTCTGAAGGAAGGGCATAAGTACATAATCCTTCTTGACGCAACCCAGCAGTCTTGCTGCAATGTACCTCTGGACGAGGGGTGTATTCTGGTCGATGGTTTCCTTGGCGACCAATTGTGGGTCCAAGAAACCAACTGATAAGTTGGATGATCTAGCTTTAATCAGCATGTGTCTATATATATACACACGAAAGCAAAAAAATTAGATATGGCATTTATCGGTATGACATTAACGGAGACTGTGATTGTACACACTTACAGCATCCAGCATCGAATGATTGAGACGTCAAGAGCGTTGAACGTGAACAGATCGAATAAATCCTCAAAGGCGACCACGAACATACACTCTTGAAAATTGTGGTGTAAATCTTCTTCGGTGAATTTGACAGTGATACTTGAAGTCCGTTCTCCCTCTAGCTTATTGGACTGCTGCATATACCACATGTGCAATTGCGTGCAACTATATGGTAGCTTTTGGAGGTATTTTTCCTCGAGCAACGGCTAACCAAGCACGAATTTGCGGGCCAAAGGTAGGTACGGAATATCATCATTGGTCTTCTTTGCTTTGCCCTTGCTGGCTCGGCTATAGGCCGACTTAACGGTAGTCGGCAGCAGCGGTGCAAGTTGCTCTGGCGAGAATAGGACCCGTGGAGATAGCACTGGTGCAGTATCCGGTGGTGGAACCGACTGGTCTTGTAATGGAGATGGCACCAGTGCAAGTTGCTCTGGCGAGAGTATGACCAGTGGAGATAGCACCGGTGCAGTATCCGGTGGTGGAACCGACTGGTGTTGTAATGGAGATGGAACCAGTGCATGTTGCTCTGGTCCTGCCACCGGTGAAGAAGACTCCAAGGAGATGTCTATTTTGGGCCACTGGATAAATGTTCCGATGGCCTGTCCTAGAGTCATCATCTCGTCGTTGGGGGGCTTCGGTAGCGGGACCACCTCAAAATTGACATGCACACCATCCACATTAACTTTTGCGAAGCCTGGCGCTAAAGCTTGACCGTGCATCATGGCCCCGATACCAGACGAATATGCCTGGCCCCAAGCAGCGTACAAGGGAACGGAGCCATATCTCACTTGGAGCTTGCAATTCGTAGGCTCCTACATAACGATACAAAATTAGCTACTCGAATAGGCCTACCAATGGAGCAAGCATTCGAGAGGTAATAATTATTACCTGGATGTCGTCCACAGGAAATTTGGACTGGATTTGCGTCGGATTGGACGCGCAGCTACTCGGACGGTTGTGCGGGCTGCAGCACCGGCGGTGGCGGCCTGCTGACTTTCTGTCTGTTTCCGCACCTCATCTCTGATTATATCAGCCATCGAACCCAGTAGCTCCTCTTTAAGAGATGCCTTGATCTCTTCTCGTAGCTGTGCGTCACGCTCGGCTTTGTTTCTCTTCCTGCGCCGATACATGTCGGAGTCATCTTGGAAACCATGTTTCCATGGAACGTAAAGCCCAAGGCCTCTCGTACGGCCCGGGTGCTCCTTGTTTCTCAGGGCCACGGAGAGCATATCATTCTCCCTTGTTCCCTGGAATGATCCCTCGGTAGATTGAAAACTCAGCTCTTCCTGCAAGAGCACGACATGTCATTTCAATTCGTACGAAGTTGTGGAGTAATTACAAGCTACGTAGTTCGATCGATATCTTACCAGGCGCTGGGACACTTGCTGGTCTGCAGGGTTTCGAAAGGAGACGTCCCCCGATGTCGTTGTAGATGACCTTGCTCTAAGCCAATTTCGAGCGCGGTCATCCGGGATATTGAAAAACGGCGGGGCGATGTCCTCTGCAGCTGCCAGCTCATCCTCCAACCTCCATTGCGGGATTTTACCCGCATACCCAGCTGTGCCAAGTCTGTGGGGGTGCGAGTTTTTTGCCTGGAGGGCCTTGTGCGCCACACTTGTACTTTTGAAATCTTCGGTCGTTTTCATCGCCTTGAACTCTTCCCATTGTGGTTCCAGGAAAGAGTATTTAGTAAAAGGCGTTTCGTCCGTCTCCACGTATTTCCCGACAAGCGTGCTCTTGAAGTTCTTCCATGCTTTGCACGCCGCTTGGTAGGTTTGTCGTTCCACAGCGTGTAAGTGTTCTTCTGGGAACTCGAACGATGCCAAAATTTCGGTCCACAGCTCACGTTTCCGAGTGTCAGGCACGTTCTTCCACGAATTGTATGTGATCTCAATTCGTTCTCGTGCAACTATTCCGACCATGGTTCGGAATGCGTTTACCGCTTGCTTAGGAAGGATAGGGACCCCGGCTGCGTTTACCGCTGTGATGGTCTGTCGGCTCTGAGGCTTCTTTGATAGACCTCTTCCTTGGCGTCTTGATGTTGGAGCGGACGCCTCCGGCGATGATGTTGAAGAATGCGCGGGTGACATGTTGCTCATTTTGTGGGTCTATTAAGATAAGATGAGAATGTAATCATATTGAATTGGAAGAGAGGAGTAGAGGGGAGGGGGAGAAGGGAGGGGGTGATATGGACATAGAGAGGGGTGATGTGCCTATCTTAGCACCTACTTTAGTTGCTAATACTATAAACCAAATAATAGAATCAATAACAGTCTCAACATGAATATGTGCTCTCAAATTGTAGGGTTGCACAAGATTAATCTTGGCCGTCCCGCTACTAAATCATATACTCTTCCTTGATTGGTTATGCCAAATAATGAATTCAGTCTTTTGAGCTCTAGATACAAACTCTACAATCTCAAGATCAAGATATATTCAGCATGCATATATTCAGACAGCAGTTAACTTTTAACTTGTCAAGATGAAATCCTAACAGATCAATTTAATAACATGCCATAACTGTAAATCCCACAGGCAATCTCAGTATATGGAAGATTGTATATAACAGCTATTAGAGCTCAAAGACCGAATGAACCAATCTCAGTATATGAATTTATCATCATCGAGCAACTGTAAATCCCACAGGCAATCTCAGTATATGGAAGATTAACAAACTTGAATATACATGAATGCAGCTAAGCAACTAACCATAACAGTAAGCATATACCATAACAGTAAGCATATAACAGTAAGCAACTAACCATATACATAACAGTAAGCAACTAACCATATACATAACAGTAAGCCCTAAACCCTAACACTCAGTATGAAGTATCAAGCATCAACCCTAAACCCTAACAGTAAGCATGAAGCTCGGGGAGGGATTTGATGACCTTAGGGTTTTGGTGACGGAGGAGGAGGCGGCGACGACGAAGGAGGAGGAGGAGGCGACGACGACGGAGGAGGAGGCGGCGACGCAGGAGGAGGCGGCGGCGACGGAGGAGGAGGAGGCCCCAGGCTCGAGGAGGCGGCGGCGGCGACGGGCTCGGGGAGGCGGCCGGCGACGACGGAGGAGGAGGAGGAGGCGACGACGGGCTCGGGGAGGCGGCGGCGACGACGGGCTCGAGTGAGGCGGCCGGCGAGGGCTCGAGGGAGGCGGCGGCGAGGGCTCGGGGGAGGCAGATCGGGATTTAGATATAGAATAACTGCAGAATACACGGAAAACCCTAGACACGGGTATATATAGCGGATTATTACAGACGGTTCTAAACTTAGAACCGTCTGTGATATGAATATCACAGACGGTTCTAAGTTTAGAACCGTTTGTGATAAGCCTATGCCCGACTGCAGTCATTCATGATCAACAGCCAACCATCTGCATTCATGATCAACTACCTACCAGCTGCATTCATTTACACATTTTCTCAATCTGCATTCATTTTTGTCACACATTTTCACATACATATCTGAAAATTGACTACATCACACATTTTCACATATACATCTCAAAATTGACTACATCACACATTTTCACATATACATCTCAAAATTGACTACATCACACATTTTCACATATACATCTCAAAATTGACTACATCACACATTTTCACATATACATCTCAAAATTGACTACATCACACATTTTCACATATACATTCTTATTGTACTTGCTTATTTCCTTTAAAAATTAGCCCTTCATCATGATCAATGCGTACGTAACTAGTTTCGTCACGTTGTTCATCGTCGACCCTTATGCCATTTCCAAAAGGAGGTAACTCATCAAATTGATTGTATTCCTCCTCGTCCACTACATTCTCCACTCCAACAATTCTCCTTTTTCCATGAAGAACTACATGGCGTTTCTTATTTGCCGGGTCGGTTACATAGAAAACTTGAACAACTTAATTGGCGAGTACGAATGGTTCGTCTTTGTACCCGACACGTTGGAGGTCCACGGTCGTGACACCGTACTTGTCAACCTTCACCTGTGGGAGATGCACCCAACGGCAGCGAAATAAGGGGATCTTGAAAACCACATAGTCGAGCTCCCAAATCTCTTCTATGAAGCCATAGTACGAGTTTCTCGACCCATCGGTACTGAATGCATCTATGCGGACACCGCTGTTCTGGTTAGTGCTCTTGACATCCTGAGACTGCGTATAGAATGTGTACCCATTTATGTCATATCCTTGCCATGTCACAACTGTAAATGTCGGCCCTTTTGCCAATCATGTCAGCGTCTCACTCGGCGAGCTCCTAGCGATTTGCTCCTTCAACCATTGGTTGAACCAACGGTTGTGTTGCCTCATGATCCAAACATCCGGCCGCTCTGGATTCTGTTGCCGAAGCACATCCTTGTGCTGCTCCACATAAGGCGCCACTTCAGTCATGTGTTGCAACACCGTGAAATGGGCTTAAGTATACGTGTCCATATCTGGAGTGATTGCTTTCCTTCCGATAGTTCCGAGACCCTTCAGCATCCCCTCATGACGAGATTGAGGGACACCTATCGGTTGAATCTGAGCCATATAATCGACACAAAACTCAATGACCTCTTCGCTTGCATAACCTTCGACGATGCTGCCCTCCGGCCGAGAACGATTCCGTACGTAGGACTTGAGAATTCCCATGAACCTCTCAAATGGGTATATGCTACGTAGGAATACGGGCCCGCACATTTTTATCTCCCACACAACGTGAACAATGAGATGGACCATGATATTGAAAAACGAAGGAGGGAAATACATTTCAAGGTGACATAGAGTCATCACCACCTCGCCCTGCAGAGCATCTAGTCCTTCGGGATCGATGACCTTCTGAGCAATTGTGTTAAAGAAATAACATAGCCTCATGATTGTCTCTCGGACTTTGATCGGCAAAATATTTCTAATTGCAATAGGGAGCATCTGTGTCATCAGCACATGACAATCATGAGACTTCATGCCATTTAACTTCAAATCTTGCATCGAAACAAGTTTCTTCACGTTGCCGGAGTAACCAGACGGAACTTTGACACCATGCAAGCACTGGCACAGTTCTGTTTTCTCAGCCTTGGACAGAGTGTAACACGCAGGGGGAAGGTACGTTCGTCCATTATCAGTGCATGTCGGTGCTAACTCAGGCCTGATGTCCATGTCAGCCAAGTCAAGCCGTGCGTTGACGTCGTCCTTTGTTTTATCACGGATGTTCAGTAAGAGACCAATCAAGCTGTCGCACACATTCTTTTCTACGTGCATGACGTCGATGCAGTGCCGAACATCTAGGTACTCCCAATAAGGTAAGTCCCAAAATATTGATCTCTTCTTCCAGGTGTTCTTCTCATGAGCCCTCAATTTACGTCCCTTTCCGAGGACAGCATCTAAATCCTTAACCATATCATAAATCTCGTGTCCCCTTAAATGCCTTGGAGCTGAACCGTCTTCCTTCTCTCCGTCAAATTGTTGCTTCATCTTGCGGTATGGGTGAGCCCTCCGAAGGAACCGGCGGTGACGCATGTAGACGGTTTTGCGTGAGTGTCTCAGCCACACACTCTCGGTACCATCTAAACAGTGAGTACAAGCTTTGGCACCTTTTGTACTATGGCCTGATAGGTTACCAAGGGCAGGATAATCATTTATGGTGCAGAACAATAAGGAGCGCAGAGTGAAGTTCTCTCGTTTGTATGCATCCCATACCTGTACCCCTTCGTTCCACAGTACTTTTAGATCTTACACCAACGGTGCTAGGAACACATCGATATTATTCTCAGGTTGTTTTGGCCCTTGCATAAGTATCGACAGCAAAATGTACTTTCGCTTCATACATAACCAAGGAGGAAAGTTATAGATGCAGAGAGTCACGGGCCATGTGCTGTGTCGGCTGCTCATGCTACTGAAAGGATTCATTCCATCTGTACTCAGTCCAAACCTTATATTCCTTGGTTCTGCACCGAACTCTGCAAAACTCCTATCGATGTTTCTCCACTGCGCGGAATCAGCAAGGTGTCTTATCATTCCATCCTTCTTGTGCTCCTCCGAGTGCCAACGCAGCAGTTTTGCCTCCTTTGGATTTGCAAAACACCTTTTCAAACGGGGAATTATAGGAAAATACCATGCCACCTTAGCAGGAGGTCCTTTCTTTGCCTCTGTTCCCTCGCCATCATCTGATTGATTGTTACGTTTGTATCGGGATGCGTTGCACACCGGACATACATGCATGTTTGCATACTCTTTACGGTAGAGGATACAGTCGTTCGGGCATGCATGTATTCTTTCTACTTCCATTCCCAACGGACAAAGAACCTTCTTGGCTTTATACGTGGTTTTAGGCAACTCATTTCCCTCCGGAAGCATGTCCGCTAAAAGACCTAGCAGCGCCGTGAAACTCTTGTCGGACCAACCGTTGCTTGCCTTCAATTTCAACAGTTCAAGCACGACCGACAACCTCGTGTACTTGCAGCTCGTGTACAAAGGTTTCTCTGAGTCCTCCATCAAGCCACGGAATTTAACATACTCTCTCTCATCATAGTTCTCTTCTACATCGCGAAGCATCTGATCCAGATTATCATCGTGCAACCTATCCGAATCCGAGCCACAATCGACATCAACCGGCGGCATGTCATTCACTTCACCGGCGATGTCATCCGGGGGCATATCATTCACTTCGCCGGCGATGTCATCCGGGGGCATATCATTCGCTTCACCGACGATGTCATCCGGCGGCATATGATCATTCACTTCGCCATGACTGGTCCAACACGTATAATCCTTTTTGAAACCCCTCCGAATCAAGTGCGCTACAATTTGCCCTCGGTTCTTAAACATCTTCAAATTCTCGCAGTCAGTGCATGTACAGCACATATATTCTACCCCCTTATTCAACATATCCTCCTCGGCGGCTCTTATAAAAGCAGAAACGCCATTAATGTACTCTTCACTCACACGGCTCGCGGCATACATCCAGCTTCGGTCCTACGTTACGTACATATATAACAACTTAGTATTAAAATCTAGATTAACTAATTATAACTACATATATACGGGCCACATTTATTATATTGAGACTTAATTTGCTAGCTCAATTCATATTACAAACACAACAGCTATTATATAACCAACAATTTTGCAAATTATCCATCTTCAATAACCACTAATGGATTACTTAGACCTAAATTATAATGCAATTAAAGAAAAAATAAATTACATTACTAACCATATCTAGAGCAACCAGGAAAGACTGAATATTCAAAGCTCAATCTCTGCCTCTTCCCACCAAATTAACTGGCCTGAAATCGCCTAGCTTCCTCCCGAGTGAAAAAGTGCGCAGCAGTGGCTAGATCTGGATCGAAATGAAGACAGATGCGGTCTGAGCAGTGCAATAAATGCCTTAGCCATTATCACAGATGGTTTTTAACTAAAAACCGTCTGTGAATTATCACAGACGGTTTTTGATTAAAAATCGTCTGTGATAACTAGCTTATCACAGACGATTTTTTTATTAAAGACCGTCTGTGATAATCTGGGATTATCAAAGACGATTTTTTTATTAAAAACCGTCTGTGATACTTCGGTAATAACCGCCTGTGATAATCCATTTTCCCTCCACAAATACCACAGACGGCCTCCTAATTACAACCGTCTGTAATAGTGTTCATCAGAGACGGTTTCACAAAACCGTCTGTGATGAGGCGTCTACTATGAGGCTTTCTGTAGTAGTGCAAGCATACGGGAATAAAGCAATGGAAGATTATCTAGTCGCCACTATGCATGCAGCCATCGTGAGAAAGTATGACTGTTGAAGCCACGTTTGGCCTTGATTTGTTTTGGCCATGTAATCATGTTTTAGCCACATGTTTAGTTCGACCATCAGGAAGTCTCGGTTAACCGACTGTGACTCAATTTCGTTGGTTGGCCGATTACGTTACGAGTCGGTTTTCTTTTCTTTAGTTGCGTACAAGTCGGCGTTTTTCTTTCGGTCGAGACTGATTTATATAGACTTGTATACCCTCCTGTAAAAGGGAGACCAGAAAACAGATCTATTATTTTGAGAGAGCCATGGCGCTTGTTCCTCCTAGGGTTTGGCATATGATTGCAACCTAGAGGGGAATCGGGCATTCTTCCCCGTCGTTCTTGTGATTCCTTGTGATTTGCCAGAGCGACGACGCGTCTACTTGGTGGTCGGGTAGACGGGATCACGAGCGTGTGGTTGGGCGAATTCTTTTGTCGCAGGTTGCTGTTCTAACAGTGGTTGGCGCCATCAATTCGTCAGGTTACACGGATCCAAATTATCTCCATCGATCCTACGCCGTGAAGATCGGGCAATCCACCGCATCATCTTGGTATCAGAGCGCCGGGTTGACACGGTAGGATTATTTACCCTTAGCTAGTATTATATTTATTTTCAGTCCTAGAATCCAGAAAATTACCTCACAAAAATACCATCATTTACCTAGACCTTTGTGCCCAGATTTGTTTTTAGTTTTGCATTATCAAATTTTAATCCATGTGTTAGATTGCTCATAGTTGCTGTCGATCATTGCATTGTAACCATTAAACCAGAAAATACCAAAACTTTCGTCCACGAAATTCCGCCGTAATTCCTTTTCGCCACCAAAATTCTGCTATAACAGCCTCATTAATTTTTTTGATCCACTAGAACCCACCTTTCCATCCACGCCGCCGCCAATTTTGCAGAAACCCTAAAAAAAATTCGTCTGATCCTACGCCAGGCGTTAGACACATTTTCCCTCCAAATCCCAGGCAGGTCCACCTGTGCGCCTCTCCACGCCGCGTTGCAGCTGTGCAAGTTTTCCCTGTTTTGTGGGCCAAACCTCAGAAAAACTTGCTGTCGCATAGCCCTTTCTTTGTTCCTGTTGATTGCGTTGACTCAGCTCTCGTGAGACTAGCAAAGAGAAGTTTTTGCTGCACCAAAGTTCCAAGGCTATATTGTCTCCCTCCTGTTCACGTATCCAACCGAGAGCACCAAAAAAAAAAAAAAGAAAAGAAAGGAAAGGAAGAGATAATCGGTTCAAAAAGAAGAAGAAGACCGGTTAAAAACAGTGAAAAAAATCAGAAAAAAAAGATAAACAAAAAAAAGGAAAACTGCTCTGGAAAAGTGCTCTCGGGTGATTTTTTTTGGAGGAGAATAATTCAGATTTTCGTATAGTTTCTTGGCACATTTTTTGTGTGTACTCTGCCATATCTATTCGGTGCATATACTCAGTTATTGCATGGTGCTTATATCCACTTTGTTATACGTCCTATTTTGCTATCTTTATCCCATCCAGTGACGGCAACTTAGGGCATTGTTAACTTTTGGATTATTATTTGATTTTGCATTAACTGAGTTACATATCTTTTACTCCTTGCTACGTATATCCCTCCAAGCTCCACATATATGCCATTGTTATAACAGTGCTTGTGCAATTGAATTCGCTTAATCTACCACCTCGTGTTGTCTACCGTCACCAA
This sequence comes from Dendrocalamus latiflorus, assembly GCA_017311315.1. Taxonomy (NCBI): domain Eukaryota; kingdom Viridiplantae; phylum Streptophyta; class Magnoliopsida; order Poales; family Poaceae; genus Dendrocalamus; species Dendrocalamus latiflorus. The sequence goes on along the minus strand of CM029642.1, from coordinate 45,127,869 downwards.
AGTGCGTGCAGCTCTTCAATCCCAACAAGGACGCATAAGAACTTCGGTTGGTAAGAGAAGGCGAGAATGAGTGATTCCACATAAATTCCACATATTCTTTGCTATTTTTTTGCAATACTAACAATGGCAGGATATCCAACATTTCGTTCCTCGTGGTGCGACTCTCGATACTTGTATTTTCCATTCTATGGAAGTACAAATCCGGAGGAGTATCTTGAATGGGTGGAACAACTTGAAGGTGACCTTAAGTTTCAGAAGCTGTCCGAAGCCAAGAAAGTGACACAAGCCACCATGGAGTTTGAAAAATATGCATGCACTTGGTGGAAGCGATATCCTGAGAAGCAATATGTCACTATTTGGAAAGAATTAAAGGAAGTCATGAGAAAGAAGTTTGTGCCATATGAGTATGAGCTAGAGTTACTTCATCATATGAAGAGCATTCGTCAAGGACGTCGATCTATCCAATCTTATTATGATGAGCTAGATTATGCTATGTATCGTGCCAATATCACAGAGGCATGTGCAAAGAGAGCTTACTTCAAAAGAGGTTTGAATTCTGAGATCGCTGCTACTGTTCGTTTGAAATATGATGGTAATATGCAGGATCTTGTGAATTATGCTATAGAGGAGGAGAAGAGAATTAAAGAAAGGCGTACAACACGTTTCAACTTGAGTCCACACTTCAGTTCGCATGCCTTTACCAATGCGTCACATGAGAAGATGACCGAGCATGGGACTTTCCCTTCGGTCAAGGCGTCATATAGTGCTGCCCCATTGCTACATGAGGAGATCGTGGTTGATGATAATTGCGCCATTGCTGGCCCACGATCCATAAAGGATGAGATGCTTCAAAACCCATGTAAGGATGAGAGCCACATAGCCAAATTGAGTGGGAGTGATAAAAAGAGTGAGTTGTGTGATTCCACCATATGTGAGGTTGAGAGCATCCAAATTGAGAGTGAGAGATATACACAAAAAGAAAAGAGAGAAGTAGATGATAGAAAAAGTGAGATTGTATTTTATACTAACGATTTACTCTCTACTTCTAGTGTTGTTTCTCCCATTGTGCAGGTTAAAGAAGAAGAGAAGCTAAATGCTAAACAAATCGCACAACTTGAAGTTGAAGCTACACTACCTACATCACCTACATCATCTGAGGAGGACGTTCAAGGTAACAATAAGGGTGATATATTGGTAGTTCATCAAGAAAATGTGAGTAATTATGAGAATTTTTGTGCCCAATTGGAAATACCACATTCTGAATTTAATATGCTCAATTTACATAATGTGGAATTAATTACTCATAAGGAAGTTCTTACTCGAATATCTCCTAGTGATTCTTTGTATTATATTATGTTCGATGATCCTAAAGAGCTATCTAGTGTGATTCAGAATATTGCTGAAATTTCATGTTTAAAATCACTAGTTAGTACCTATGCCTACACCTATAAGTTTAATTTAATTGGAGATTATGGTATAGATGACAAGTTTTATGTTTACCGAATATGTATTACATGTGATAAACTTGCTGAATTGAAATTGCATATTTTGGATAAACAATCTTTTGTGCCATATTATGATCACAATGAGATGAGTTTCAACAATAGTGTTTCATGTTCTAAAAGATTTCTTAAACCTACTTGTTCATCCTTTAATGTACAATCATGTACAAATAATCAAAATAGCGCAGTTGAAGCATGGAAGGCACTAAAAATTTTCTCCCCCACATTTGAACAACTTAATTTGGTTTGGCGCATTAATGATTTGTCCATATACTTAGCAAAGTCGAGGACGACTTTTTCTCATGGAAGGGAGAATGATATGAATGACAGTATTGCAATGCTTACATCTTATGGATACTGTTGTACTAAATGGTTTGTGCAAAACAATGAGAATGGAACAAAAATTGATTCATATATATACCATGCATATGTGTTGTTCTTTTTATTTACTATGCCTTCAGATGTTTATGATGTACTAAACAGGAGAAGTGTTGACGACAAATATATATACCATGCATATACGTTGTATTCTTTGTTTAGTACGATTTCAGGCTATCAAAAGCCGAGGACGGCTTTTCTTGAAGAAGGGGAGGATGACACGGATACGCTCATGTCTTGCACTTCTAAGTTAAATATATTATTTAACTGGAAGGAATTATTGAGCCGCATTAAATATTATCAGGTGAACTCTAATTTAATTGGGTTTTTAACTATTATATTTAGAGATACAGAGTTACTACTATTTTATTTAATTATATACAGGCCCATACTCGATCTGTACAAGCCTAAAGTGAAGATGCGTTTAGAAGATCTCGTTGACACTAGTGCATCGTCCATCACTTTAAGTGTACAAGATGATGAGGACATCACGACTAGACCGATTACACGAGCACGAGCTAAAAGATTAATCAACAGGTGAACTCGCTCGTAATTAATTTTGGTTTTAAATTTCATGAGAATCGGCTACTACCTAATATTAGTATTTTAATTGTTTTTAGGTTTGTATGGGATTAAAGCTTTGGAGAAGTACTATTCCAAACATCAGAATTGTGCACAACCTGTGAAGGCATATTCTAGTCATGGACTGCATGCATGCTCACGTGAGATACTATTCCAAATACAAGATTTGTGTATAAGCCTTGAAGCCAATTTCTAGTCAAGACATGCAACACTACTACAGAAATCCACATTACAGACGGTTCAGAAACGTCATCACAGACGGTTTTCTGAACCGTCTGAAATTATGGGTCAGTGATAATCCAAGTTATCACAGACGGTTTTCAAACCGTCTGTGATTATGCGATATCACAGACGGTTTTTTATTAAAAACCGTCTGTGATTAGGCGATATCACAGACGGTTTTTCATTAAAAACCGTCTGTGATTATCCGATATCACAGACGGTTTTTAAAAAAAACCGTCTGTGATATCGGATAATCACAAACGATTTTTAATAAAAAAACCGTCTGTGATATCGCATAATCACAGACGGTTTTTAATTAAAAATCGTCTATGATTATCCGATATCATAGACGGTTTTTTTAAAAAACCGTCTGTGATACTCCTCCCCCCAGCAGAATCTATTTCTGTTTATAGCTAGCCTCAGGAAATGCTAGTCATGCCCTCTGAAACAAGCAGATAATCACAGACAAAAAACATACAATTCACACATCTCATTTCCTTTCAGATACATTTCACAGACATAAAACATCCCATTGACATCGCACTTCATTTCACAAACATAAAGCATGCATCCATTTCGCAAATCGATTAATTGAATTGAAATGAAATATCCATTAACAAATGCACAGTTACAAAAGATGTGCACTACATTTGCACTTAGTGATAAGACCAATAAGAAATCATGGTGCGCAGTGGAACCGTCCTCCTGGCGTTATGACTTGAGTCAGCAAAAAGTACGCCAACTCTCCTCGAATCCCTCCAAGAACAGGCTGTTTCAATGCAGTTGATGGGATGGACGCAGCCTGTCGATAGGAATATCAATGTGCGTATATATGTAACGTGTTAAGTATGAAGTAATTACGGGAAGAGTGACAAACCTTGCGATTGGTGAGCCTCGAGGAATCGAGGAGTAGTTCCATATGTTGGCAAACGTAGTATCCACATGTGTTGCCCGGCTCCTGCTGGTGACACTGCAAAAAATGGAATGTGTTAGTTCAAGAGGCATTAGTACCAACTGTTGCATAGGATTAATTAATGTGAAATAGCGAATACCTTAAAATCTCGAACATGTGTCAGCAGGCCTTTGGCCCCGCGCTTCGAGTCACCTCCCTTTTCAATGTAGGTGGCGAACGCCCTACGTAATTCGAAAAAGTTAACCTTAATCATTCGGAAGGAAAGAAAGTACAATGTAGATATGTATGGGGAATATGTGCTTACCTATCGATTACTTGGCTGAGAACTGTGAAGTCCATTTTATTCTTACTTAGGGAATCAAGGTAATATACCCTGTTCCATTTTGGTACAATTACTATTAAAATCCAATGAAAGTTCTGAAGGAAGGGCATAAGTACATAATCCTTCTTGACGCAACCCAGCAGTCCTGCTGCAATGTACCTCTGGACGAGGGGTGTATTCTGGTCGATGGTTTCCTTGGCGACCAATTGTGGGTCCAAGAAACCAACTGATAAGTTGGATGATCTAGCTTTAATCAGCATGTGTCTATATATATACACACGAAAGCAAAAAATTAGATATGGCATTTATCGGTATGACATTAACGGAGACTGTGATTGTACACACTTACAGCGTCCAGCACCGAATGATTGAGACGTCAAGAGCGTTGAACGTGAACAGATCGAATAAATCCTCAAAGGCGACCACGAACATACACTCTTGAAAATTGTGGTGTAAATCTTCTTCGGTGAATTTGACAGTGATACTTGAAGTTCGTTCTCCCTCTAGCTTATTGGACTGCTGCATATACCACATGTGCAATTGCGTGCAACTATATGGTAGCTTTTGGAGGTATTTTTCCTCGAGCAACGGCTGACCAAGCACGAATTTGCGGGCCAAAGGTAGGTACGGAATATCATCATTGGTCTTCTTTGCTTTGCCCTTGCTGGCTCGGCTATAGGCCGACTTAACGGTAGTCGGCAGCAGCGGTGCAAGTTGCTCTGGCGAGAATAGGACCCGTGGAGATAGCACCGGTGCAGTATCCGGTGGTGGAACCGACTGGTCTTGTAATGGAGATGGCACCAGTGCAAGTTGCTCTGGCGAGAGTATGACCAGTGGAGATAGCACCGGTGCAGTATCCGGTGGTGGAACCGACTGGTGTTGTAATGGAGATGGAACCGGTGCATGTTGCTCTGGTCCTGCCACCGGTGAAGAAGACTCCAGGGAGATGTCGATTTTGGGCCACTGGATGAATGTTCCGATGGCCTGTCCTAGAGTCATGATCTCGTCGTTGGGGGGCTTCGGTAGTGGGACCACCTCAAAATTGACATGCACACCATCCACATTAACTTTTGCGAAGCCTGGCGCTAAAGCTTGACCGTGCACCATGGCCCCGATACCAGACGAATATGCCTGGACCCAAGCAGCGTACAAGGGAACGGAGCCATATCTCACTTGGAGCTTGCAATTCGTAGGCTCCTACATAACGATACAAAATTAGCTACTCGAATAGGCCTACCAATGGAGCAAGCATTCGGGAGGTAATAATTATTACCTGGATGTCGTCCACAGGAAATTTGGACTGGATTTGCGTCGGATTGGACGCGCAGCTACTCGGACGGTTGTGCGGGCTAGCTAGCGCAGCAGCGGCGGTGGCGGCCTGCTGACTTTCTATCTGTTTCCGCACCTCATCTCTGATTATATCAGCCATCGAACCCAGTAGCTCCTCTTTAAGAGACCAAAATCCCAAAATTTCCTCGGCTTTTCTGAAAAATCCCAAAATCAAAAATCTAAATTTAAACTCCCGCCTTCTCTCTGCACGATGCGTGGACAGACAGGATCCATCCACGTCACCGCCGCACTCCACCCCGCCTTCCTCTCGGGCCGACACGTGGACGGCCGATAAAGCCCGAGCCGCCTCAACCCGGCCCATCCCCGCCGTCCCCTCCCACTTAACTCCCCCGGCCACCCGATCTTCTCCTCTTCCCCATGGCGCTATCTCAGCTGCCCGTGCCTCTGTCTTTCTCCCTGGCCCCACCTATCAGTGCTCCTCTCTCCTCTCTCTCGCTATGCCGCGGGCCCCGCTTGTCGGGTGCTTCTTCCCCGCCCATCTCCTTCCTCCCCACGCCGCTCGCCTGCCTCTGCCATTCCCGCCGCTCCTCCCGCCCTTTCCATCCTCTCCCGCAAGGCTGTTGCCACCTTCCCCACTCTCCGTGCCAACCTCCCCTTCTTCCCGTGCCCGTCACCCACCTCCCCCACTCCCCACTCGGCCCTATCCGCCGCAACCGCCGCCCACCTCCGTGAGATCTCCAGCGACCAATTCTTCCCGGTCCGCTCCCCCTCTATCCCTATAAATACCTCCCCGAGCACCCCCATTCCCCACCCCACCCCACTCTGCCCTCCTGAGCACTCCACCACTACCGCGCCGGAGCACCCGAGCCACCACCACTACCTCCTCGTCGCCGACCGCCTCCGAGCCCCACCGAGCCCCGAGCCGAGGTAAACTTGACTCCTCATCGCCTCCTTGCTGGCCGCCGTCGTCCACCGGAGCTCCGGCGAGCCTCGGTCCCGAGTGCTGCCTCCGACCAGCCTGGCCACATCAGCAGTTGAGCTGACGTGGCAGGTGAGGTGGCCGCCACTCGGTGCGACGCGGGCGCCACGTAAGCACCGGCTGGCACACCCCACCCCCGTGCCACCTCAGCATCCCTATGGTCCGTGGACTTGGTCCATGTAGACTAGGGCCCACCTGTCGGTCAAATCAACCCAGGACTAATGTCATGTTGACATCATAATCTCCTTTTTTAGAAAAATAATTCGACCGAAAAATAAAATCCTGGCTGATGTCACAATTCTAATTTCCTTTAGAAAAATAATTCCAAAAATCCAATTTATTCTTTTTCTCTGATTTTAAACTTCCGAGAGCCCGTTCTCCTTCATCCTAACTCCGATTGAGCCTATTCAAATTTCTAAATTCATCAAAAATTCCCCTCTATCCATTTATGCCTTCAATTTAAATATTTGTAGTTTATTTGAATTTATGTTGAATTTTATTTGAGTTTGGTGGGTTATTTTCATGTGTAGACTATGACGAATCCGGAGAATTCTTCGACGACGATTCACACCCAACCGTGGGACAAGGAAAGTCACACTCCTTGATCATGTTGAACCCAGATTTTGAAATAACATTATGTTGTTTTAAATTATTGCATGCTTAATTTTATTCAACGTATTTCAATTCAGTTTTAAATTTAGCTATTGCCTACTTGTTAATTACTTAGTTGACGTTGAATTCCTTGATACCTTGTAACCCTAGAATAAAACTCTAGTTAGTACACTAATATGGCTAGAGAATTTTGGTAGCAAATGCTTAGGCTTGCATAAATATAACTTTAGGCTTGAGATACCATTTTTCACATAAAATGATGAGCTTTTTAAATGTATTCTTGACTTCGGTGAGTCAAGAAGGATTATTTAAAAATAAAATATAAAATCCAGTTTAGACTTAGGCTAATGGTTAGGTGGTAGGTGCAGACATGCACTGTTGTTCGGAGACACAGTGTTGATTGTTGTGCACGAGGGGTATGTGGTTTGAGCCTAAGTAAAATTAAGGACCGGTCTGTGAGCTACTGTTACAAAACCCTAGCGTACTACCACAAGGCTGGTATGGGACATTCCTGGCTGATTAATTTACGGGTCCCAACCTAAGTCATGTTGTAGGTTGAAAGTGAGCGTGGCGTATGCCATGTGAAATCTCACTCGGCTCAAGAGGGGATCCCGATTTAGTGGATTCTTTACTAGGGTGAAATCTTAGAGTTGGCTTAGCCAGGTTGAAGGCTTTGCATTGTAAAGGCCTTGTCATGATCTCCTCACTGCACACCTAAGGAAGTGTGTTAATCGTGTGGCAATATAGGATGATCATGTCTTGTGGGTAAAGCTGTACAACCTCTACAGAGTGTGTAATCTATCCTGGATAGTCGTGCCCATGATCATGGGCATGCTGAGTAAATGTTTTTTGTGGATTAGACTTTGTTTTTCAAAATGGTTCTGAAAACCTTGTGGATGGATGGAATCCATGAGAGATTGAAAGCTTGTTGACGGATGGAATCCATAAGTGGTTGAAAATGTGTGGATGGATGGAATCCATACGAGATCTTTTGGAAAGGATGGTCCGGGTGGGATGCCCGTGGTTAGGTTAGTGTTTGGTTGGAGCCTGCACTAACGGTATTATTTTCAATTACAAGTACTATTTTTATTTACTATATTAAATTCAACAATTTCAATCTACTTACTGTATTTCCTTAAATGCTGTTTTATGCACAAACAACTCTATATGCCTTCCTTGTTGCCTTTATCATTATGTTGCATCTCATCTCAGAGGAGGGTGTCTATGGCTACGGTGATGACCTGGACGAGTAGGCCGCGTCTTACTGTCGTTTGCCTGTGGGCAGGCTTGGGCTTCGCTTTTTATCAGTTTGCTTCCGCAGTTATTTGCCTTATTATTGTTGCCAATGAGCATTGATGTAAGACTTGGCCATAAGGCCGTACTCCTTTATTTAATATAGTTGGTCATTTGTGTTGGATATGTATCTTTGTTCTACTGTGTGCACTAGCTGTTCCTGGACTAGTCGATTTACACAGAGGGTTTGGAGTTGATGCTCCGAGATCCAACAACTGCTGATGTGTCAAAACCTTCGACCACTACTGCGTAGAAGTCCTTGATCGCTGCCGATAAGGAATCTTTCACCGCTGTCGCTATCGAAATCTTCAACCGCAGCTGGTGTCAAAATATTTGATCACTAGTGTGTTGAGATCTTTGACTGCTGCTGTGTTGAAATATTCGACCACTACCGTGTCGAGATTTCTGACCGCTGCTGTGTCAAAATCTTCAACTGCTACTATGTCGAGATCTTTGACTGCTGCTGTGTTGAAATCTTCGATCACTGCCGCATTGAGATTTTTGACAACTGCTGTGTCGAGATCTTCAACCGCTGCTGTGTTGAAATCTTTGACCGTTGTCGCGTCAAGATTTCGACCGCTACTATGTCAAAATCTACAACAACTCCTATGTTGAGATCTTTGACCACTGTTGCATTGAGATTTTTGATCGTAGCCGGGCATCGAAATCTTCGACCGCTGCTGTGTCGAGATCTTTGACCACTATGGCATCGAGATTTTTTACTGCAACCGGGTGTCGAAATCTTTCAAAACCTTCGACCGCAGCCGTAGTCAAAATCTTCGATCAATGCCATTGTCGAAATCCTTCGACCGTAGTCGTAGTCGAAATCTTTGACCGCTGCCATTATTGAAACCTTCGACCACTGCTATCGTCAAAATCTTTGACCACTGCTGTTGTCAAAATCTTTGACCGCTGCTTTATCAAAACATTTGACCACAGCTACACTCGCAATCTTTGACTGCTAACTATAGTCGTGACCTCAAACTGAAGTAACTAAAGAGTATTAATAGTCACCGACCATAGAACATAGTCGGTAGTCGAAACTTACAGGACGTGGTCGGTGGTCAAAACCTATAGAGCATGGTTGGTAGTCTTAAGCCACATAACCTAGTCGGTAGTCGTATAGAACAGTAACCGGTTGACAAAAGTAAGTTACAGTACCTAGTCGATAGTCGTAAGCTACAGTACACCTATCGGTGCTCGGAAGACTGATGTGGTCAAAGACCGATAGTACCAATTCTGTGTGAGCGGTACGTCCGGAGTTACAGTAGAATCAATGTGGTCGGTAGATGATAGTTAGAGCGATTGAGTACCATAGCGATCGGAACATCTAAAGTATTGAAGTGGTCATTAGTAGTACTCGTAAGATCGTAAGCCACAGTGGTCGGTAGCTGTAGTGGTCATAAGCCACAGTGGTCAGTAGCTATAGTGGTCATAAGATAAGATTGTAAGGTATAGTGGTCGTACGCCACAGGGGTCGGTAGCTATAGTGGTCATAAACCATAATGGTCGGTAGCTATAGTGGTCGTAAGATAGGATTGTAAGCTATAGTGGTTGTAAGACACAGTGGTCGGTAACATAGTGGTCATAAGATAAGATCGTAAGCTATTGTGTCGTAGGCTTCAGTAGCCGTAGATGGAGTTAAGTAGCGGTCGAAGTATTAGAAGTTGGTAGAACATTGTGGCAATAGAAAAACGTTAGTAGTCGTAAAGAATGCTATATTGACCAAGAAGAGACAATTCAAACCAATCCGTGGTACTCTGTGATTGGTTATTCCTACCTCTTTGAGTTAAGAAGCGGATTATTCCTCTGAATATTCCTTCACCTTTGATCCGTCCTTGTTTTCCTTCTTAGCAAAACTTCCCCGCCATCCCCTCATTCACTCAAACTCCCTTTGACTATGTCAAACATCCCTCACCCTCTAAATTTACATCACCGAACTCAATACTAATAAAACTTAATGAAGTTCTCTTTGGATTTATTTGGATCTTTTGCAGTCCTTTGAATTTATTTGGTCTTTCAATCGCTTACCACGTAATTAGAAGTCGAAGACCCGAAGGAGCACCAACTTCAGCAGGTTCAAGACAAAGACAAAGACTAATAGCTTCAAGATCTTTGGCTGAGAAGGTCTTGAGTAAGATCAGGACCATAGTAATTTAAGCAAGGCAAGCACCCCCTTTGACCATGTTCATCCCAGTATTTCAATTATTATATATTGTTTACAAGATCTATTATGCATGCGTATATGTTCCATTAAAACTAGTATACTGTGGGTAATGGTAGTTACGACTGCTTGTATGCATTGAATCTCCTTAAAAATTTGATACCCTCACTGTTGTAATCTCTAGGACATGGTTTAGACAATATATACTGTCAAATTGGGAATACTACATTGATATATGGTTTAGATGCTTAGCCCTGCAATAGCTTTCACTAAGTTTGACATTTCAAAAAATTTGCACATGGATATGGATGGTTTGAAAATGTTGGTCCAGAGGAGGAACCTCTGCTAGTTTGGTATAAAACAAAATGCAAAACACGGTTTTGGATGCGGACGAGTTGTATGGTAAACTGTTGTATGTGAGGCGGAGCTGCGCAAGTAGATAGGTGGAGATTCTGGCCTGGGTCAATTAAGGATCGAATATTATTGTTGCACATCTAAGTCACATTGTACAACCACATGTGCTATATGAGCTTTGGCATTTAGCTGATTAAGTTGTCTAGGTCTATCTTTGCATTATGGTAGGTGCAGAAGTAGAAAGGGCATTCCCGCGTAACGGTTTGGCTCGTAGGGGCTCCTTTCACCAAGGTTTTAGAACCCAAACTTGCTAATACAACGGTGAATGCCTCACCAAAGGGACGTAATCCGCTGAGGTGAGGGTCTATCATGCAACTCGCTTGGTGCACAAAAGTGGGGGCTTATCCATTCATGGGCTAGTGCAAGGTTAGGACTATAGAGGAGAGGTGAGTACCTTAGCGTGGACTACAACGAGGTCAGAGGGTGGTCATCGATGAAGAAGAAGCAGCGGAGGCGGCTCAGTTGTCAATGGCGAAGGGGTTTTGATGGTGGACTTGATCGGTGAAGGGGCGATGGATGGTTGTGCGGGCTCGGTGAGGACAGAGGCAGTGCAGGCGAAGCGTGAAGAGTTCCAATCTCTCCGAAAATGCTCATCAGAGCTCGACTTAAGGCCAGTGGAGGACAAACTCAGCGTAGAAAGTCTCAGGCGCTTGAAAGCAAGAATTGAGGGTGGAAGAGTGTGAACAGAAGATGCTTAGGAAGGTATTTATAGGCTTGGAAAAGAGGAATGGCCGAGAGGTAGCTCACTGGATTTATGGCTAGTGTAGTGGCACTTGATCATGGTTGATGACAAGGTTTTAAGGTGGGAGTAACCGGCGGAGAAAGTTGGGACTGAAGAGGGCTTTCATTGGAATCATTTGCTTCGGGGAGTAATGGTTGTCCATTAAGAACACGGAGGGCATCAATGGCAGTAGTTGGAGATGGAAGAAGGGGAGGAAGGAGATGACAGGCGGCTCCACTGGTCGGTGATGGTGAGGTGAGATGAAGAGGTCTAGGAGAACTCAGGAAAAGTACAATCAACTATTTTTGGCTTTTAGAAATAAACAAGTTAAGCTTTCTTGCCCTAGGCTTTGGAAATAACCACTAGAAATAACATAGCCTTATGATTGTTATTCGAACCTTGTTCGGCAAAATACCTCTAATTGCAACAGGTAGCATTTGTGTCATTAGCACATGACAATCATGAGACTTAATGCCAATTAATTTCAAATGTTCCATGGAAATAAGTTTCTTCATGCTGGTGGAGTGACCGGACGGAACTTTCATACCATGTAAGGACTGTCATAGTTGAGTTCTCTCAGACTTAGACAGAGTGTAGCAAGCTGGGGGAAGGTACGTCTGACCTTTATCAGTCTCTATCGGTGCTAACTCGGTTCTGATGTTCATAGCGACCAAGTCACGCCTTGCGTTGACACCATCCTTTGTTTTATCAGGAATGTTCAGTAAGAGACCAATCAAACTGTCATATACATTCTTCTCTATGTGCATAACATCGATGCAATTGCAAACTTCTAAGTGCTCCCAATAAGACAATTCCCAAAATATTGACCTCTTCTTCCACATGTTCTTCCAACAGGTCCTCAATTTACGTCCAAGCACAACATCGATATCTTTGACCATATCATACACCTCTTTCCTGGTAAAAGGCCTTGGTACTGAGTCATCCTCTTTTTTCCGTCAAATTATTTCTTCAACTTGCGGTATGTGTGATACTTTGGAAGGAACCCACGGTGATGCATATACACAGTTTTACACGAGTTGTTCAACCACACACTCTCGGTATAATTTAAGCAGTGCGGACAGGCTTTGGCTCCTTTTTTACTCAACACTGATAGGTTACCAAGGGCAAGAAAATCATTAATGGTGCAGAACAACATGCCGCGTAAAGTGAAGTTCTCTCGTTTGTCCTCATCCCATATATGTACCCCTTCGTTCCACAGTATTGCAAGATCTTCCACCAATGGTGCTAGGTACACATGTAACATCCCAAAATTTCGCTCTCTGAAAAATTTAATTTCAAATTAATTAATTTAAAGAATTTGAACTTTATTTGGATTTATCTATTTTTTAAAAAAAATCTAAATCAAATTTAATCCTCAACCTCTCTACTCGGCCATCACGTGTCGCTTCCTGATTCAATCCATCCTCTCCCGGTTTAATCTCAGCCACCCGCCTTCACTTACCCCTTTTGTTTTAATTCGATGGCCCTGGTTTCTCTTTCGCCTCGTGGCATTCATCCGACCGTCCACCCCTTCCTCCTCTGTCTTCCCTCTCGCCGATAGCCCAACCCTGCTTGTCAGCTTCTTCTTTCTTCTTGCCTTCTTCAACCTTCCACCGCCACCATTAATGCCCCGCCTGAGCTCTTGAATTTGGCTGTTTCTTCTCGTTAGCCCAAGCATTTGCTACAATTGAAAGCCTAATCACTCCCGCATTCAACCTCCACCATTTCCCACTTTAAACCCCGCTTATCTCCCTCTTTACCCGTCTTTGCGCTGACCTTAACTTCGGTATAACCGATAGCCGCATTCAACCTCCACCCGTGCGCGCATCCCCGCCCCTCCACCGAGTGAATCCACCGCCGAAGAGCCCTGCCGCCAACACCCTCACTTCGCCACCCCTGCATCCTCGTAGCCGGCTACCACCGAGAATTTCCGAGTTTCGTGCCAAGGTGCACTTAACTCCCCGTGTCTTCCTCCCTCTCGCGCACCCCTCGCCGACCCCAGCAGCGTCGTCATCCGCTGATGCCCTCAGTCCCCGTGCACCACTTTAGCAACCGTGAGCCACGCAAGCGCTACGCCAGCCGCGTGCCACCTCAGCCTTCTCCCCGGTCAACGGACCCAGTCCACAAAAGCCGGTCCCACCTGTCAGTGAATAAAACTCTTTTTTTGTTGAAAAATAAATCGGCCAGAAAATCGAAATCCTTGCTGATATCACCCTGACATATAAATCCCTTTCCCATTGAAAAATCCTCTCAAAATCATTTCCCTTGATGACATCATAATCTGATTTTTGAATTCAAAAATAATTCCAGAAAATCAGTTTATTCTTTTTCTCTCCTCTCAAACTTCCAAATGCTTGTATTTCTTCATTTTAACTTCGAATGAGCCCATTTAAATTTCTAAATTCATCAAAAATTCCAATCTATCCATTTCTATCATGTTTTCAAATTTTAGGAGTTTTTGAATTTATTTGGATTAAATTAAAGCTTAGAAAGTAAAAATATTTTTAATAGTTAAAATATACTTCAATTAAATCCAAAATTATTTTATTTGGTATTTTCGGGTTCCAAGGATGTTTGTGGAATTTTTTCTAATTTTGTTTCGAATTTATTTTATTTTTGGAAAAATTATTATTTATTATTTTATTATTTTCTCTCTCCACTATTCATCTTTTTTCCACGTTACGAATCGTTTCCGAGTGTCCCTAGCGCGCAGCCATGGGTGGATCTTGAACCTTCTAGAACTTGTGAATTTCTCAACGGTTTTTTGTGAAATAAAGTGCATTCAAATCCTCTCATCAAGAGCTTTCCATTCCCGGCCTTGGCCCCCAAATTTCATGCACCAATTTCGCAGGAATATGCCATGCCACCGAAGGACATTCCCTCGCGGATCTCCCCATCCGGTCCACCTCCGCGCCTATAAAAGGGAGCACCGGGTGCCTCTCCTCATCCTCATCAAGCCTCTGAAATCTCAAGGCCTCTCGCCCTTCCTCCTTGCCGCAATCGGCATTTTTCTCTCGCCAACAAAACGGCGTTCTTCGGCCGATTGCACCTCCTACAGTGGAGCTCCGCCACATTTGGCCACACTGTTGGCTTCGCCTTTGCGCGTTCTATGTGGTGCTCTCCTCGGCTTCGCCGGAACTTCGTCGGAGCATCGCCGGAGCACCGTGGTCAAATTGCGCCATCGCTTCTCTCCTCGCTGCGAGCCGACCGTGCATGTTCCACCATAACCGAGGTGAGCATTGTGTTCCCTACATTCTCCTCTTCGTTTCGCCGCAAACCTCACCCGCTAACTCCTCTCCGTTTGCCCGGAACACCGATGTCAACCCGACGGTCACCAAAAGTCTTCTCCGCCGTGTTTCGCCACCATCCGAGGTCCTTTGGACGAGCCGCTTGCACCGTTGAGTTTGCCTCGACACGTTCTACATCGTGCTTCCATCGCCATCACCTAAAGATTCCCCGAGCCCTCGTCGACCTTGTCAGGCCTAGACACTAAAACTGTACCTTCGCGCGTACACCCCTTTTTGGTAAGCGCTTCGATTTTTGTTCGCGTCATATTGTGTCCTAGCCTCTAAGAAATTTTTATACCATTTTGTTTAATTTTTCGTGGAGCCAATTGTCAGGAATTGAGCTTTCCGTGAAAATGGCCGTTTGTGATTCCCGACGTCAATTCGTCGCCTCCGGTAAGCTTTAGCCCATGCCGTAATTTTTCTTAGACTTGCCTTACAGCGTTTTACGCCGTGCTTCCTTCCGTTTCCCCGAAAAACCTCCACAAATTTTCACCTCCGATACCTCGCCATGGCCGCCAATGGCATCTCGTGTCTCCATCTATCCGTTGGTGTTTTCCCCAATCCGTTCGCGTCATATCGTGCCAAACCATCCCAGGTAGCTATCTCCCAAGTGGTTTTAGATTCGCTTCATCGAGCACCAAGATATCAAGTTTTTCCTGTTTCTCCACTGTCGTCATTCAAACGTCGATTGTATCGTCTCCGATTAATTTTCAGCTTAGCCAATAATTTTCCTAACTTCACCATACTGTGTTCTACCTCGTGCTCACCCTACATCTCCACAATACATACCCGGTACTATTTCTCTCCAACCTGCTATTGTCGCTACCGTGCGGTTGGTGCCGTTTTTCACTCTCTGCGGGTGATTGCCGCCGTTCCTCGTCGCCGTACCCATGTCACCACCTTCGCCTCATCACCAGGATTCCATTTTGCCTATTCGCCAGCCACCCCACAGCCTACCGACATAATACCTTTCAAAAAGTAATTCTCGGATGTTGTTATCATTTCATGTGATGTCCAAACTTTCATATACTCATTCTCCCTCATACAAACTCCGAATCCATTGATTCTTTCTCCTAAATTCATCTAAATTCATAATCTATCCCTTAGTATATATTTTATAATTTTTAGATTTTATTTGGATTTTATTTGAGTTTATTTTGTTTGTTCGGTCTTTTCGCGCGTAGAACCCGTCGTTGCCGAAGACTTTCCCGACCCGCAGCAAGAAGGTCCAGACAGCGTGCAAGAAGGCAAGTCTCCTTTGATCATCTTGAACCTATGATTTTGAAATATTTTAATTATTTTAAATTATGTGCATTGCTATTTACATAAAACCTTAGTTCAAATATTAAGGTAGTAGCTAATCCAAATTTTGTTATACCCTCAATTGGAGTTGAATGCCATGTACCTTTGTCACCCTAGAACTTCCTTTGTCTCAATAATGAGATTATTATTATGACTTGTGAATAGTAGATGGGTAGTTTAATGCTTAGTCATGCTAAATAATACCTTTGAAATATTGAAAATGGGAAATTATGATTTATTGTAATACCCTTGTTTATGAATTTAGTGGTGAATGGAGTTGCCACTATTCTTTTTAAAATAAAATAAAATGTGAAAGATGATTTAGATTAGGGTGGATGGCTGGTTTGGCTTGGTGCAGTTAGCACGAGATCTTGTTAAGTGTATGTTCCACCCTAGTCAATTAAGGATCGACGTTTGTGTTTGTCCAGACTGAGCATTAACTGTACAACCACAAGTCTATATGGGTACGACCTAGCTGACTAACTTATGGTAGTCTAGTTTAGGTGCCACCAGTGGAAAGTGGGTGCCAGGGATGGACTGGTTATCCACAGTGAGGGACAGAGATTTACTGTACTCATATGGCGCAAGAGGGGGCTTCGGTTCGGGCAGTTAGCCTACCTGCGGTGAAACCTCAGCGGGTGGTATCTAGCTAGATTAGAGTAAGGTAAAGGCTTTGTGATATTTTATCTGGGTCTCATGCCAAAGGAAGCGTGTTGACCATTAGGATAATTTATCTCTTGTGGGTAAAGTTGTACAACCTCTGCAGAGTGTAAAACTATTCGAATAGCCGTGCCCACGGTCAAGGGCGGGCAAGGAATGCATTCACATGGTAGATTTCTGGTTTTGGTTTTAAAATCAAAAGTTTTGTATTCCGAGAGTGGAGGGAACTCTCGGAAGGGTATCCTGGCAGATGGAGCCAGAGAGGGTGGATGGAACCCGCAGTTCTAAACTTGATCAGTTAGGATTGATTAAACTAGTGTTGGTGGATGGAACCTTCACTAGAGAATTAATGATAGTTTCTGTTAAAACATTTACTTTATTAACATGATGCCTTCGAAAATAATTAGTAGTAATTGAATTTAAAATATTGCTTTGTGCAAAAGAACCATATAGCCTTCCTTTGTCAAGCCTTGCATCTATTGCATTTTTCCCAAGACTTGCGGAGTACTTTATGTACTCACATGCTGCACTCAAAAACAATACTCAGAGGAAGTCGAAGCTCAAGAAGGTGACTATGACTACTGCTTCGCTTGTGGCTGTGATGGATTTTTCCCGGAGGACTAGGTCGCGCTTCCCCAGTCAATTGCCTGTGGCGTATTGATGGGTCGTCATCGAGTTTATCTTTTGCTTCCGCTTTATTTTATGTGTGCGCGGTCAATGAAACCTCAGTTGTAATAATGAGACCTTTTGGTCAGTACTCTTAATTATTGAAATAAATCATTGTTGGTGATGTTTTCCATTCTGTTTAACTGTGTGCACTAGCTTTGATCTGGGACTAGTGCAGTAATACACAGAGGGTCCGGGTTTGGTAATCCGGGGGCCCGACAACACATCAATATCATTCCCGGGTTTCTTCGGTGCTTCGATAAGTAGCGACATCAAAATATACTTCCGCTTCATACACAACCAAGGAGGAAGGTTTTACATGCACAGAGTCACAGGCCAGGTGCTATGTTGGCTGCTCATGTTAACAAAAGGATTCATTCCATCTGTAGTCAACCCAAACCTTATATTCTTTGGTTCCACACCTAATTCTACAAACATCCTATCGATGTTCCTCCACTGGGCAGAATCAGCAACGTGTCTTATCATTCTGTCTTTCTTACACTTCTCCCAGTGCCAACGCATCAATTTTGCATCCTTGCGGTTTGCAAATAAATGTTTCAAACCGGGAATTACAGGAAGATACCACAACATCTTAGCAGGAGGTCCTTGCTTCAGCTCGATGCCCTTCCCATCATCAGAGTCATTTTTACGCTTGTATCGGGATGCTTTGCATACCGGACAAACATGTAAGCTAGCATACTCTTTACGATACAGGATACAATCATTCAGACATGTATGTATTCTTTCTATTTTCATTCCCAATGGGCAAAGAATCTTTTTGGCTTGGTAGGTGGTTCTCGGCAACACATTTCCCTTTGGAAGCATGTCCGTTAGGAGACATAATAATACCGTGAAACTCTTCTCTTCACCGTGGCTGGTCCAACATTTGTACCCCTTTCTGAACCTCCTTTGAATCAAATGAGCTTCAATCTGCGCTGAGTTGCTAAACATCTTTAGATTATCACAATCAATGCATGGACATTACATATATTCCATCCCCTTCTTCAACATATCCAGCTCGGTCGCTCTTCTAAAAGCAGACACGCCATTAATGTACTCCTCACTCACACAGTTTTCAATGTACATCCAGTTTCGGTCCATCTACGCTACACATGTAACAAATGTGTGTCAAAAATGATTATTAGGGCTACTATATAGCAAATCAGAATAGCTATGCGTACTAACACGTACAGGACATCGATCTATATATATTATGTAAGTATAGCTAGCTAGCTAGCCACGTATTTATGACATAATAATGTTAAGCAAGAATATATAGAAGTGCACTACGAGTACTTACCCATTCTGATCAAATTGAGCAAACTAGCTAACATTATCTTTCTAAACCTAGCTAGCTAGATCTAAAGAAAAATGTATCTATCATCTCTTTCAATTACAAAAGCATGCATATAAGTTATTAAAAGCAATTGAGTACTAACCTCTGTGATGTCTCAATTATCACAGACAGTCCGTTTTAATATCCGTCTGTAAAAATATCACAGACGGTGCCACTATAAACCGTCTATGATAGTTTAATCACAGACGGATCCGTATGAACCGTCTGTGATGTAGCCGCCCAGTATAACCTATTCAGATAACCCAAATCAAAAGGATAATAATAAAACTTGCCCTACAGAGAATGTGGAAAGATATCTCTGTCTATATGCAATGCATGATAAAGCACACTAGTATCATGCATTGCTCTTGGCTGACCAATAGATGTGTATGTGAAGCGCATGTCAAAATCACATGTATAGCCATCACATTTTGAGTTATCTTCCCTAATCTACTAATATATCTAATATGATATTCTCATGGAATTGTTGCAAGGATGTGTGTACCATCGAGAGCTCTAATGCAATCTTTGAAATGTGACCACATCCTCCTATCATTTCTAATTCTACTATGAACAATAGAGAAGTTAGGATCCTTTGGCAGCAAAATATCGTGAGACATTTTGATCACACACTCCAAAAACCTCATCAAACTTTCTACTAATTGTCTCACCAGAATGCTTGAATCATTTATGTGCTCTTCAATTCGATTTAGAGCCACCACAAATGTACAAAAAAGATAGCCAATGCTTCAATGGAACTAATATGGGTAGTTGATTTTAATTTGTAAGAACTGACCAAAAGATCATGTACGCTATGAAAGATTGTAGCATTCATATGAAACATATGGTAGCTTTTCCCTGTAGTGCTTAAGGTTTCTCTTACCCAACCCATACCACTGAGATGTGAAGTTCTAGGCTCATTCTTGTCAAGAGAGGTTGAATGGTAATTCTCCACGATAATTGCAGTAGCAGCTAAGGGCCTGCCATGTCTTGCTATAGATGCATCATTTGGACATCACACTCATGTTCTTCATCGGAGATATCACTCACTTTACTTTTGTTTTTTGAGGAGGACATTATGTGCATGAAAGTAGGAAAAAATACCAGCTTAAATTAGACTAGCTCCAATAGAAACAAACATTTGTATATGTTGATAGTACAATGTGGCAAAATAAATGAGTCAAATGGTAATAACAATAGTGTTACTTAGTAACATAAATGCGATAGATAAAACAAAGTCTTATAAGCCAATTGAGATGAAAGAAAGATAAAGCATACAAGGCAAACTGCTTATAGGTTGCCTTCATAGGCATCCTAAGGTTACAACCCAACTTTTACTTACCATACTTGGCATCATACTTGCTTTTAAGCCATTTGAATTGTCCTTCACTATTGTGCAATGTCACAAACATTTCTCTTTGCTCCTTGTTTACAAAAAGTTCAGATGCAATGAAATGCTCATTAGTCCCCATAACAGCACCATAATCTTTGACCAACTCCATTACATCCTTGATGGTACACACCGAGGCTTTCTCTCTTTTTTGTGCAAATGCTACAAAATATGCATGCGCTATCTCACTTAATTCAACAATTCATTTCAGTTGGTGTTGCATGACTGCAAATCCACTCTTTGGTTTCTTCCCCTTCTCATTGCTAGGACCACATGCTCTGTTCCCTTTAGCACTAATTGGTGACTCATCTTCTTGTTCACTATCATTGTTGTCATCATTGTCACCTTCATGTTGTTCAACTTCATGGCAAGGTTCGTATTGCAGGAGACCAATGGTCTTCACCGGTGTTGCAAATATCTTCAAGCATCATGCGCAATAGATCCTTGTTTTGAAGTGGACCCTTCTCAAACTTGACGCATCCTTTATATTCCTGTCAATAACAATGATACAAATTAATAAAATAGGTGAGATTGTACATATGTGCATGAATGTGTAATATGTAATGAACTACTTTCTTTAACTACTTCCACTGTTGAGTGGTGGTCTTAATTGTTTTTTTGTCAAGGTCCCAACCTAAGCCTGTATTCTTTGTCATCAATTTTTTCCCAGTGTTGTAGTCATTCTTCGATTTATCCCATTTGTTTTTAAATTATCTCTTTGTGTACTTTATTCCAGTCTTCTCAAATTTAACAATTACTATGGCATAACCAGGATTGTTCAGATGGGTACTTGGGCGATTACCAGTAGCTACTTGTTCAACAAACAATTCATATAGTATCCTAGTGTGTTCGTTATTCCACTCAACATTGTCATCCATGTGCTACGTTCACATCACCCAACCATGAATTTATTGTATTACCGTAATACGCAATGCAATACCACAATACATAGTTAAATTAATCCATGAGTCATGATAGAGATGAAATATAAACATGATTGAACAACTTTGAGCAAATAATAGGGTTTATATAGGCTAAGAACACATTTAAGCTCTAAGAGAAAATAGGAGTTCATAAACTATATGCACTGCCCAATTAAATTTTTGTCCAAATGTTAAAGGTGGGTGCTTAGAGATGGATAGGTTGTGGGAAGATGATGAAAATACAATGATACTAATGACCTAGGATGGAGGATGACGATAAAGAAGCGTCATGTTCCATGGTTAGATCAAAATAGTTCTCCTCATCCCAAGTTTCTGCCATGATCGTATGGGCAATGTTGACAGAAGATGGGAGAGGATGATACTCGCTCATGAAGAACTTTAAGGATTCAGCGTCTTCTTCCCCACGGATGGCGCCATCTATAGATGATCGAGTCAACGATCTTACAAAAATATGAGAAAGGAGAGTGGATTCCTTGGAATGGATCAGCGAGAAAAGGGGGATGATCTTTATTACTTTTGAACCAGTTACAAAGGGTCCTACAAAGAGGACAAAACTAGCCCTAATCTATAATCTCCCACTGCCTAGATGATGTTGGTTGCCTTGAGTTGTTTTGATTCATGATTGATTGATCGTGTCCCCATTGTCCTTCTGTCTTCTCTTGTCAAAATTTAAATACCATTGAAGGGGGCGTTAATTATCTGTCTAAGGAGATGTCTAGTGGAATCAATGCATCCGATCAGAGGGGTGGTTGCTGTTAGAGAGAGAAATCCAATGATAATTGATCTTCGATTGTTGTCAGTGGAAGGTAATCGTAGGAACAATTGTATGGTGGTTGTTCTGAGGGAAATAGGGCCAAAATGTCATGCCTTTTGGGATAGATAAAGCGTGTGTCTTATCCATCACACGGGAGAAGCCCCTTAAAAGCAGGCCCTCATACCAGTTCACAAACTCTCCGAGTGGTCTCCTAATCAAGCAAAGTGCAGAGTGATCCTCCGATTAGCGTACTCGGGAAGCAACTTTAGAAAACTTACGACCACTGGGGTCTTAGGGCCTTAATTAAATATTAAATTCATATTTATGGGATTATTCCATCCTTACTAGGTTGGCGGGAATTAGATATAATGGATTCAGCCACTCGGTGAATTTACAATCCACTATCTGTAGGCAAGACGAGGTGAGTACAAGCATTCTATGCGTGCATGTATAGGTAGGTAATGAACCTCCTAACATGAACAGTGGGCAACGAAAGAATCAACATTTTGGGTCCATGTTGTCGTCACAAACCTGTACCACTACATCAAGGTTGTGCTTGCGCTATAGCTCGGGGATATGTGGGTAGTCCCAGAGGATTTCTAGTAGTGTACGACTCCTTAGTTTCGAGTGGTAGATCAAGGCTTGAGGGGTCGGGGTCTAAGAGACCATAAATGATCATGTCTTTGAGGGAAAAGTCACAGCCTCAAAACCCAACCCATATCCGCCGTTCCCTCTCACGTCTTGAGCTTCTAGTCCTGTCCGTCATGCCCTTCTCCTCATCAGAATGGCTTCCATCCGACATGCCATCTAAATTCATGGTAGTCAATAAGCGCTGCCCATCATTTCCTTCATCTTCTATTGGCTCAAAGTTATAAGCTCACCTTGACAGCCATCCATCATTTTAATTGGCACCATTTTCCACCACACCACCACTATGGTCAGTACCAATAAGTTTCACCTCACCACCACCATCCCCACTAATACTATGCTCCACTTTGCCACCACCAACTTACTGCAGCACTTCCACACCGCCTGGCAGCAATCACCTTGCAGGTCTAGAGCCTCAAAAAGGTGCTCATGGGAGCAAAAAAGGTGTGGAGAAAAGTTGCAACAAATTAGAGGGAGAGAATAAAAGAACCTAGAGGCTTGTATTAGTGGTGACCAATGCTTTTCCATTTGATTAGTGATTAACGGCTGCTTCAGGTTACGAGGCTCAAGAAATGGAACGACATATCACCACCAAGAGGAAAATGGCACTGTCATAAAATACTCTCTGGAAGCCTGTAAGGCCATAATTTTTCCTAGAAAATCGACATATGTTTTCCCTACGATTAGTATTGTTACGTGTAGGAATTAAGCTTTGGAACAACAGTTCAATTTTTACACATGACCTTTCCATCTTAGAGCACTCCTAATGCAGAAACTATGGATGGTTTCTATGGCATTAAATAAGGTGCCAAGTAAGCAAAATGCTGATGTGTCATTGAAGTTAAGGATGAGAGATAATGAAATGGTTTCTTATATATGGCCCCGTTTGGCACAGCTCAGCTTCACTAGTGAAGCTGTTTTTTTAGATTCAACTTCACGAGCAGCTTCACCGGTGAAGCTAAAGCTGTTTTAGAAAACTGTTTGGCAAAACAGCTTCACCAACAGCTTCATGCATGGCTGAGAGATGTCAATTGTTCAAGATGCCCCTGTCTACCTAACTTGTTCTAACATTTGGAGTTGTATATTTGTATATGGTCATATGAATTAAAAAATAATATATTTGAATGAGTATGAATTAAAAAAAATTAAAATAATAAAAAAATAAAAAAAATTAAAATACGTGAACGGGAGAGAGCGGTGCGTACGCGAAAGAAAAAAGTGAACGGGATTTTTGTGAACTGAGCGGTGCGTACGCCTGAGGGAGAGAGTGGCAAATACGTGTAAATTTTTGTGAACTAGAGGGGCATTCGCTTCCTTGGAATATGGGCCTGAGGGAGAGAGCTGTGAAAAGCTACTTTTTTCAGCTTCACCTCTCCCTATTCCTTTGTGAGAGCACAAAAAAAGGAGCTTCATGGGTGAAGCTATTTGCAAAAAGGGTGTTTGGCAAAAAACAGCTCACAACAGCTCATGAAGCTGTTGGTGAAGCTGTGCCAAACAGGGCCATAGACACCATGTCTACACAGGAACCAAGATAGAAATAGCTGTGATAGGTAGATGATAGGAGAGGGAAGATAGATGATTGGATGAAAATTTTATTTGTAGAAACTATCCATTGGGAGTATAGTTTCTATGGGTAGTGTCTACATTAATTGGCAAGTATAGAAACTATCTCATAGTTTCTGCATTAGGAGTGCCCTTAGTAGTACTAGTACTACACCACTAGTCGACCAGGGGACACCGAGAACAGTTGTCGAAGGTTATCAACCATCTTAAATAGCATGGCATATCACATTAACGTTTTGCAGCGTTAACTGGAACAACCAGCTAGCGCGTGCCCCTCACATAAACAGTACCAGATCAGTACTATCTGGTACTGTTCATGCTTCCTAATCTATGGGCGTCGCATTTTTGGGTACTGTTTACATAACAGTACTCTTCGGTACTATGTACGTAAATAATGCTTCTCAAAGTATTTGCGTACGTGGATGTGTTCAGTAATCAAAACGTACGCCCGCGTTATATAAGACTTACGCCTCATGTTTTGTCTCTAGCATATGTTTGACGTACTTACGTGGATATGTGTAGCGTGTGATGTGTCGTGTGCGTACATGTGTCAGGACTGTGTTCTCAAAAAAGCCGTAGCGAAAGCTCACCCAATTTATGCACTGGGTACAGCTTGTGGCAGCCCACAAAGCTAGAAAAACCTACTCCTAGTGATAATCTAAGCCAAAATCATAGCAAAAAACTCTGCTGGGCAACTGTTCACTTCAAAATGTGAATATGATCATCCACAGTGGAGATGCAATGGATGGTCAGATCACCAGAGGGATAATAACCGAGGAAAATTATTTTCCCGCGGTGGTGGTCGATGCGAATTAACCTTCTATGGAAAAGATGTCTGTGCAACTGCAGTAGTTCCGAGCCCCAGCAATGCGCTCGCCGTCCAGGTAAATCCATGTTCTTTTCACTGTAGTCATGGTTTTTATCCGTATTTTTCAAAATAGTAGCAACAGTAGAGACATCGATGTGGACGATGTATATAATTTTAGACTTAGAAAACCATCTAGAGAAACTATTTTAAGAGATTGATCTATTTATCTTGAGTTTCGAATAAACCAAAACCCTCTAAAAAAGACAAGAATGTCAATGTCCTTATGAAAGTGCCCCAGTATGTCTGTGAAAAAGAAAAACAAGGTAGTATTGTACGACCCAGAGCAGTGATCAGGCAGGAACGGTCCCAGGGAGGTTTCGGCCTTTTGGCGGGGAGCCGGGGAGCCGGGGACACCAGGTGCGTTGCCAGTCTGCGTCGACGGACAGCTTTCTGCCTGTGGTACAAGGAGGATACTTCGGTGCTGCCGCAAATAATTAAGAACTGTTCATTTATTTAGCTTTATAACTATGTTTTTTCAATTTTAGCCTCTATTGTAGGTGTAAAAAAATCAAACATGTTATAGTGGGTAAACGAAGGCCGTGCTATATGTCGGCGTTCATGAAGACGAGAGTGATATAAAGATTTATATAGGTTTAGGGGTCCGAAAGAATTACCCTAGAGGCATATCAGTTTGAATGGCACTTTATATTTCTTACGAGTTTGAGTTACAAATGGAGGATATATAAAGTATTTATATGTTTTTGGATCAATACAAATGATGATCAATACATGGGAGAAGTATTATCGTGCTTTCTAGGCATAACTGCAACAGCCCATCCGAGCAACTTGGGACATCCGACTGGGGGTGCGGCTCAGGTGCTGTGCCCCCCTGCACTTAGCGCGGTGCAGGGGTGCGCCAGCACCCGCCACGTGGCGCCCAAAATTCCAATAAATTCCGAAAAATTCAAAAAAATACTTTAAAAAATCTGAAAATTTGTAAAAAGTACTTTTTTAAGTATAAAAAGTATTTTTCTTAAGTACTTAATTTTTTTATTTATAATTTTATTAAAAAAGTATTTTTTTAGTACTTAAAAATACTTTTTAATAAAAGTATTTTTACAAAAAGTACTTTTTACAATTTTCAGATTTTTTAAAGTATTTTTTTTGAATTTTTCGGAATTTATTGGAATTTTGGGCGCCACGTGGCGGGTGCTGGCGCACCCCTGCACCGCGCTAAGTGCAGGGGGCACAGCACCTGAGCCGCACCCTCCGACTGGCGGGGTTGCGCTAGGGCTAGCTGTCACCCATCGCCTCTTACAGCCGGGCCATTGCCTTCTAGGCCTAGCCAATCCGTCGCCTCCTCACTCATTTGTCGGCTTTTGAGGAAAAGGGGAAAAGCCAGCGCCGGCCGGCGAGGGAAATAAGGGAGGATGTCCGCCGCGGGATCCCTTGTGGATTCGCCGCCTTGCTTCTGAGGGCGCTGAGCCCCGGCGGGTGCTTTTCTGTGGCGCCACCACAGCTGCTCAGCCATGGAAGGCGCTCGCCGCGGTGAAAGCAGGGAGCACGCCGCCATGGAGGAGGGCCATATCGGGCGAGATGAGACAGAGGACGAGCTTACGCGGCTTGGCCGAGGGCTGCTTAAGCCCTCGACACACACCACAGCGGCCAACTCCTGCGGCAAGCTTAGGCAAGGTAAGCCTTCGGTTGTTTTAGCCCTGTTCTTGACTTCTCGATCACCCCTCTCTCTCTGCAATGCCAGTGCGTCTACTCGTCGGCGCGGGGCGTCGGTTCTCCAAGTTCGTGTGCATAGGCAGACACAATAGCTAGGAGCGCCTCGAGGTAGCAGGGCACTGTGCCAGGAGCCGCTCAGGTAGAGAGCAGAGCGTGGGAATGATGCTACTTCCTAGGGGTGAAAACGGATCGGATTCGGACGGATATTGCTTAAATCGTATCCTAACCCACATTTTTTTATCCGGATTCGGAGTCGAATACAGTAAGACCGGATACGAATACGAATTTGGATTATTCGGAGTTTCGAATACGGTACCGTCGGGACGGATATGTAACGGATTCGGCTCGGAAATGGATAATATAGGCGGATAATGCGGATGATTACAGTTCCAAAAGCTTACAAAGTTACAACGGCCTTTTGGTTTTATATAAAATCTGAAACCAATACAAAGTCCAAGATGTGATGCCATCTCTCGTATAAATTCCTTGTGCGATGCAATGCCAGCCCGGCTCAGTAACTTGAGGTTGGTGGGAGCTCTCACGGGCCTGGCCCAATTCGGTGTGCGCAGGCATGCGGCTGAGCGCGTAGGAGTGGGCGATTAGTACCACATTGCTTCCTGGTGAGAGCTGCGCAGCGAGGGCGAAGCATATAACGAGGGCCAGGGCAACCAAAACAAGCACGCAGCTGCGCGGTGAGCACAAAGCGAGCTATTCTTTCACCTTTTACTGAAGAATACCGTGTGCACGCCGCAACAAGCAGCATAAGCCAATTTTTGGAGGGGACCTCTCCTGTAGCCGAGCGCTCGCATAATCGGATATGTATTCGGTTCTTATTCGGATACTATCCGAATAACCGAACCTATTCGGTCGGATATCAGCTATACCGAATTCGTTACCGAATCCGTCTATACATATCCATATTCGAAACCGAATCCGACCGGATATTAAATTAGTTTACCAAATTTACTACCGGTCGGATTCGGTACCGGATCGGTCGGGAAAAATCCGACCCGTTTTCACCCCTACTACTTCCTGAACAACTATGTGCCCTTCTTTCCTCTGCTACGTGGAGAGGCATGCTGCATTACCTGGGCCACACTCCTTTCTCCCCCCTTGTTAGGGATCCCAAGGCAGAAGTATATGGCCTCAATTAAGGTGGCCATGTCCTAACAGCAGCACATCCTTGAAGTTAGTCGCGATCATGCTAGCAAGATGATTTCTTAAAGCAGTGTAGCCTTCTAACAGTAGCACATTAGAGGGCTACCTCCTAACAGCAGCGTGTTAGTAGGCAAAACTTCCTATCATCAACGAACATGTAGTTAGGAAGACATTCACAAAATAGGCTCGTCCCTTAATAGCAACGTGTTAAGGGGCGACCCCCGAATCATGTCACAATTGCATAGGTGGAGCGAACATGTGAGAATCTCATGCCTTCATTGCATTGAGCAAGATAGTGTTTACATCTCAATAGGTGCCACTTGAGGGCATAAAACAAATTTTCAAGGGTAAAACTTGCATAGCTTGTCCGCATTCCATGCATCCTTTAGCAGCTTGTCTTCCATGGCAGTAAGTCGGTAGGCACCCGATCTCAGGACCGAGGAGATGCAGTAGGGGCCTTCCCATTTGGGGCGAAGCTTCCCCTGAGCCATCGGGTCAGTGACTTTTTTGAGTACAAGGTTGCTGAGGAGGAAAGCGTGTTTCTTCACTCTGTTGTAGAATCGGGTGTCCTCCTGTTCGTAATTGACGTGCTTAAGGAGAGCTTGGTCACAGATTTCCTCAACAAAGTCCACCTCAATCTTGTGGTTGTCCTCGTTTTGAGCAAAGCTAGCAGGTAGAGGCCTTGAGAGCATTTCCACTCAGAGGGAGCGGTGATAAATCTCGGCAAGGAGGACCACTTCTGCCCCGTACACGAGCGAGAACGGAGTCCTTCCAGTGGAACAGTTGGGAATCATGAACAATCCCCATAAGATATTGAGGAGCTCCTCTGCCCAAGTTCCCCGCTTGAGGGCACTTGCTTCGAGGCAACAGCGTATGCCTTGTAGGACTAGCCCATTAGCTCTTTTCCATGGCCCCGTTAGTTTTTGGATGGGCCACTGATGCAAAGCAAAGGGTGGTCCTGATGGAGTCACAGAAATCTTTGAAGGAGGATGTATCACACTGAGTGCCATTATCCACAGTAAGCTCCCTAGGAACCTCGAAGTGACACATGATATTCTTCCAGAAGAACTTCTGCATGGAGCAAGATGTGATGGAAGCTAGGGGTTCGACCTCTACCCACTTGGTGAAGTAGTCCACAGATACTACCACATGCTTGTAGCCCCCCTTGGCCAATGGGAATGGTCCGAGCAGATCCTTTCCCCATTGGGCAAAAGTCCAGGTGATTGGTATTGTGTGTAGGGGATTGGCAGTGGCATTGTGATTGTTTGCAATCCTTTGGCATCCTTTGCACAACTTGAGGATGCTGAGGGCATCTTGCACCTTTCTAGGCCAATAGAAGCCTTGACAAAGGGCCTTTGCTGCAGTTGCTCTTAGGGCAATATGAGAGCCACAGAGGCCTTCGTGCACATCAAGGAGAAGTAAAATACCTTCCTCTCTAGTGATGCACTTGAGAAGGGTGGATGCTCCACGCTTGTGGAGTTTCCTGTCGATGATCACATATGACTTGGCCTTCGAGAGTAGCCTACAAGCCATTATTATGTCCTCGAGCTCCTTGCCTTCTTGTATGCATTTGATTATAGAAGTCATCCAAGAAGAAGGTAGGGCTGAAGTCTCGTTGACCCCTCGTGGCAGCTCATGATTAGATTTTCTTCCACTATCAGTTCCTTTAGAACTTCAAAGAAGACTTCCGGAGGAAGGGGCTCCTTGGAGCCTGTGGTACAAGCCAAGCGATGAACTCGTTGATTGTCTCCACAGGGGATCCAACGAGCTTCAAGCCCAGCGAACTGGCATTTTATCTTCCTCACCTTGTCCAAGTATTTAGCCATTGTCGGGTCAAGGCATTGATATGTTTTATCCATCTAATTGATGACCAGCTGGAAATCCCCCAAGATGAGGAGGCATTTGACTTCCATGGCCTTAGCAAGATGTAGGCCCAAGAGTAGCGCTTCATATTCAGCCATGTTGTTCATGGGGTTGAGGGATAAATGAGCCGCGTACTCTAGTGCCTTTCCTTCTGGGCTTACCAAGATGACCCCTACACCCCCTCTTGTTAAACACTTGGAGCCATCAAAGTATAGAGTCCAATACTTGCTTAGTGTGTTTTGGCCATTTGTTGACACTTGGGGGTGCGGTCCACTCGGCGTGAGGGCCTGTGATTTGAAAGAGGTCCTACCCACGAGCTTGAGAGAGAAAGTTACTAGCTCTGTGGTCCATTTTACTATTCTTCCCGTGGCCTCTTTATTCCCTATTACCTCATTGAGGGGGTAACTCGATGGGATGGTGATAGAATGCCCTAGGAAGTAGTGGTAGAGCTTCCTTGATGCCATGAGCAAGGCATAGCATATTTTCTCAATCTCTGTGTACCTTCTCTTGGTGCCCATGAGGGCCTTGCTGACATAATATACTAGGTGTTGAACTTCATCCTTCCCCTTAACTAGGATAGCACTTACTGCAACTAGTGTTGCAGCAAGGTATAGGAGAAGTATGTCTCCTAGTTTTTGACTTGCAAGGAGTGGAGGGGCTGCTTGGTAGGCTTTCATGTTTTCAAAGGCCTTCTAGGCTTCAAGATTCTATAGGAAGCCTTCAAGCCATCGAAACACCTTGAAGAAGGGGAGGCCCTTTTCTGTTGACCGTGATATGAAATGCCAGAGCACAGCCATGTGTCCCATGAGGCGATGGACATCCTTGGTGGACCAAGGTGGTTCCATGTCCAAGATCGCGTGAATCTTCTTGGGGTTTGCTTCGATGCCCCTTTGTGACACTAGGAATCCCAGGAGCTTCCCTCCTTTAACACTAAAAGCGTATTTTTTGGGGTTCAGCTTGACGCCAACTCTACGAAGGTTGTCAAATGTTTCACAGTGATCTTCAATATGCGATGAGGCCAAAATGCTCTTTATGATGGCATCATCAACATAAACCTCCACATTACGACCCAATTGGTCTCTGAGGACGAGACAAATGAGACACTAAAAAGTGGCTCCAGCATTCTTGAACCCAAAGGTCATGCACAGATAGCAGAATGTGCCCACAGGGGTGATGAAGCTGGTCTTCTCCTCATCCTCTTTTGCCATATGGACTTGATGATACCCTGAATATGCATATAAGAAACTCATCTGCTCACACCTAGTGGTGGAGTCAATGAGTTGGTCGATGCGCGGGAGAGGGTAATCGTCCTTCAGGCATGCCTTATTGAGGTTGGTGAAGTCAATGCACATGTGCCACTTGCCATTATACTTCTTGACTAGAATAGTGTTTGCCAGCCATTCTGGATGCCAAACTTCCCGAACAAGGTCAAACATCGTAAGCTTGTCAATTTCATCTTTTATGGCCTGGCACTGTTATGAGGATAGCTTCCAGAGTTTTTGCTTGACTAGAGGACACTCGGGTCTCACCGCGAGGTGGTGCTGGATCACCTCCCAGGGGACACCAGTCATGTATGACGGTGTCCATGCAAACATGTCAGCATTGGACTTCAGGACTTCTATGAGCTCCTTCTCCATTCTTTTTAGGAGATCGACCCCATTTCTAATAGATCGCAAGTCATTCGGGTCAAAGAGGGGCACTTCTTTTAAGTCTCCCTCCGATCGAGGCTTGAGAGAGTACTTTGCTAGAGGGGCACATTCTTGTCATGCCCTGTGGAAGAGGCGAGGGTATTCCCAGTTTTA
Organism: Dendrocalamus latiflorus; assembly: GCA_017311315.1. Taxonomy (NCBI): domain Eukaryota; kingdom Viridiplantae; phylum Streptophyta; class Magnoliopsida; order Poales; family Poaceae; genus Dendrocalamus; species Dendrocalamus latiflorus. The sequence goes on along the minus strand of CM029642.1, from coordinate 45,096,565 downwards.
AATCTTTAACTTCGAGAAAGTTTATGTCACCAAAGTTGGTTGCTGCTTTGTGTTATAGGCGGTGAGCCAAGTCTTGCTCACTCTTCACGGAGATGATCCCATGGGGCCTGGTATCTTTAAGCACAGGTAGTTTTGATGAACTGCTGCACAGAAGCAGTTGAGAGTTGCTCACCCCATTATAGCATTGAAAGGAGACTCAATATCAATGACATCAAATCTGATAGCTTATGTGCGATGATTCTCCTATGTTCCAAATGTCATAAGGAGCTCGATTCTCCCAAGGGGTTGAATAGATTTTCCTAATATGAAGCCGGTGATGGGGCGATCGGATGGTAACAGAATGCCATGATGATAGCCCCCCTTGATTCCCACAGCTCCTTGAGTGAACGTAGGTAGAGTATGTCTGTGGAGCTTCCTCCATCGATGAGGATGCAAGAGACTTCACAATTGGATATTGTGGCAGTCACCAAGAGTGCGTCATCATGGGGCAACCTTAGGCCTTTTTGCATCCTCAATGTGAAACTAAGGGGAATTCTTGCCCATTTGGGAAGAGCACTTTGAGAAGCCACCCTTACGACATTAACCTCTCTTGTGTACTCCTTTCACCAGCGTTTTGACCCATGCCCAGAGGTCGAGCCCCCCATTATGATGTTTACTTGTCTTTGTGGTGCATGGAATGGGAGTTCTTGCTTGGCATCTTGCAAGTGCCCCTAGGGGTAGATCATCAGGGGCTTGTGTCGGGGGTGGTGGGATTGCTTGAAGAGGCATTGCCACTGCAGTAGTGGGATAAGATGGAGACCCTAGGCATGGCTCGAGGCCATGTTTGAGGAGTTTTGCCACCTCAGCAGTGTACTGGCGACTTTCATTTGTGTCATGCACGTTTATTTTGTGGTAAGCACACCAGCGTCCATCTCCTTGGTTGGGGTTGTTCCTTCTATCTTCGCGGCCTTCATTGGGGTGCTCCTTTCAATAGGCTTTAGGCCTCGACTCCTTCTTGGGTCCCCTGGCAGAATTACCCTCACGTTCCCGTGAAGGGGTGTTAGTCACGACAAGGACGTTGGAATCACGCCCCCCGCTGGGGCGATCCCTTCGGTCCTTGTTCTTCTTCCTAAATGAGCCTTTTGACTTCTTCCTGGGGAGTTGACTCCATCTTGCAGGAGAATCCCCATTTTGGCCTAGTCATCTTCTTCTCCTTGGGTGTATTTCTCCATGACCTCGAAGAGCTCATGGGTTGTTCTTGGTGGATCCCTTCCCAGCGCGTGGTTTAGCTACCCTAGGAGTAGCCCTTTCTTGCATGCATTGATAACAGTGGAGTTTGGGGCATCCGCCACTTGGCTTCGCACTTTGAAAAAGCGCTTAAGGAATTCCCTCATGGATTTGCCCTTCTGCTGCTTGACGGTAAATAGTTGATTAGGGAGCATGGGGTTCTTATAGCTTCCTTGGAAGTTCGCGCTGAACTCTACCCGCAGCTAGTCCCAAGAATAGATGGAGCCTTTCTTTTGGTTGAAGAACAAGGAACATGCTGTCCAAGAGAGGAATAGTGGGAGGCAATTGCACATTTCCACCTCCTCCAGCCTGAATCGCCATGGAATATACTTCTAGAAACTACATGGGGTCAGAGTCCCTATTGTATGGCCTGAGGTTGGGCTGGCGGAACTTTGGTTGAAATAGAGTTTTGAAGATGTATTGTTCGAGACGGTTGCCAATCTTTGGGATGCCCCTGCCTCCTTGCACATGAGGTGATGGTGACCATGTGGTGCGATGACGACGATGTCGGGGCTCCCCTGAGCTGGAAGAGCTAGATGCTCGGTGGTGTTGGCGATGATGCCTGCACACCAGTGAGATAGAGCGCTCATACTGACTAGTGACTTAGTTTGGCTAGGAGATCAAGGACTTAACTTCCACTTCTTCATGCAGGGGGACCACACCTTTCAACGAATCCGGCCAGCGGCACAGAGATGCACTTAGTGCTTGCGGAGAAAAGGCTCTTCTGACCGTCTCGGCCATAGTCCTCTCGATGTGAGTCCCTTTGGCTCGGTGAATATGCTTGTACCTCAGCAGGCAGGATGGCCTATTCGCTTGAAGGTGCTGAAGGGACTACCGGTGAGGGGACAACATTTGGCCCCAGGGCTCTCTAGTCACCCTGGCCAGGTAGCACCTTGAGGGCAGAGCCCTACATTGGCTGGTGGGAGTTAGTTTAACATCTCTAGGTGCAGGCGCATTTGCCCGGGCAGAGGAACTTGAAGAGGAGGCCATAGAACACCCATCCTTGGGGGTATGTGTTGAGGCCTTGGAGGCAGAGGTGATGGAATAAACTGCAGTGGAATGGGCTAAGTTCCTCCCCATCCGGAGCTCGGTGGGTGTAGCAGCTAGTAAGGGGCCATCACCGCCGTGTGGCATGTGGAGGGAGGTTGCAAGGATTTCCCCCTTGCCCTCCTCGAAGGACAAAAGCCCCATGCGCGCCTGGGTCAGTGGCCACTTGAACTAAAGGTGGCGCTGGGATCAGGGAGATGTGCTATGGGCCACCGGGAGGATGGTAGGCCATCATCATGTAGTCCACAACTTGGCATGCGGTTGCCTCCACCATTGCCTTGCAGTTAGCGGCGTCAAGCACCCCAGAAGTGGTGGTTAGCCCCGAAGCTTCGGTAGCACCTTTGGTTACTAGTCCTTGGTCAGACCATTCATCAGCCAACGCGAGGGAAGTGGGTATGCCTGGTAGCCCTGGGATGCGTAGGACATTGTCTACCCAGGGGTGAACAGCTTTAATCTCTGAAGGTAGCACGTGCCTCGGGCTCCTCAGGAGGGCAGATGGGTTGTCCATAGGCTCCTTGTACTTCGGAGCTGGGGGATGCTACGATCACGTAGCAATCGCTATGACCATTGCTCACAGCAGCTACGACTTTACCAGACCTGGTCGTTACGACTTATGATCAACCAGGCAGAGTCTACGACCATTGACCATGGTCAGTAGAAACTATGACCATCGACCATGGCCAGTCAGAGCTATGACTATCGACCATGGCCAAGCAGAGCTATGACTATCGACCATGGCCAGACAGAGCTACGACTATCGACCACGTCAAGACATAGCTACGAATATCAACCACAGCCAGACATAGCTAAGAATATCGACCACGAAGTCGTAAAAGCCTCTGCCGACCACCAAGTCGTAAAACCTACTGCCGACCACCAAGTCGTAAAAATGATTGTTGACTTCAAAAGTCGTAAAATCGATTGACAACCACATGGTCGTAAATGCCACTGCTGACCACATGGTCGTAAAGGCTTATAACCTCACAGAAGAGAGCCAACTTCTGCACAAACATCAAAAACCAAACTCAAAGTCTCTAAACCAGGGGTCAATTACCCATCACAAACATGGGGTGACCTCCACATGGTCTCACAGGTCGTAATGGTGTTTTACCTTTTAGTTATGAATATTATATTGAGGTTTTGTGCTGAGTGATGACTTGTGGATAGGTGGCTTCACTCCTGACCGTGCTTGAGCCCTTCGCTCCTTCGGTAGAGGCAAGTAAACGTAGCGGCTGTTGCTACAGTTTAACTTATTAATTTAACTGCCTTCATCATAACTATTGATGATTGGTAATTGATCCACCTTTAAATAAAGTTTCCTCGCTGTGCTATATGTCATATTTTACATATTGTTGTCCATGTGGTTATATTCCTAATGAATCAATCATGACCATATCATGCATGTCATTTGCATTGAAGTTATGTTGCCGCACCTAGCCGCGACTGTACCGTTACAACATTGTACATTGCCATAGTACGATGCACACTCTTACGTTGCCAGGCAAGAGTTCAGTGGATCATTTGCACACATATGCATTTCATGAGGATAAACCTTATTCTGAGGTTTCAAGAGGTATTGACTTGTGAGAGTCACTTGTGGTATGAGGTAATATCTTGTGGTTGCTATTCGTGTGAGTAAAGGAATGGGCTTGTGAGAGTCACTTGTGGCATAGGATATTTTTCTTGTGGTTGTTGTTGGTAGTGGTTGTACTTTTGGATATGAATGAGACTACAATGTGGATGAGGAGAATTAATGGTTAATGTTTTATCATTGTAGCATGAGTCATTAAATTTAATGCTTAATCATCTATAGTTTAATTAATTTGTTAAACATTTTTCTTGCTGAGATTTCATCTCACCCTTGTATTCTCTCTCCTAGGTGATCCTTGAGCATGTTGGAAAGGGTAGAGCAGCATGGCACCATTACACAAGACATCATGAGTTTTATTGTAATAAGTTAGAGTATTTTTGATCATTTCTTTCTCTCAGTCATTGAGTAATGTAACTTAATAATACTAGATAGTGGTTGGCATTAGTGGGGTTAAACATTCAAAGCTAAGTTGCTAAAAGATGTTATGGCACAGTTTTTTGTTCTTGTGCTATTTACTATCCCCTATTAATTGATGTATTATCATGCTTCCGCGTAACCTTTTGTTTCTGGGGAGGTGCTGCCAAATTATCTTGTAATCCAGTGGGTCGTAAGTGTAGTTTAGTAACATCCCATGATAATGTGGTTCCTAGGGTGTTACACGAATGGTGCCAATGTTGTAGGTGTGAAAAACCAAACATGTTAGAGTGGGTGAGCATTGGCCGTGCTACAGGTCAGTGTCCATAAAGGCGAGTGACACAAAGATTTATACAGGTTCAGGGGTCCGATAGGACCGCCCTACTCCTGTCGGTGGCCTTCAGGGGGTTTCGAGGGCTTCTCCCAGAGGCACACTAGTTTTAATGGCACTTTGTATTTCTTATGAGCTAGAGTTACAAATAGGGGATACATGAGGTATTTATAGACTCTTGGGCTAGTACAAATGACAAGATTACCCCTTGGCGGGATAGCTATCCCAAGGGTACATGAGAGGGGTATTATCATCCTTTCTAAATATAACTGTAATTCTTTGATTTGTGTGTCTTTTGTGAAGTGGGCCCCACCTTGGAGGGAGGAAAATATTCTCTCAACAGTCTTGGAATATAATCTCTTGCAAACATGGCCCCTTCCCGAGTTCAAAAGGCGCAACAAGTGACATGTGTCACCTGCTACACTGAGGTAGCTTAGCAGGAGGCAAGCCGCACAATAGGCTGGGCTAGCACGACAGCTTTATTCGTGCGTTAATTGCGCTAGCTTCTCATGTGTGCATATAATACATGAACTGTGATCGCATTACTACCTAGCGAGAGCACAACTAGCCACCTACTATGGCTACAGTCTCATGGAGGAGTAGTCCGGCCTACGAACTATGTCAGTTTGTAACGCTTGCTAGGAGTATGTTTTTGTTTGAGATAATTCATTGTATGCCACTGAATAATGGCCACTTCTACAAAATACCATTGAAAAATACTCTCTCTATTATATGCCACTGAATAGCACCAACATTCTATTATATGCCACTGTCGTTAGTTGACTATTAGGACTGACCGTTATACTCTAAAAAAGACCAAAATGCCCCTAGTAAAGACCGAAGAACTGATTTATTTAAAATAGAAAAAAACCTCCAAAAATTATGAAAATTTATAGAGGTGTTCTGCAATATGTCAGTAAGCTAGGAAAAAATTTTAAGTCACTGTTCAAGGAAAATGTTTGGATTTTTAATTTAAAATCTAATAAAGGGTACTATTTACAAACAAAGATTAAATGAGGTCTAAAAATTCTAGAAAAATTCTCACATGCTCCTAACATGTCACAGAGCTCCCAAAAATATTATTTTTCATTTTTTATAGTGAATTTTGATTTCAAAAAATAGCTAAAATAGGGTGATTTTGGATTTGAATTTCAAAAATAGAACAAATGGAAGCGGTAGTTCACAAAAGTATGTGTTTGAGTTGTACACTACCCCAATGATGCACAAAATTTTTTTAGTATTTTTGTCTATGCCAATTTGTCCTATATTTAATTTTTATAATAGGGACAGATTTGAATTGAGGGCAGCATCGTCTTTTTCCAAGGGCAAACGTACTCTAACTGATGGCAATGGCATATAAAAAAATTTTGGTGCTATTCAATGGCATATAATAGAGAGTGTATTTTTTTATAGAAGTGGACGTTATTCAGTGGCATATAATGAATTATCTCTTTTTGTTTGCAAGCACCCACCCATGTACTAAATAGTAGATGTGTACTGTATTATATCCACATGATTGAACATGTCCTAAGTGCTATGTGCAACTTGATTAAAATATTGTAAAATGTTATGTGACCATCTTAGGTCTAGTGGTTTATTTTTTGTTTTTCTAATTTGCCTGGTTCTTGGAATCCTTTGTTGAGATATCAGGGAGTAGACAACACGCACCACCTTTTCCCAGAGATTTAACAACGATTACATGCTTTTCGCTGCCAGCAGACAGCATGCACTAGCTTTCCAAGTGATTTGACAGTATGTACTAGCTTTTCGCAGTGAGTGAATAGCACACACCAGCTTGTTAAGTGATTTGACAGTACATACTAGCCTTTTGCAGTGAGCAGGCAGCATGCATCAGCTTTTCTAGTGATTTAATAATACATACCAGCTTTTTACTACGAGTGGACAACACACACCATCTTTTCCAGTGATTTGACAATGCATACAAGCTTTTTGCAGCCTGTTGACAATGCACATTAGCTTTGCCAGTGATTTGACAGCATGTATGAGCTTTTTGCAACGAGTGGACAACATGAACCAACTTTCCCAGTGATTTAACAACACGTACTAGCTTTTCGCGGTGAGTGGATAGCATTCACCGGCTTTCCTAGTGATTGTCAACATGTACCAGCTTTTCATAGTATGTGGATAGCACACACTAGCTTTCCCAATAATTTGACACTATGTACTAGCTTTTCATAGCAAGTGGACAGCACACCCTGGCTTTCCCAGGGATTTAACAACATGTGCTATCATTTTGCAGTCTGTGGACAGCACACACCAGCTTTTGTAGTGATTTGATAGCATATACTAACTTTTCATAGCAAGTAAATAGCATACACTAGCTTTTGCAATGATTTGACAACATATACCAGCTTTTGCAACATATGAATAGCACGCACCAGCTTTTGCAAAAATTTGACATCACGTTAAGCTTTTCATAGTGAGTAGACATCACACACTAGTTTTCCTAGTGATTTGACAACATGTACTAGCTTTTCACATCGAGTGCATAGTACGCACCAGCTTCTCTAGTGATTTGACAACACGTACCAGCTTTTCCAAGTGAAATAACAACGTGTTCAAGCTTTACTCTCGAACAGTGCGCACCGACCGCCTATAAAATCTAACCAAGCCCCACGACCGAACCCAAGACTCCGATCGAGCTGATCTCAAAACTATGGGAAGACAAGAGGGAGAAGAGAGGAGAGATACAGGATGTCATTGCGCCATTGGTAGGGATGTCGAACTATGGAGAGATGCTTCGTAAGCAGAAGTGAGTGGCCAAGAAGAAGGGATCATAGCCTGATAATTCTTGCAAGGATGCACCTGTGCCACCGAAGTTTCTGTGGCCGTAGTGTGACTACGGCAATCCAGCACATATTATTTAGTCCACATAATCAGAAACTGCTGCCTAGGTGGACTACACATGTGTCAAAGTTCTCGTAAGCATGTATTTGCTATTTCACAATGCATGTTCTATTTTGCACATCTATAACTCACTCCTTCCATGCTGGCAGACCACGGAGCGCTGCTATTTCTTCTAATGGATAGACAACCTAGATATATACAACAAGGCATTCATCGAGCAAAAATACACGCTCAACTACTCAGTGGCACCTGAGAGATTCGCATACTGAAAGTAGTACACCCTAGATGATAGCGCAAAGGACAAGGATAACACGTTGGTGGTCCCTGAAGCCCCAGCTGAACAGTAGGTTATTTCTGACTGGGACAAAGCTACACAAGTTATAGAAGTTGAGTACTGGTCCCAGGTCATGAGGGCGAAAGCCCACGAAGGAGGGAAGGGAAAGGCACTGATAGAGCCAAATGTATATGATGACTTACTGCAACCATGGCTTCCAAAACGCCCACATGTATCTAAGCTATAGTTGGGGTTGATGATTTGTGCATGTTACCACTTGTATCATATGAGTATTAAGGCAAACATACGCATCTAACTAAATCCTATGTGCCATATAATTTGCACATTCATTGCAAACTTCTTTGTCGGTCTACACATAGTCCATTACGACAACTGTCTACAACAACGTATCTTTACTACTTAACTGGGGAGTTTGTGGCGGTGATTCAATTGCCCCTCCGAACCCCATGCACCTTCCTAAAAATTTCTGCATAGACACAAGCAAAAACATAGTAGGGTTTTGAGCCAAGTCCTCATCTTATCCATCTTTTTATGAAATTAGCACATTTTTATTTAATATTATTTTAGGGTAGTTTGGAAGTATTTTAAGAAACAAGCTAACGAGTTAAGCTAGAGCAAAATCTAAATTAATGAATACAATTGAAGCAATTTTGAACCGAACTAACGAGTTTTTTTTGCTAATCGTACCCCTGCTCGCTGGCATGCCCGCCCGCCTGCGGAGCGGCTCAATAGGTGCCTGCCAAGTTGCGCCGGTTCAACTGTGCTTGGGGCCATCCACCTAACACACCGGGCTGCTAGTTGCCACGCTGGCCCGGCCTGTCGCGTGGCTTGTCTTCTGCCGAACTACTCTAGTGCAGCAGGTGACACATGTCACTTGTCGCACTTTTTGAACTCGGGAAGGGTTTTTTTTCTTTCAAAAACGACGTTCAAAAACTAAATTTAAAAAAAAACATAGCTGCAGTATTAAATACATCAACAGTTGATAATTAATCACACCTTTTTATATTTAGTGCACCCAAGAGAGCATCTTGAAGGTTACGTGACACTGTTACGTAGGATTACCTACTTCTATGCTGCAGCTATTATATCTGTAAGCAGTACGTCAAATAAATAGGATAGTTTATTATATCTGTCAGCTTATGTTTTATAGTTTATATATTTCTGTCAGCTTATGTTTTATAGTTTATATATTTCTCCGTCAAATAAATAGGATAATTTTTTGTTATCGTTTTAAAGCGGTTTATCGGGATAAACATTTGCGCTAGGATCAAAAGGTATAAGTCACAGCCGAAAAGAACACAACCAGTATTGTTCATGTACTGCGGGTACCCTGATTTGCCTTTTGCTTAATTGCTTGCTGTACCCTCCTGGGCTCCTGGCTCGTTTCAAGGTTCTTAGGGTTCTAGATCCTGGTATGTAGGATTGGGATCTTAGGATTGGATATTAGTATTACGGGAGAATCATACCTCAAAAAATTATTATTTAGAAGATTATAAGATCCGGTCTACTATTTTATAGGATATCATCTGATTTAGATCCAATGTAGGATTGAGATTGAATTGGTCCAGCACGAGCAGTATTCTACAACAGGTCTACCAGGCCACATGCTAGATGGGTGATAGGTCGAGTACCAATTAATAATTTTTACAATGGTCGGTATGAGTCGAGATCCAGATGATCTTGATTCTTATTCTTATTTTCTTATGGTTAATTTGCACTACAATGTAGTAGATTAAGATGTACGGAAAAAGATAATTTCCATCAAGATGATATTTAGTTTTTTTTCTGTGTAATGTATGTGATGTATGTGCACTGCCCTCTGCAGCTCTGCTCTGGTGCCCCGCCTGCTTCCCACCGTTGATGCCTCACTGCTCGCTGGTATCTCCTGCTCACTCTCTCTAGATTTATCTGTCGAATTACTCTATGCACAAAGACCAAAGTGATACAAAATCTATATAATATTAATAGAATTCAACCCTGTGTACTAACATATTTCAACCACCGAGCATCTTTCACATTATTAATAACTACAATTATTTCCACAATGGTGGTGGTTCAGTGGTAGTAGTACTAGAAGTAGTCGTAGATATTTATTTGTCTACAGCGGCAGTGTAAGCAATAAAATACAAAGCTATCTGGAGTAACAAGAGAACAACCAGTAAATGACATATTTTAATCACTTGGTATTTTTCTCACACCTAGTAATAACATATTTCAGTCACTCAACATCTTTCACAGTATTATTGATAACTACACTCTTATTTATACAATGGTGGTGGTGCAGTGGTAGTATTACTAGAAGTAATCGTAGATATTTATTTGTCCACAGTTGTAGTGTCAGCAATAAAATACAAAGCTACATGGAGTAAGAAGAGAACAACCGACACAGCGCTGAAGCACATTTATTATTGTCTCATCTACTTTTGCTGCATAGATTACGCCCCTGGATTAGCAAAATATTAGAAGTAGACTAGTCCCCTAGTTATTTTTATCGCAATGTACCACTATCTAATTACTTTGCCACGCAATCTGGAGTAGATCAGCACTACTGTACCGAGAAACTATGGAAATAAACTAGTTTCATCACTTTATCCGGTTTTGTCGATTTGCCGCAAGTTCGCGCATGATTCCATTGGATTACGCTGCTAATAAAGATTTGCGGTGCCAAGATATCTTATTTATACTATTAATATTGAAGTATACTGTCTACCTTTGCTTATCAATTTAAATTTTTTAGTGAAGTAACAGATAAATAAAACATAATATGTTATTACAGCCCAGAGATTCTACATTCAATACCTAACTAAAGTAATATTAAAAATAATTATTACGGGCCATCAGTTCAAGTCCACACGGTAGGCGCCTGAAATTAAGACCTAGCTAATATAATACTAAAAATAATAATTGTGGGGCACTTTGAGTAAAAGTTGTACGAATAGTATAGACGTAAGCGGGTGTTGACGTATTTGACTATGTTTTTTGTCAGTTTAAACTTATAAGTTAATTAGTTGGTATATAAAATTTAATATATAGAATGTAAAATAGCATATACCTACGAACTCCCAATATATCGAAATATTAATATTTCTAAGCTTTCTGGAAGTAATATATGGATTATTCTAGAAGTTTTCTACGGTTCATGGAACTATCAACACAAAACAACATATACTTCCATCTGTTCATTTCCTAAAGTTTATCTCGCAAGGGTCACCAATTGGCACTACACTGTTAGACTAGACTCAACAATATTAATGGCCCTGTTCTTTTTTGCTGCGGCTTATGATTTTGGCTGCGGTTTGTGACTTTTTAGCTGTTTGTATGAGAGATTACAGAGTAACAAAAACTCACGTGTGGTTTTTGGCAATATAAATAAAGTTAATAAAATATATATTATAATTAATTAATAGACCTTATCTTGAAAAGATATTCCGTTTAAAAGTTAGTTACGGTAGAAAAACCGAAAAACAGCTTTTAGAAACTAAAAAAACAGGGCCCATAACCGATTGCATACTGTCATGGATGTGAACGCCACGAAATTTGGGGGAATTCTGCGCTTGTTATCTTCTTTCACATCATAAATCTTGCGTTTCGTAAACTACCACTTTAGCCTGTACTTGACCATATCCCGGTACGTACAGACAAGTATTTAGTACAAAATGCTTGTGAAAGTTGATCGGAGCAGTATCCCTCACAGACCAAGAAGCAAGTCAGAGACTTCATTCGGTAGTATCAATTTTTATCTGCCGGTAACAATGAGACCATTATTACTTGCTATTACAATATCATCAACTGAATAGACATAACTTCGATCTCATCCTTTAGTTGTTTGTTCCTTGAAGCTTCCCAAACATAGCGTGCATTCGCAACCATACTTGGGATCACATCCACGTGCATCTGTTTATCCTCATGAGAATTAAAAACGGTAGGATTGTTAGTGCTAATTTGAGTTCGTTGCTCTTCACGCACGACAAGGTGGACATGAAAGTGTATATTGCCTGATGTAGCAACAGAAGACCAAATCAGCAGCAGCGTATGGCGTCCTCATCTTTGTTAGAAAAAATAAAAATACTTAGAGCAACTCCAGCAGGGCCCCTACTTGAGCCCTCAAAACTCAAATTTGAGGGCTTGAGCCAAAAAACGAGCTCCAGCAGAGCCCCTACTAGAGCCCTCAAATTTGAGGAGGCCCTCAAATCACCCTCCCACCCCTCATTCCTAGGGCCCCCCTACTCCAGCCCTCATTTTTCAGCTTTCCTCGTTTTTTGTGGAACATTTGTGCTTTCAATTTAAATTCGGAACAAATTTGAATTTAAATTTGAATATTCGTATTTGAATTCATATTTGAATTCGGAACAAATTTGAATTTAAATTTGAATGTTATGTGATGAACTTTGTGCTTTCAATTTAAATTCGAAACAAATTTGAATTTAAATTTGAATATTCGTATTTGAATTCGGAACAAATTTGAATTTAAATTTGAATGTTATGTGATGAACTTTGTGCTTTCAATTTAAATTCGGAACAAATTTGAATATTCGTATTTGAATTCGGAACAAATTTGAATTTAAATTTGGATGTTATGTGATGAACTTTGTGCTTTCAATTTAAATTCGGAACAAATTTGAATTTAAATTTGAATATTCGTATTTGAATTCATATTTGTGCTTTCAATTTAAATTCGGAATAAATTTGAATATTCGTATTTGAATTCGAAACAAATTTGAATGTTATGTGATGAACTTTGTGCTTTCAATTTAAATTCGGAACAAATTTGAATTTAAATTTGAATATTCGTATTTGAATTCATATATTTAAATATTGTCCCTCATTGTGAAATCATAAATATTTTATTATGTATTGTGCTTTTGTCCCATACATATGCATATAGTGTGTGAGGAAATAGAGGGAATTGAGAAGTAGGGGCCCTGTTTTGAGGGCTCCTGTTGGAGTGCAGCCCAGAAAACAGGGTCCTCAAAAGTAAGGGGAGCCCTCAAATGAAAAGTAGGGGCCCTGTTTTGAGGGCTACTGCTGGAGTTGCTCTTAGAAGCCACAGGAGGATGATTGTACGTGGTGCCCAAAGAAACTTAGCCAATAGTTTTATAGTGAAAGTGAGATGTTTATCAACATTGGCATCAATTTTTTAATACAGCTGATGATGAGTTGTACCAAATTAAATGCAATTAACCACGAGATATGCTTATTTTGTCTCATACAATTGTCTAGATGAGCATATCTGGTACACATTAATTGGCTACATATATGTATACAGATCTAATGTCCATCAATTCTATCGACCTGGTGTACATCCCACCTGTACGGGGATTCCCTGTGCCTACTGTGCGTGTTCCCATCTGTGTTTCCTCTTGACCTGGGCTGAGACTTTTTTGGTGGGTCCACTCCTCTAGTGATGGCTGGACGCGCACCCCCGCATCCGGGGCTATGCATATACATTGTACATCGATGTGGTAAAATTCAGGGAGACCTTCAGGCAGTGTAAATTACCAAGTTATATTGTACTTGACCGTACTCTAGTGCGTACAGACATGTATATAGACAAAATGCTTGCGAAAAGTTGATCGGAGCAGTATCCCTCACAGATCAACAAGCAAATCAGAGACTTCATACTCAAATTTTATGTTCTGGTAACAATGAGACCATCATTAGCTGGTAACAATGAGACCATTATTAGTTGCTATTACAATAGCATCAACTGAGCAGACATAACTTCTCATCCTTTATTTGTTTGTTCCTTGAAGCTTCCTACGCATAGTGTGCATTTGCAACCATTCTTGGCTTCTAAGTTGCATGTGTTGAGGTCTCACTTGTCAGTTGTCACCCCTACTGAAGAACGGTTTGCATGTTGGGCCAGTGGCAGAGCCAGAAAATAGGAATAGGGATATTTAGGGGCAGACCGTCCCTTCAAACGAGCTATGACGGCCGCCTGAGCTCCTTGCGGGCGGAATAACCCCCACCTCTCCACACCTCCCAATACCCACAGGTGTGGTGCCCATCGAGACGAGGACTCAAGGTAGAAGACAACCAGGGCATCGCTCGTGGGCCTTTGCTCTTTGTTGGCCTCATCTCATGGGCTGCTTTGCCGTTGAGTTGGGCCTGGCCTGCAACCCACTAGGCAATAATGCAGCCCAGGCCCAAGGGAGGTAGAGGTGCAGTGCATAGAGGAGGCTATAGCATTGTGCTGTTTAGGATTAATGATGTGCTGTAACATAACTAAGACTTCCTCTAAAAATACTAGGAATTTCATCCTCTAAAAAAGGACTTTCATGCTTGGGCCCACTTGTCAGTACCTGAGTGTAAGATCGAGGAAACCGACTAGAGAGAGATGAATAAGCCTCTGCTCCAACTGGCCATAGGGGTATATATACCTACACCATAAAAACTAGCCATTGAAAATAAAACCACTGAAAAATCAGGATTTTCGATAGTACCGTAGGCAAAAGTCCGGAACTACCACTCCCCTCACAATAGTCAGAAAACTAGTCGTTATTAGCAAAATTGGAAGTACTGCCACATAAAGTCTGGTACTACCGATCATCAGAAGTACCGCTCTATACATGCAGAACTACCAATTTCACCAGGGAGAAGAAGACTTCCACGAAGGTGTCTCTTTGGGAAAAAAATGTACCGCGCCACACAGGCCGGTAGTTTTGATTTTCCTGACAAATGCATATACTTCAACAAACGTTACAAAACACATTTACAAATTATAGTATTTTGCACACAAGGATAAAACATGATTCCCAGCAAGATGCAAAACACATTTGCACACTTTTGGAATCATGACACAAGGTGTAGATACATGGACTTAACACGTTTGTAAAACACATTCGCAAACCTAAGTCACATGCTATAAGGATTATGTATGAGATTCAATCATTTATAAATTACATTTGCTAATATAATTCTCATACCACAAAGAGTAGGAAATATGGACTTCAAACACTTACAAAACACATTTGCAATATATAGTCCCATGTTACAAGGATTCAACACATGAGCTTCAACTATTTGCAAAACATATTTGTAAATGTAAGCATCATGCTACGGGGAGTTAGAGTACGTGAGGTTGAGCTATCAACACATGATGAGACTCAAGTTATTAGACATGACCCCTCTTAATAATACGGCAATATATACTAGCAATCTGGTCTTTCAACCAAACATCAATACCGGTAAAAGTCTAGGAACACATCCTTAGTCCTACCTAGTCATATATTTGCCTTGAGTCATTATCTTGATATGCATCAACCCATGATGCATATTTCACTTGAACTTCATCAACACATGATGGATCTTCACTTGACTTAATGATTAACACATAATCATCTCCTTTTGTACATGCATCAACTCATGATGCATTCTCTTCTTGATGGAATTCAACTCATGAAGCCATCTTCGATCCCGCATCTTAACTTAATGATCTTCAACACATGAAATCATCCCAAGTCGTTCTCATTTGTGGAACCTAAGCTATTCATCCAACTTATAGAAAATATTAGTCCACAAATCAATTATCATCAATTACCAAAACTTCACCATGGTAATTCATGACAGTCTCAACAAATAATAAGATAAAAGATTGATTTACGAGTATACAACATGTACACAATACTTATATACTCTAAAATAAGCTTTCAAAGTAATTAACTCATTTAAGTGGGAGTGTTTATCTTTGAGATTAATTGCTAGCAAATGTTACATATCCGGTTATCATTAATCATCCAACCATTAACATATAATGGAGGAACTAGATGATAACCTGATTATGAGTATGTATGAACTACACAAGTTATATATATACTCAAGGGATATGTTTCAAAGTAAAGATTCTTAGTATGTGGAAAAAGAAATATGGGTCAATACTAATGAAACCACAAAACATAGAGTGAACTCCTCCTAAATGTGTGTATGCAAAAATATATAATGAAAACATATGCAGATATTCATTTTAGACTTTTGGTAGAGTTCAATCTATATTTTACATCCGAGGAATGCAGCACAATATAAGAATGCAAAGTAGAATGCATACCTTTGTTATTTTTATCTTTTCATCCAAATGAGACTATGTAATGTCATAATCAATAAATTAGTCTCACAATTAGATTTGTCATTATCACCAAAACTAACTTAATGGAGTTTGAACTTACACTGATGTGTAATTGGTGAAGTAAACACTGGTGGAGGTCACCCATGTCCATGCCTAATTACACATCGGGCAAAACTTTCTTCCCACGAACTTGCCCACAAAATAGAAATATACCAATATCTATTAGGGTTTTTACCAATAAGTAATTGGGTTATCGAACAAGATTGCCATCCCTAATAAGGTTTTGGCTCTTAGACCTCATGAATTCGTTAGGCCTCCTTCTTCACCTCCTAACCCTAGAGCAATGGTGGTGGCCAGTGGGTGACGACTAGGGTCTAGAGTGTCGAGGTGAGGCGTAGAGGGCCTCAGGGCGAGGGGCGGCTACCGTACCTCAAATTTAGTCTTGGCTCTGCCACTATCTATATCTATTAGGGTTTTTACCAACGAGTAATTGGGTTATCGGACAAGATTGCCATCCCTAATAAGGTTTCGGCTCCCAAACCTCATGAGTTCGTTAGGCCTCCTCCACCTCCTAACCTTGGAGCAACGGTGGCACTCGGCGTGTAACGACTATAGTCCAAATTGGCGAGGTGAGGTGTAGAAGGCCTGAGGGTGAGGGGTGGCCGCCATACCTCAAATTTAGTCCTAGGTCTGCCACTAGGGGGATCTGGACATTTAGTGAACCGTGGACATACGTGACCATTTCATACTACACACTTCGTCATGTCCTGAGTGTTAGAGATATATGTATAGCTTGTTATTCCCCATTGTTATGAGGGGTTCTTTGCATATTTACCACCTGTACTTTGTGTATATATACCGGCCCATTGGCCTCATATTGAATACAAGCGCTATTCATAACATGGTATCAGAGCCTACCTAGGGTTTCCCGTCGCCTCGCTTGTCGCCTCGCCGCCGCCACCGTCGACTCCCCCGTTGGCCCCGCCGACTCCCCCGTCGTCGTCGTCGTCGTCGACTCCCCCGTCGGCCCCGCCGACTCCCCGGGCCGCCGCCGCCTTCGCCGGGACGCCTCCGCCTTCCCCGGGCCCGGCCTCGGCTCGGCGCCTCCGCCTCCCGTCCGGCGCCCGCCCGCCCGGCCTCGGCGCCTCCGCCTTCCGCCCGACTACTCCGCCGCCGACTTCCCCGTCGGGAGCCGGGCCGCCGTCGCCGTTGCCCGCTCCGCCGGGCCGCCTGACTACTCCGCCGCCGACTTCTCCGTCGGGAGCCGGGCCGCCGTCGCCGTTGCCCGCTCCGCCGGGCCGCCACCGCCATCGCGCCGCCGCCCCGGCCGCCGCCGCCGTCCCGCCGCCGCCCCGTGCAACCCTAAAAACTGGCGTGCGTGCGTAACGGGCCGGCCCGTTTGAGGTTTTAACCGAGCGGAAGAAAAAAAAAAGAAAAAAAGGAAAAAAAACGTCGTTCTAACCGCCGCGCCGTCCAGCGCCGCCTGTTAGACTTCGTTGCCTTGGTCGCCGCGCCGTCCAGCGCCGCCTACCAATGGGCACCGTTTCCCTCACTCGCTGCCCGGTGATCTTTGATGGTGTTAATTACACCGACTTCGTGTCTCACATGCGTATCCATATGCGTGGTCTTCGTCTCTGGGGCGTCCTCTCTGGCGATGTCACCAGCCCGCCTTGCCCTATTCCTCCGACGGAGCCTACGCCTGTTGGATTGCCCCCGACAGCCGATAAGGCTGCTGCTGATGATGAAGCTGATGATGAAGCTGTCTCTGCCTACCAGGAGGCTCTGGATTCCTACAAGGATCGTCTGACCGTCTACACTCAGTGGTACGATGACGACGCTCGGGCTGCTGCTGTCTTCATCGCCAGTGTCCAGCCTCAGTTTTCTTTTGAGGTTGTGGGACTCCCTTCGGCTTTCCAGATGTGGACTCATCTTCGTCAGCGCTACGAGCCCTCTGGTGATGCCCTGTACCTGTCCGTGGTCCGCCAGGAGCACTCTCTTCAGCAGGGTGATGCTACTGTTGACGCTTTTTACGCTCAGAGTTCTGCTGTCTGGCGTCAGTTGGACTCACTTCGCACTGCTGGCTGTCGTACCTGTCCGTGCTGTCTGGATGTACGTGCTGACCTGGAGTTTCAGCGGGTTTACGAGTTCCTTACTCGCCTTCGTCCTGAGTTCGAGCAAAGGCGTGCCCAGCTCCTTGCACGCCACCCTCGTGTCACTCTCCTGGAGGCTCTTACCGAGATACGCGCGGAGGAGACTCGTCTGAGTGGTGCTGGTCTGATGCCACTCCCCTCTGTGCTCGCCGCTCGTCCGCCTGCTACACTGCCTCCTCCAGCGGCTACCACAGGTGGTGGTGGCCGTCCTCCGTCTGGAGATGGCCGTCCTCACTATTCCTACTGCGACAAGGTCGGCCACATTGAGTCCCAGTGCTATAAGAAGAAGCGGCATCTTTCACGCCGGTCTTCTACTGGCACTAGTGCTTCTACGACGACGTCTGCATCGACTTCTTCAGCAGCTTCTCTCACCGAGCAGGAGATAGCCAGACTTCGACGCCTGCTTGCCGCTTCAGGTTCTCCCTCGACAGGTTCTGCAGGTTCTGCTACTGACTCTTCGGGCACTAAGCAACCACCCCTACACAGTCAGGTACCTCCCCGTGGATTCTTGATTCTGGAGCATCTTTTCACATGACTCCTGATCCTTCCACTCTGTCTTTTATTACACCTCTTGATTCTCCTATCAGTGTTCTTACTGCTGATGGTACATCTCTTTCTGTCTCTGGTTGAGGATCTCTTAGCAACTCATCCTTTCATGTTCGTTCTGTTGCTCATGTTCCTCGCCTTACCATGCAGCTTCTTTCTGCCGGGGCAGATTACTGACCTTGGTTATCGGGTCATTCTCGACTCTGACTCTTGTTGTGTTCAGGATCGCCACACGGGAGCTCTGGTTGGTTCTGGCCCTCGGTGCCGTGACTCACAGCGTCTCTGGGAGCTTGACTGGCTTCACCTTCCTTCCGCTGCCACCATCGCCGCCAGTCTCTCCGCTTCTGCCACTTCGTCTACCGGCTCTTTCCAGCAGTGGCATCACCATCTTGGCCATCTGTGTGGATCCCGTCTGTCGTCCTTAGTTCGTCGTGGTCTTCTGGGGTCTGTCTCAGGAGACGTGTCTTTAGATTGTCAGGGCTGTAAGTTAGGTAAACAGATTCAGCTCTCTTATCCTCATAGTGAGTCTGTGTCTCAGCGCCCTTTTGATCTTGTTCATTCAGATGTTTGGGCTCCGGCTCCCTTCGTTTCGAAAGGGGGTCATCGATATTATATCATATTTATAGATGATTTCTCTCGTCACACTTGGATATATTTCATGTCTTCTCGTAGTGAGGCCTTGTCTATCTATAAACAATTTGCCACTATGATTCACACACAGTTCTCCACTCCTATTCGTGTCTTTCGCGCTGATTCTGCTGGCGAGTACCTCTCTCGTCACCTGCGCAGCTTCCTTGCTGAGCAAGGCACTCTCGCTCAGTTCTTTTGTCCTGGTGCTCATGCTCAGAATGGTGTCGCTGAGCGCAAGCATCGTCACCTCCTTGAGACTGCTCGTCTCTGATGATCGCCGCCTCTATTCCACCTCACTTTTGGGCGAGGCTGTTTCCACTGCCACCTATCTTGTCAACATCCAGCCCTCTTCTGCTCTTTAGGGTGCGATCCCTGTTGAGCGTCTCTGTGGTCGTCTTCCTGACTACTCTGCTCTTCATCTGTTTGGCTGCGTTTGCTACGTTCTCCTCGCCCCTCGAGAACGCACCAAACTGACCGCTCAGTCTGTTGAGTGTGTCTTTCTGGGATACAGTGCCGAGCACAAGGGCTATCGGTGCTGGGATCCTGTTGGACCAACTTTTCCAGTTGGTTTCTTAGAAAACAAAAAGCATAGAAGACAGAAGACTACATCTTTTGTAGATGAATATTCTAGCCAATGGAAAGCCTTGAACCAACGAGACTTAAACCTGCATTGGTGGCTCTTTGGACCATAAAGAGGGTTATACATCCTTGAGAAATTGATACGGTCTGTGCTTCATGTATGCTTTGCGAGCTTGGTCTTGATCAGTAGGAGGATGATCCCAAATTTGGCAACATATGCTTGGATCCCTCTCTACTACCAAAAACACTACTACCATCATTACCCTGTTGAACTTCAGATGGTGGCGGAGGTGGAGCTGGTGGTCTAGGATTTTCTTCTTGTTCAACAATTTCTTCCAATTGAGAGCATGGAAGAGTCAAATCGATTTGTCCTGACACCACCAGCTCTATCTTTCTTCTTGAAAAAAGAATCAATTGTCTTCTTTTTTAGCCATGCTTATCGTTGAAATATTAATACACCAAGAATTTAAACAGATTAAGTACTAGTATCAGATTCAATAATTTATTTTGTCAAATTCTAAATATGCTAGATCGGTAGTAGTACTTGGCTTAATTAAAAGTTTAGTACTGTGTTATTTGGGGGAATGAACATGCCAAACAAATAGAATCATCAGATGAAAAGGACAAATATTAGAATTAATCCTGCAGTTTAAGAGATTGAGGCAAAGTATCTTTCATTTAATCATTTTTGTACCCCTTCTCGGCTTCCCTCTATGCGCCAAAGAGGAGTAAGAGTATATGCGCCAAAGAGAGATGGAGCTTCACTGCTTCATTGAACAATCAACCCAAAAAACATATATTTCCATCTGTTCATTTCCTGAAGTTTGGATCGTCACAGGTCGCGAATTGGCACTATACTGGCCCGTCTTGCCGATGACCGATTGCATACTGTCATGGATGTGAATGTGATGCAGATCGGGGGTGACAAGTGCGACCTCATCACATGCAAATTAGCTTGTTTTAATCAATTTTCTGGTAACAACGAGACCATTATTAGTTGCTATTACAATAGGTATAGAAGTGTATATCTCTACAGATAAAATTAAAACGGTAGTATTATTAGTGGAAATTTGAGTTTGCCCTTCTCGCACGAGACAATAGGTACATAAGTGTATGGCCCTGTTCTTTTTCAGCTTTTGATTTCTATTATTGACTTTTCTACTGTAATTAGCTTTTAAACGGAGTATCTTTTTAAGATGGGGTCTACTAGTTAATTGTAGTACATACTATACCGACTTCATTTATATAAGTAAAAACTGCATATGAGTTTTTGTTACTCTGTAATATCTCGTACGAATAATCTAAAAGTCACAAGCCACAATTAAAAGTCAAAAGCCTCGGAAAAAAAAGACGCTATATCTCTACAGACGTACGTACCTGATGATAACAATAGAAGGCCAAGAACCAGCAGCAGCTAATGGCTTGTCCTTATCTTTGTTAAAAAAAAATTAAAAATACTTAGAAGCCACAGGAGGATGGTTGTACGTGGTGGGGTAGTACGCGGTACCTAGCTTATATCTCGATCTTGTGCAGAGCAAATGGATTGACAACGATTTTATAGTGTATGTGAGATTTTATCTACTTTGGCATCAATTTATATTATAGCTTGATGAGGATATAACCTAAGAGATGCTATCTTGATCCTCATGAGCGACGTAGTAGTTCTCCCACCATTCTGTGGCGAAACCTTCGAACTAGTGGGCGGCGTAGAGAACTTTCTCTCGATCCGTGTACTGAGTAAGACTCAGCTTCTTCTCGATGGAACGAAGCCACACTGCTACAGACAGCCCTATCACAGACGGTTCGGAACCGTCATCACAGACGGTTCCTGAACCGTCAGTGTTTAGGTGTCAGTGATAGTTGGTGGTTATCACAGACGGTTCCCGAGCCGTCTGTGATAAAAACATTACAGACGGTCTTGATTACTAACCGTCTGTGATAGGCGAGTATCACAGACGGTTTTTTATAAACAACCGTCGGTGATACTCGTCTATCACAGACGGTTAGTAATCAAGACCGACTGTGATATACACAATATCACAGACGGTTTGTAGTACTAACCGTCTGTGATATTGTGTATATCACAGACGGTCTTGATTACTAACCGTCTGTGATAGACGAGTATCACCGACGGTTGTTTATAAAAAACCGTCTGTGATACTCGCCTATCATAGACGGTTAGTAATCAAGACCGTCTGTGATATCACAATATCACAGACGGTTTGTATTACTAACCGTCTGTGATATTGTGTATATCACAGACGGTCAGTAGTAAAAGCCGTCTGTGATATCAGTCACACCACAGACGGCACTCTTTGAAACCGTCTGTGATATGGTATCACAGACGGTTTTTAACAACGAACCGTCTGTGATACCAAGTGCATCATCCATTTTATATGCTGTTTCTTGGCTAGCCTCAGGATATGCTAGCCATGCCCTCTGAAAGCAAGCAGATTACAGATAAATGACAGATATAAGTTAATTGCAACTCATAGTAAATTACAACAAAATTCGATACACAGATGAATGTAACAATATCACAATATCACATATATAGAATGAAAATTGTTACACAAAATCTGACAAATGAATTCAATTGAAGGAATTGTTTGATTTGTACAGTTGAATCCAATGTTTCAA
Source organism: Dendrocalamus latiflorus (assembly GCA_017311315.1). NCBI lineage: Eukaryota > Viridiplantae > Streptophyta > Magnoliopsida > Poales > Poaceae > Dendrocalamus > Dendrocalamus latiflorus. Next base: position 45,074,146 of record CM029642.1, on the reverse strand, counting down.
CATCTAATTATCACCATCACCGGCGTGGAACTCTCCCCTCTTATTTATGACCTCTGCTAGCAAGAATTGGGAGATGATTGCACGAATATCGACGAGATTGTCAAGATCATATGCACTTCCGTCGAAGTTCACCCGCTGTCGCTAGGAGCAATGTTAAGTCATTAATTAGCATGTGTGTGTAATATAATCAGAAAATAATAATTATTGGAAGGACCTGACAAACCTCTGGATCATTGATCTTAGTACCCATGATTTCCATCATATGGCGGCAAACGTAGAATCCACATACGTTGCCCTGTAGCTGCTGGTGGCACTACAAAAATAGAATTACATACATCGGTATTGTCAATTCTAGAGGCATTATTACAAAGTATGATATAGGATTGTTGTGTTGTAGCGGGTACCAGAAATCGCGTGTTGTGTCGTAGCGTGTCACTGGATTTGTCGTGTGTTCCTCCTTGGGCAACATATTCGGCAAACGCCCTACGTGATTCAAAAAACTTAGCCTCGGCCGTGGCAAACAAAAGAAATATTACAATAGAGTTATGTATGGAGGAAATGAGTTTACCTGTTAAGTACTTCTTGCAGACGACTGAAGTCGTGGTTGCTCCTAAGGAGGGAATCAAGGTATATTACCTTGCTCCACTTTGGTACAATCACAATCAAAATCCAGTGATTCCTAGTCATATGTGTCGCCATAGTGATTAATCCTAAGTTCATGCTGCATGTAAAGTACAAATGAAACATATGTGTGGCAACTAGTGAAGCACTTACCCTTGGTTGAAGGGTACCATGACATACTCCTTGTCGGTGTGAGCAATCAATCCCCTCGTTATGTAACCTTCCACGAAGGATGCATCTGCGTTGATAGATTGCTCGGAGACCAAGTGAGGGTCGAGGAAACCCACCGGTCATCGCAATTTCCGGGCTTGTTGGATCATGTATCTATACATAAAGAAAGAGTAATGACATTTATCTGTATAACGTGAATGTAGAACTTCATTGTACAGTACACTTACAGTGTCCAGCATCGTAGAAGTGAGGCGTCGAGTTCGTCGAGATTGAATAGTAAGAATAAATCTTCGAATGTCACGACGATGTAGCCCAAGTCATGGAGGAAATGCGTCTCGTTATATTTCACAGTGAATGCACTCTGCCGGTTTGGCTTCATGTTGGACTTCTCCATGTACCAGGCATGCAATGTATTGCAAATCATACCAAGCTGGCGTAATTGTGAATCGGGCACCAACGACACTCCTAGAATAAACTTCCATGGCACGGGACCCGGCTTAATTTTCTTCGCATGAGCCTTGGAGGCCTTGGAGCCTCGCTTATGATATGTTCTTGGTGGCGTCTCGGCGGGAGCCGATGCAACAGACTTTACTGGATTTGGAGGTGGAGGTGGAGCCACCGGAGCCGATGTGCCAGGTCCAGGGCGATGTCCCTCTTGGGCCACTGGATGTGAAGATTGTGGCACGGACATGTCGAGGACGATGTTCCTCTTGGACCACTGAATGAATGTGTGGACGGCATCCCCTAATGTCTTAATCTCTTCGTTTGGGGGCTTCTCAAGAGGGACGGACTTAAAAATATCATTAATCATGTCCACCTGGACCTTTATGAAACCGGTGTCTACTTGTACACCGTGCACCAGCGTCCCTGGCAGCAATGGATACACCATGCCGCACCCAGCGTCAATGGGAATAGAGCCAACAAGCCTGACTCTGAGGCTGCAAGGGATGGGCTCCTACATAACGATACAAGAGATGAGTTAAGGCGTCCACCAGAGAGATCTATGTACCATTCTAAAGAGGTACATTACCTGAATGTCATCAATACGTACGTGGTCGTCGCTATGTTCAGAAATTGGTGTGGACGCGCAGCTACTGCGACGTTGAGGGGGATTGGGTACCGCAGTACTAGGAGTGGGTTGCGATTGGTTGCGGACTTGTCTCAGTTCTTCCCGCAACGAATCTATCTCTCCACGAAGTGAGGCAGTCTGCTCTTGAAGTGAGGCAGATAGTTGTTCCTCAAGTTGAGCACGAAGCTCCTGTTTTATTTGTTCGCCGCGGTACGCCTTGGATCTCTTCCTACTCCTATATGTGTCGGAGTAATCTGGAAATCCGTGCCTCCAAGGTACATAAACCCCCATGCCTCGTGTGCGACCTGGGTGCTCCTTGTTTCCCAAGGCCTGTGATAGTAAATCTATCTCTCTATAATCTTCAAAGGAGCCACGAGAAGATTCGGTAGTCAATGATTGCTGCAAGAGGCAATTAATCATGTTATTTTTGAACCCATGAATTTCAAGAGGTGTTAACAACTATGTTGTTTAACATATTTTACCATGCGTTGGGACACTTCCTCATCTGCGGGGTTTTTGAAAGAGACACCCGAAGATGTGGTTGATGACCTCGCTCTTAACCAGTTTCGAGCGCGCTCGTTTGCGATCCCGGCAAATGGCGGAGAGGCCTCCGATCGCATTGCGACCTCATCCTGCATCCTCCATTGCGGGATTTTACCCGCGTACCCAGCAGTGCCGAGTCTGTGAGGGTGCGTGTTTTGTGACTGGAGATCCTTGTGCGCCGCACTTTGTTGTACAAATTCGGTCGTCGTCTTCATCTGCACAAAGGCCTCCCATGTTTCCGGCGACACGAAAGGATACTTCGTGAAGGGCGTGACATCCTCGGCCACGTACTTCGTCACAAGAGTGCTCTTAAAATTCTTCCTTGCTTTTCCCATCGCGAGGAGCGCCTGCCGTTGCACGAGTCCATGTGCTTCTGCTGGGATCTCGAACGAATTTGTAAGTTCCTCCCATAGCTGATTTTTGTGATCCTTTGTCAAATCTTTCCAGCTTGCTATGGTGATGGGGACCCGTTGCCTTCCAATTATCCCGCAGGTAGTCCGAAATGATGACACTGCTTTCGTCGGTTCCAGAGGGACCCCATTCGGAGAGACCACCGTGATGGTCATTCGGCCCTCTGGCCTTTTCGATACTCCTCGGCCACGTTTAGATTTCGCAGTCTTGGGAGCGTGAGACCCAGACGACGACGACGAAGACTGTGCGGACGCCATCTCTCTTCTAAGAAAAAACTAACTGAAGTGAGCTATGGACCCAGCTTGTCAAAGTTCTATGAATCAAGTGACACAAACCAGTGCATCAAGTTCATTGAACAAGATACACTGGAGTGTGTCACTTGCTTTATGCCCTTTGACAAAGTTCTAACGATTAACTAATTGCAGTGAGCTATGGCCCTTCTAAATAGACCTTGCAGCTAACAAGTGCAGCATATATTATTGTTACAAGGTTCTATGAAGTGCCTACAGTGAGCTAAACAACTGCAGCATATATTATATGCTACATAAAATACATGTGAAGCATATAACATAAAATTCATGTGAAGCATATAACATAAAATACATGTGAAGCATATAACATGTGAAGCATATAACATAAAATTCATGTGAAGCATATAACATAAAGCTAACATGTGAAGCATATAACATAAAATTCATGTGAAGCATATAACATGTGAAGCATATAACATAAAATTCATGTGAAGCATATAACATAAAATTCATGTGAAGCATATAAAGCGGCGTCGGGAGGGACCGGCGGCGTCGGGAGGGAACGACGGCGTCGGGAAGGACCGGCGGCGTCGGGAGGGAGCGGCGACGGGAGGGACCGGCGGCGTCGGGAGGGAGCGGCGTCGGGAGGGAACGGCGGCGTCGGGAGGGAGCGGCGACGGGAGGGACCGGCGGCGTCGGGAGGGACCGGCGGCGTCAGGAGGGAGCGGCGTCGGGAGGGAACGGCGGCGTTGGGAGGGAGCGGCGGTGGGAGGGAGCAAAACCTAGCTAGCAGGGCCGCTGCAGGGTGGAGACAAGAGACTGTGCCAGAGCGGACTCCGCAGACCTAGCTGCGGGTATTTAAAGATGAGCTATCACAGACGGTTCTATCAATATAACCGTCTGTGATATGACATTATCACAGACGGTTATATTTATAGAACCGTCTGTGATGTATTATCACAGACGGTTTCTTTTGATAAACCGCCTGTGATAGTTCACTATAAATACCCGCAGCTAGCTAGGTTCCTATGTCATTTTACAATTACAATATGGAACATAGATACATTTATGAAAAACGCAAGCATAACCATAAATATAACTATTTCTTAGTTCCTTAGTCATTTTACAATTACAATGGAATAACCAATATCACTTTGGCTATATAACATAAATACATTTATGAAAAACACAAGCATAACCAATATCATTTATTACACTTTGGCTATATCATTTTAAATAAAGCCCTTCACGATGATCGACACGCATATAGCTTGCTTCATCGCCTTGTTCTTCCTCGAGCCTGATGCCGTGTCCGAATGGAGGCAAATCATCAAATTGATTGTACTCTTCCTCATCCACAACATTCTCAACCCCGACAATCCTTCTTTTTCCCTGAAGAACTACATGGCGCTTCTTATTTGCCGGGTCGGTTACATAAAATACTTGAACAACTTGCCTCGCGAGTACGAATGGTTCGTCTTTGTATCCTACACATTCGAGGTCCAGAGTAGTGACGCCGTACTTGTCAACCTTTACACCCCGTGGAAGTTGGACCCAACGGCACCGAAATAGAGGAATTTTGAAAATTATGTAGTCAAGCTCCCAAATCTCCTCTACAAGCCCGTAGTACGAGCTTGGGCCAGCGGTACTGCCGTGCGCATCATAGGCATCTATGCGGACACCTGAGTTCTGCACTGTGCTCTTTCTATCTTGATCTGTTGTATAAAATGTGTAGCCATTAATGTCGTATGTTTGCCATGTCACAATTGTAAATTTTGGCCCTTTTGCCAACCATTGTAGTGTTTCACTTGACGACCTCCTAGTCAATTGCGCCTTGAACCATTCGTTGAACTGACGGTTGTGTTGTCTCGTGATCCAAACTTCTGACTGGCCTGCATTCTCCTGACGTAGCATGTCCTTGTGCTCTTCAATATATGGGGTCACTTCAGTCATGTGTTGTAAAACCATGAAATGGGCTTGAGCATACGTATGTTGATCCGGAGTTATTGCTTTCCTCCCAATAGTCCCGATACCCTCTAGCCTCCCCTCGTGACGAGATAGAGGTACACCTATCGGCTCTACCTGAGCCATGTAGCCGATGCAGAATTCAATGACCTCTTCTGTTGTATAACCTTCGATGATGCTACCCTCCGGTCGAGATCGATTGCGTACATAGGACTTCAGAATTCCCATGTACCTCTCGAAAGGGTACATATGACGTAGAAATACGGGGCCACATATTTTTATCTCTTTCACAAGGTGGACAATGAGATGGACCATGATATCAAAAAATGATGGAGGGAAATACATCTCTAGATGACATAGAGTTGTCACCACCTCGGTTTGCAGAGCATCTAGTCCATCCGGATCAATGACCTTTTGAGCAATTGCGTTGAAGAAATAGCATAGCCTTATGATTGTCACTCGAACCTTGTTCGGCAAAATACTTCTAATTGCAACAGGTAGCATTTGAGTCATTAGCACATGACAGTCGTGAGACTTCATGCCAATCAATTTCAAATGTTCCATGGAAACAAGTTTCTTCATGCTTGTCGAGTGACCGAATGGAACTTTCACACCATTTAAGGACTGGCACAATTCAGTTCTCTCGGACTTAGACAGAGTTTAACTTGCTGGGGGAAGGTAGGTCCGGCCTTTATCGGTCTCTATCGGTGCTAACTCGGTCCTGATGTTCATAGCGACCAAGTCACGCCTTGCGTTAACACCATCCTTTGTTTTGTCAGGAATGTTCAGTAAGAGACCAATCAAACTGTCACATACATTCTTCTCTACGTGCATGACATCGATGCAATTGCGAACTTCTAAGTGCTCCCAATAAGGCAAGTCCCAAAATATTGACCTCTTTTTCCACATGTTCTTCCTCAATTTACTTCCCTTTTCAAACACAACATTTATATCCTTGACCATATCATACACCTATTTCCCGCTAAAAGGTCTTGGTACTGAGTCATCCTCTTTTTTTCCGTCAAATTGTTTCTTCATCCTCGAATGCTATGCTATATATGCTTCGAGTTGGCAGTCATGCCCTGACGAAACAATTCATCTTTTTCGACAAAATTCAAAGCAATTTTATTACAATAGTGCAAAGAAAAGACATTTCCAGATTCTTCGTTGAGCAGCCGACATAGCCGACTTCTTCGGTGAGCGACTATATATCCATCTGCTTCTTCCCACTCCTTTTCTACATCTCTGGTCTCTGTATCATGTACGCCAGTAGCGACGATTCATCTACTACTGAATCATCGCTACTGGCGTACGTGATCCAGAGACCAGAGATGAAGAAAAGGAGTGGAAAGAGGCAGATGGATAGTCGCTCACCGAAGAAGTCGGCTATGTCGGCTGCTCACCGAAGAATCTGGGAATGTCTTTTTTTTGAACTTTTGTAATAAAATTGCCTTGAATTTTGCAGGAAAAAGAAGGATTGTTGGAGTGGACATCACATCTCGGCAGTAGTCAACATCGTCGAGGAACATGCAAATACAGAGCCAAGCAAGCAAATAAAATAATGTTACCCATACCCTCTGAAAACAATCAAATACAGAGGCAAGCACAACAACACATTCAAATCTATTACAGCTAACGAACCCTTCATGGCACGACGGTGCGTCTGAACAAATACACACTTACGACACTTACGGTAAGAGTGTGTTGTCCAGCCGCCCGCCGTGCCGCGACGGAGGCGCTAGCTCATAGCGGAGGGGAGATGCATGAAGGAAGCTAGATAGTGGATGAACTCACGCGTGACTAGTACCGCTGGAAAGGTAGATGGGGTTATTAATAAGGGCTGAGTAGTGGGAGGAACTGCTGCCTGCCATTCCATGTGGAGAGAATGGATGGTCGAGATCGAAATCCTGGGTATACACCAATTATTGGTCAACAATTATTGGTGACCTGTGATTATCACAGACGGTTTGTTACACGAACCGTCTGTGTTGGCAAGATTATCACAGACGGTTTGAATTAAGAACCGTCTGTGAAACTTCACAGACGGTTCTTAATACGAACCGTCTGTGATGTCTCAATTATCACAGACGTTTCGTGTTAATAACCGACTGTGACAATATCACAGATGGTTACCCGTGTAAATTGTCTGTCATAAGCTTCATACCAGAATGCTTCGCGCGTGTTTCGATGCCAGAACGCTTCGTGTTTCGATCGTCTAGTTAACGTTTGGGTATACGAAGCATCTATATCATTAATGTTTGGGTATACGAACCGTCTGTGCTAAAGGTTAAATATGCGCGCCTAATCCAGGTCTCTTCTACGTACGTACAATACAATATACAATACAACATGGCTTCTACTACTGTTCTTATGATCATCTCCTTCCTCTCATCTATTCATCACGAATTGTTCGGCCGGAACCTTACACAGGCGGCCAGCAATTTGCATCTGGAGCAGCTTCTCCGCACCCGCCCTGCTCTCCTTCCCCGACTTTCTTGCATCCGTCAGCTTGACCTGATCCTCCGCCGTCGACGGAGGCGTCTCGCTGCCGTTCAAGAAAGGGAAACAGCCCTCACCCTGGTTCTTCTCCACAATGTGCGTAATGCGGAAGAAGCTCTACACGCATTGTAGAGACTGATGGATAGCCTTGCCGATCAAGCAGAAACGGCAGATTCTGAGGAATCTTTTCATGCTATCCTCTACGACATTATGGATGCTGCTGATCATTTGCCCAGGCTGCATGAGGAAGTGCTGAGGACAAGGGCAATCTTAACGGCGTTCGAGAATTTAGCGGCTGATCCTCCAAGTCCCCAAGTTGAAGAAGAAGCTTACGAAGCCCAAAAGAATACAATCTGGGAAACTCTTTACCTGTGCGACTTTTGTAATAAATTTGCCTCTAATTGAAATTAATAAATTTTCCTTTAATTGTGATCTCTTGTCTCAGTAGTTCTGTAGTTAAGTTATTAGAAGCAATGTGTACTTATATATTAACCTCTGATCTAGAATATGACAGACAAAGGGACATCACAGCCGGTTCTTGTGAAAAACCGTCTGTGAACATTCCCAGACGGTTCTTAACAACAACCGGCTGTGATAGTCGACACAACACAGACGGTTCTTAACAACAACCGGCTGTGATAGTCGACACAACACAGACGGTTTTTAATTAAAAACCGTCTGTGATATTCCATTATCACAGACGGTTCAGCAATAAGAACCGTCTGTGATACTCTTTTTCCCACCACAAATACCACAGACAGCCTTCAAATTAAAACCGTCTGTAATAGTTTACATTACAGACGGTTTTACAAAACCGTTTGTGATTTGCTGAACAAGACACACTTACGGCAAGAGTGTGTTGGTAGTAGTCGGCGTTGTGGAGGAACAAGAAATACAGACACAAGCATAACAACACATTCAGATCTATTATAGGATAACAAGCTAACGAGCCCTTCATGGCACCACGGTGCGGTTGAACAAGACACACTTACGACACTTACAGCAAGAGTGTGTTGTCCAACCACCCGCCGTGCCGCGATGGAGGCGCTAGCTCATAGCGGAGGGGAGATGCATGAAGGAAGCACAACAACACATTCAGATCGATCTATTACAGAATAACAAGCTAACGAACCCTTCATGGCACAACGGTGCGTCTGAACAAGACACACTTACGACATTTACGGCAAGAGTGTGTTGTCTAGCTGCCCGCTATGCCGTGACGGAGGCGCTAGCTCACAGCGGAGGGGAAGCTAGCTAGTGGATGAACTCACGCGTGACTAGTACCACTGGAAAGGTCGATGGGGTTATTAATAAGGGCTGAGTAGTGGGTGAAACTGCTGCCTGCCATTCGATGTGGAGAGAACGGACGGTCGAGATAGAAATCCTGGGTATTCGCCAATTATTGGTGACATGTGATTTTTAGAGACGGTTATTAACACGAACCGTCTGTGTTGTCCAGATTATCACAGACGGTTCGTATTAAGAACCGTCTGTGAAAGTTCATAGACGGTTCTTAATATAAACCGTCTGTGATGTTTCAATTATCACAGACGGTTCGTGTTAAGAACCATCTGTGAAAATATCACAGACGGTTGCGAGTATAAACCGTCTGTGAAAGTTTAATCACAGACGATTCCGTATAAATCGTCTGTAATGTAGCGTCCAGTATAGCCTCTTTTGTAGTAGTGCCAATCATCAGCTTTGAAAGGTTCAGAAGACTAGGAATAGGTAGGCAGCCTTGTTCTCACGAACTCTACAAACCTTGACTGTTGCCGTACTGGCTGAGGTGCATGGGCTTCCTAATTTGGTCGGTTCATCAGGGTGTTCTGCATCATGGTATTCATCAACTGGGTCTGAGCTGCCATGCACTAGCTTAAGATTGGATCCAATCCAGCGGCACTAACTGCTGTCCCTAAGTTGGTGGATCCGTAGCACTGCTACCTGGCTCCTGCTGCATCTACTATGTCTAGTTGAATTTTGAGTATCAACCATCTAATAGGACGACACTAAGGTTACCAAGAAAAGAGAGAAAAGTAACAGATAAGAGGTAAACTCGTCTAAGGAGGATAACTAATGGCAACCTAGACTAAGCAAACACTTAGTTGAAAGGCTAACAAAAGAATCACTTCCTTTACTTAAATAATGATCCTTGACATGACTGCAACATAATTTGAAAGCAAAACTGCAGCTCACATCGCAAGCAATTGCAAATAAAAACCAAAACACTCTATTTCTCACTAAGGCTATACAAGAGTCTATTCTAATAGCTCCCACTTAGGTCCTACCAAGTAGGGCTCACTGAGCTCCACCTCTGAGTCGCTGTAGAGCACCCACGAGTTGCAAATTGGCCGTGACGGCTCTCTTGCTTTGACTAGAACGAAGCACTGGAGATACTCTTGATGGCATCCTGTGATGCGTCGTCTCTCCTCTAGACTGGGTGCCGTGGGCGAAGGTAGAGGTACGGGCGATTGCGGTAGTGGTTCCTCCATAGCTTCCTTCTGCGCTGCTACACTGGGAGTAGTGGTGTACTGCTATTCAAACTTCTGGATAGGCTTTGATAAACTGATCCTACACAGCTTACAAAGGCATCGAACGACTTTGTGAGCAGCTACTTGCACAGACAAGTCTTTGTGAGTGCTGGTATACTTCAAGCTATGGTGGAGCACTTGGCTGCCGATCCTTGTAGTGAAGTACAATCTAGTGATGAATCTAATGCATTGGCCCTTTGCCTTCTCATCCTTGGTGAAGTAGACAGGCTACTTCCTTGATCCAAAACTTCACAACAATACTTAGAGAAGTCAGGGCCAACCTCCACTCTGGTTGTGGGAAACTCAAGACATCTAAAGCATTACAAGGGAGAAGAAGTCAAACTGAAAATTCTGAAATAATTTTCAGAAGAAGGTGAAGAGCGGGAATCCTAAAGAATGGGGAAAGGGTAGAGAAATTACTAAATATCCAGTTTTGGGTTGGTTTGATTTAGAAAATAGATTTTAAAAGGTTTGCTAAGTCGACCATTCTAATTAGGGGTTCGTTCTATAGTTGATATGGCTCTGATACCATCTCTATCAAGACCCGAATATGCAAATCTAAACTCTCTGTGTATACTGCACTAGTCTAGGATCATGCTACTGCACACGGTGGAATCATAGATGGAACATCAACCATATTCACGATTAAACCAAGAAAAAGACTTAAATATTAATTAATTATCAGAGTTGTGACCTTATGGCCAAGTTACACTTTAACAGCCAGAAGGGCTTAATAGAACTAGCAGTGAAAACACAATGAAACAAAGTGTCCATTCAACATACCCATAGGCAATTGACTGAGTAGCGAAGTACTATTCTGAGAAGTCATCGAAGTACCCTCCTTCACATACCTCTAGTTGATATGGCTCTTCTTCTTCAATTGAGCAAATATGGATATAGCCGTGAGTATATAGAGTACTCAACAAGTTATTTGTAACAATAATGCAATATAGTATGTAAGACTTATCGAATGATGGCTGAGTGATTATTTTGTGGAAAGCAATGATTTAAAGTAAATACATTAAATTGATTAAAAGCGAACTTTGAAACAACTAAATAAATAATTAAGTCATAGAAATTGAGGAAACCACAAGAACTGCTAACCCTTCACTTCCACACTTAGCCCAACCAGATTTTAATGAAATCTCTACCCCTCATGTGAAATAACTGAGCAGTGTCTATGACTGGGGACACGGCTATTCAAATAGTTTTACACTCTGCAGAGGTTGCAAAACTTTATCCACATGGTATGATCATCTCATAGTGACACTAGAGCAACATGCTTCCTTGGGCATGATGACCAAGAAGATCATAACAAGGCTGTTACAAAGTTCAATCTCAACACAGCTTCACTGCTAAGATTTCACCGTCGAGTAGACTAACCACCTAGTCAACATATTCCTCTTATTCCTCATGGAGAGGTCTAACTGACACCCTTTGACATACCTAAGGTGAAACCGAAATTTAAACATTATAAATTAATTAGCCAGGTCCATCCCATATTGGACATGTGGTTGTATGATAGGGCTCAGATCAATGGTGCACAAAGTTAAGTCCTTAAACATTATCCAGGCGAAACATCCACATCCCAAAAGTTCTAACCACACTTCTCTCTTTACTGCACAATCATTTACCCAAGTGAAAACTATTTTATGTAACCATCACCCATGACACTACCCATGCTATGGTGCATAAGTTTTATAACTGTGGCTGACCACCATGATTAAATATCTCTTTAAGTCAAAATTAATTAATTAACCAACATGTCATGATAAACACAATGCACTTTAAGCACGGCTAAGCAATTTAAACGTGCAACCCATATGTACACTAGTATTGCATCACTAGATAATTACCCATCCTATGGTGACAATGGAATCATGGCATTCAAGTTATCAAGGAGGAATTGATTAGATTGGAAACAACTACCAGGTACAAATGTTTATACTAAAATAGCAATGCATGATAATTTAAAAAAATAATAAATAATAGATTGGAAGCAATAGGTTCAACATGGTCAAATGTCACGACTTGGCCTTGCTCAGTTAACAACTCTTGATCTTTAGATCCTGCTTCATCTCCTTCGAAGATGTTATCTAATGAGAGAGAAAACGAACGAGGCACAAATAAAATAAAATAAAATTCAAATAAACTCCAAAAACTTCAAAACTAGAACCAAAAGATAGAGGTTGATTTTAGATGAATTTATAAAAAAGAATCAGGTCAATCGGAGTTAGGACAAAGAAGAACGGCCTCTCGAAAAATTTAAATCTAAAGAAAAAGGAAAATATAAATTACTAGAATTATTTTTCTAAATGAAAATCCAAATTATTACATCAGCATCTATTTTAATTTAGTTGAATTATTTTTGTAAAGGAAAATAGGGCTGACATGGAATCACATGTGGACTGAAATGTGCCACCTAGGGCTTGTGTGGCTCTGACGTGGCTCGGTGACCCTGCTGGACCCACGGGTCAGAGGCTTTGCTCACGGTGGGCAAAGTTCATACAGAAGCTGAAGGGTCAGCCGGCTTAGTGCGGGTTAACGTCATGAAGATCCAATGGTTGAGAATGTACCACGTGGAGGAATATCAACTGTCAGATCATCATGTCGGCATATATCCGATCAGACAGTCACGGAGGCGATCGAATGGGAAAGACGCCAACACGTGGTGCTCGGCGATTGGCTGGTGACGGTGAAACATTGGCGGCTGCTCGGGCGATCGAAGCATCACGGCGTGCACATGGGACGAGGTGGCGGGGTGGGCTGGGATCTGGCGAAGCGGATGGCAACGAGGCGGCTGGCTAGAGATGGTGCAACTGGTTAGCGATGCATGGCAATGGCAGAGAGGGGACGCAGTGTGGCGGAGATGCTCACCAGCTGCCGATGGCAAACATGATGGCCTCGCTAGCGTAAATGAACTCTGGCGCACGACGAGGAAGACGATGATGCACTATGAGAGCGATAAGCGGCGCAGTTACGGGAGATGTGAAAGATGAGGCATGATGGTAGGTATTTATACATGGACACCGAGAGTGACTGGCTCAACATGGCTCGGAGTTTGTGAAGGACACGGGCTGCGGTGGCGGCATCGTGCCAAACACGGAGGAGGGAGTTCTGGTCGGGGACGATGAACAGTGTAGGGGGTGTGTCGTAGGGGTGGCCCCACCTAAACCCAGCAGGCCTGGTAGGAAGGAATAAGGCCTAAAATAGGCCATGTGTAATGACACGACTGCCCCCAGAGGGGATAACCGGATGTAAGGGTATATCTGTAAAAGCACTCCTCATGTGTATATATATATGATGAGGAGCCATGGGAAGGCCCAGGCCATTACACTTATCTTCATCACTCTCCACTACCATCTCTCTCTCTGTTTGGTCTGTAGCCACAACAGTTGGCGCCGTCCGTGGGGAGGACGAAGACAAGCCTGAAGACCGAAGAAAAAGATGGCACCGAAAAAAGCTTCCACAGCGGCGGCGAAGGGAAAGAAGGCGGCCGGGCTGGAGCGTCGTATGAGTACCAGGGCTTCGGCATCGGCAGCGACGGACGCGGGTGGCGATGCAGGCGCGGGGGCCGAAGACGTCGTCGACGTTCGCGCGGGGACGGCCAAACCCGTCACCGGCACCGCGACGACCAACCTCGTCACCGGCACCGCGACGACCAACCCCACCACCGGCGTTGCGAGGACGGAGCCTGCGGTCGAAGACGTCGACGCGGGTGCGGCGACAACCGACCCCGCTGACGCAACGACAGCCGACCTCGCTGCCCCCACTGCAACCCTCGCCGGCGGCGCGGACTGGGCGGTCCGAGGTAGCCGTGACGGAGCGACCGGCAGCTTGGGAACCCGCGACGCGGTCATCCCCGCGCCGATCCGCCCGTCGGACGCACCGGCGACTCCGCCCGCACCGGTGAGGGAAAGCGCCCTGCTGACGGCTCTCAACGCGTTCCAGCGAGAGCTGGGGGACCTTCGAGGAGCCGTCAGAGATATACAAGAGGCTCGGAGTCAGCCGGCCGCGCTAGCAATCGCGTCCGAGCCCGTTCCGGAGAGGGCGGACAGTCGCGAAGCCCCCACGTCCAGCCGTGTCCCGCTGAGAGGCGCAGATCCGGAATCCCCGCTTTCGGCGGGGCTGCAGCAGGCGGCGTGGCCCGAAGACTTCAAGTTCCCCCGCATCACCGACCCGTACAAAGGCGACACGGATCCTCGCGAGTTCGTGCGCGTGTACGAAACCGCGATCGAGGCCGCGGGCGGAGACGACACCGCGAAGGCGAAGGGACTCCCCCTCGCACTGCGCGGGGTGGCGCTCTCTTGGTTTTTTACCATAGAGCCGGGTTCCATCTATGCGTGGGAGCAGCTTCGCGACCGGCTTCGTAGCAACTTTCAAGGACATCATGTCGAGCGAATCGATGCGGACCAACTCTTCGCTGTGAAGCAAGGACCCTCGGAAACGCTCCAGGACTACTTCAAGCGCTTCGCCAAGATTCGAGGCCAGGTACACGATGTTAATGAAACCACAATCGTTAATGCAGCCATACAGGGCCTCCGCCCGGGCCCGATGGCCGAATACAACGCGCGGAGGCCAATCGCGACAGTTGCCAAGATCTTCGATAAAATGAACGAGTATGCGCGGGCGGAGGAGGATGCGCGAAGACGCAGCATCACCGCCCTCGGCCTCGCCCATGAGGAGCGCACCCCGCGCGAGGTCGGGGCGGGTGGCCCCTCCGCGAAGCCGGGCCGTAGCCGAAAGCCCCGAGGAGACCCTCCCCGAGGCAGTGAGGATGAAGTACAGGAAGGCTCTTCACGGTGTAGGCCCAAACCTCGGCGCCGCCAGCGCCGGACGCAGGCGGCCCATCGCGTCCTCGCCACCAAGAGCACCCGCCAAGGACCCGACCCCGCTTCACGGAGGGGAGCCCAGGGATCGGGGGGCGGATTTGACTACGGTAGCCAACCCCACGCAGAGCAGGAGCTCCTGCGCTATGGCAAGTGGTGCGAGGTACACGGCTACGGCGATCATTACACAAGGGCATGCGCCGTGGTGATGGAGCTGCGGAGGGCGACGGCCGGATCTCGGACTCCGCCTCCTCGGCCCCCCGCCGAAACCCATGTGGGGCACCCAAGGGATAGTCCCGTACGGGCCACCGCGATGGAGGGCGCGCAGCACCACACCGTCAATGTCATCACCGGAGGCTCCTCCTCAAAAGCCCTCGGGGAATAGCCGCAGCTGTGGATGCCGCCCCGCAACATCACCTTCGACTTGAACGACGCCAGGGGCGTGGAGTACCCTCACCAAGACCCTCTAGTCATCCAGGCCCACATAGCAGGCTGCGAAGTCAAGCGCGTCCTTGTCGACGGGGGAAGCTCCGCGAACATCTTATTCGCAGACGCCCTCGACCGCATGGTAATCCCCCGAAGCCGGCTGGAGCAGCCGGGAGCTCCACTTCAAGGCTTCGGGGGTCAACCGCTGCAGGCCCTGGGGCACATTTCCCTTCCTGTCACCTTCTGTCAGGAGGGCAACAAAGGTAACATCCGGACCGAGCATGTCACCTTTTGTAGAGACCCGAATATACAAATCCGGACTCTCCTGTGTATTCTGCACTAGTCCAGGATCACGCTAGTGCACACAGTATAAACAAAGATGAAATATCGAACATATCACGATTTACTAACAAAAGACTCAAATATTATTAATAATCATCAGAGTGCGACCTTATGGTCAAGCTTACAATTTAATAGCCTGAAAGGCTTAAAGAAACTAGCAGCGGAAATCCAAAAGAAAGCGCGGCAACCAATCGACACACCCACAGGCTATCGAGTGGAGAACGAAGCCTAATCCGCGAAGACGTCGAAGTATTCTCCTTCTGGAACCTCCTGCTGGTGATACTCCTCCTCCTCAACTGAGCAACAGGGGCATAAAGCCGTGAGTACTTTGGTACTCAGCAAGCCGTTTGTAACAAATGAATGCAATATAATATGCAAGACTTACCAATGGAAGGCTAAAAGGTTAATTTTGCATAAAGCAACAATTTGAAGTAAATACAATAAGTAGATTGAAAAGCAAGCTTTGTAAACGATAATAAATAAGTAACCAAAGGAATTGAGACCAACCACAAGTGAACTAGCCATTCACCCAAGGAATCCACCATGAACCAAGATCCATGAAATGAACACCCGTGAACTAACCATTCACTTCCCAACTTAACCCAACCAGGTTTTTATGAAAACTCTACCCCTCGTGTGAAATCACCGAGCATTGTCCATGACCGAGGACGCGGCTATTCGAATAGTTTTACACTCTGCAGAGGTTGCACAACTTTACCCACAAGAGATAAATCATCTTAATAGCCAGCATGCTTCCCTAGGCATGAGACCCAGATAAATTATCACAAAGCCTTTACCTCACTCCAATCTAGTTAGACATCACCCGCTAAGGTTTCACTGCTGAAGGGTTAACCACCACAGTCAGAAGCCCCCTCTTGCGCCGTATGAGGACAGTAACCCTGTTCCTCACTGTGAGCAAACCAGTACCCCTGGTACTCACTTACCAATGATGATATCTGAACTAAACCTTTGCAAGTTAATCAGCTAGGTCTATCCCATACTAGACATGTGGTAGTACGGTAAGACTCAGATCAATGGCGCACAAAGTTAAGTCCTTAAGAATGACCCAGGCGAAACATCCACATCCCATGTGCCTCTCGCACCCCCTTTACTGCACGATCAATCGCCCAAGTGAAAAACAATTTTGTATAACCAACACCAATGACACTACCCATGCCATGGCAACAAGTTTTATAACCGTGGTTAACCACCACATTCAAGTATATCATTAAGTCAAGATTAATTAACCACATGTGATGGTAAACCCAACGTGCTAGTGATAAGCATGGCTAAGCAATTAAACGCACAACCCATGTGACAGCTAATATTGCATCACTAAGTAATTTCCCATTCTATGGTGACAATGGAATCAGGGCAATCAAGTTATCATGGAGGGATTTAAACAATTAGGAGTATAACTACCAATTACGAGGTTTTATTAACAAATAGCCATGCATGATAATTTGAAACAAAATAATACATAATAGATTGAAAACTGGGTTCAACATGATCAAAGAATACGACTTGCCTTGGCCTTGCTCAGTTGAGGGCTCTTGATCTTCGAATCCAACTTCCCCTCCTTCGAAAACGTGATCGGCGGTGGTGAACGGCGGACGGCGGCGGAGACGGACGGCGCGAGAACGGCGACGGCGGAGGCGAAGCTCCCGTCAGCGAAGGCGACGGCGCAAGCGGCGGCGCACGGAGACCAGCGGCGGCGGAGGCGGCGGCTGCGGGATGAGGAAGCCGAGGGGGCAGGGTCCCCTTTTATACCCCGGTCACGAGGAGTCCACGGGTAGCACGGCGGCGGCGGATAAGGAAGGCGGCGGCGGCGGCGTACGCGAGCCGGACTCGGAGACGAGTCCGCCCCGGAAACGACGCCTGACAGGTGGGCCCCACCTGTCAGCGGCACGGGAGAGCGGACGGCCGCGGATGCGAGCGCGAGCGCAAGCGGGCAGCGGGCGGATGCGCGACACGCGTCGCGCATCGGGCGGAGGAAGGCGGGCACGGGCGCGGGCGGATGCCCGCCGCGTGGCTTGGCGGGGCGCGCTGGGCCGAAGCGGCTCGGGCGGGGTCGGCTGGGCCGAGCCGGCGGCTGGGTTGGACCGGGACGGTTTAGGGATTTTTGTTTCTTTTTATTTTCCAGAAATTCAAATAAATCCTTTTGAGCTCTAGAAAATAGCAAATAAATCCAGAAAAATCCCATAAAATTCCAGAAAATTCCTTGAGGCTCAAGGAACTCAAATAAAATAAATTTTGGCAAATGTTTATGTTTAGATTATTCATATTAAACCCTTTCAATTTAATAAAATTCCAATTAAGCTTTAATTAATTCCAGAAAAATCCAAATGGTGAATTTTATTTTAAAAGCTTCAAAAAGGCTCTGAAAATCAGGATGTTACACCTTTGATGTCGTAGGTATCCCGCACCCCTACAACGCCATACTGGGGCGACCCGCCATCAACTCTTTCGAGGCAATCCCGCACCACGCCTTCTTGTGTGTAAAGCTCCCGGGCACGGAGGGTGTCATCACCATCTTCGGCGACCAGGACCTGGCACGGTGTGCCGAAGGCGGTAGCCGTGTGTCGCATCGCCCGGTGCATGCCCTCTCCGGCGCGCCCGGTGCTGGGCCCTCTGCCCCCGGGTGGACGCCCAAGCCTCGGCCCGAAGGCGGTGTCAAGAAGGTGCCGCTCCAGGCGGAGGGGCAGTTTGTCTCCATTGGCGAAGGGCTCCCACCGGGGGTCGAACGGGAGCTGCTCCGAGTGCTTCAGAACAACGTGGACATCTTCGCATGGTCCCCGGAGGACATCAAGGGCGTGGATCGCGCGGTAATCCAGCATCGTTTGGCGGTCCGCCCCGACGCCAAGCCGGTCAAGCAAAGGCTCCGGCGTATGTCGATGGATCGGCAGCAGGCGGCCAAAGCGGAAGTGGCGAAGCTTCTTCGCGCCGGGGTCATCCGCGAGGTCCACCATCCAGAATGGCTCGCTAACCCGGTGCTAGTCAAAAAGGCCAGCGGGGCCTGGCGCATGTGCATCGACTTCACGGCACTCAACAAGGCGTGCCCGAAGGACAACTACCCCTTGCCACGCATCGATCAGCTCATTGACGCCACTGCTGGGTGCGAACTCATGAGTTTCCTGGACGCCTATTCCGGCTACCACCAGGTATACATGGCCGAAGACGACGAGGAGAAGACCAGTTTCATCACACCACTTGGGACGTTCTGCTTCGTCAGAATGCCCTTTGGCTTGAAGAACGCAGGCGCTACCTTCACCCGCCTCGTCGCCATTGCCCTGGCCGCCCAGCTCGGGAGGAACGTCGAAGCCTATGTCGATGACGTGGTGGTCAAAACTCGGCAACTTGCTCTACACGGCCGGGACCTCCAGGAGACCTTCGACAACCTCCGGAAGGCGGGCATCAAGCTCAACCCCGACAAATGTGTCTTCGGGGTACAGGCGGGCAAACTCCTCGGTTTCCTCGTGTCCGGGCGGGGCATCCAGGCGAACCCCGACAAAGTAGACGCTATCCTGGGTATGGAGCCGCCCAAGACAACGAGGGAGGTCCAGAGGCTGGCGGGCCGCATGGCAGCATTAAGCCGCTTCCTATCCAGGGCGGCGGAGCGGGGCCTGCCGTTTTTCAAGACACTCCGCGGGTGCGATGGGTTTCGTTGGGACGGAGACTGCGCGAAGGCCTTCAACGAGCTCAAGCAGCACCTGGCAAGCCTCCCCATTCTGGTCGCCCCAGCACCAGAGGCTCCCCTCCTGCTCTATCTGGCCGCGTCAACTACCGCGGTCAGTGCCGTCCTCGTCTTAGAGGAAGGCGCCATGCAGCGGCCTGTCTATTTTGTCTTTGAAGCCCTTCAAGGCGCAAAGAAAAGATACACGGAGCTTGAGAAGCTCGCCTACGCGCTGGTCATGGCCTCCAGGAAGCTTCGGCATTATTTTCTGGCTCACCCGATCACAGTGCCTTCCTCATTCCCCCTGGCAGAGATGCTACACAACAAGGAGTCCACAGGGCGTATCGGTAAATGGGCCGCCGAGCTCGCTCCCTTCTCCTTGACATATGCTTCGCGAATGGCAATTAAATCCCAAGTCCTGGCGGATTTCCTCGCAAGTAACTTCTGCGGCCATACAGCGCTTCCTATGGCAAAACATAATATGTCGCTTCGGGGTCCCTCGGGAACTCACGGTCGACAATGGCATGCAGTTCGACACCGCCCTCTTCAAAGATTATTGTGACAGCATGGGCATCACCCTCCGATTCGCTTCGGTAGGGCATCCCCAGTCTAACGGGGCGGTCGAACGGGCGAATGGCGCCATCTCTGCCGCCATTAAAAAGCGCCTAGTTGGATTGCCGAAGGGCAAGTGGCTAGATGAGCTTCACAGCGTTCTATGGTCGCTTCGCACAACGGTAACACGCCCAACGGGATTCACGCCGTTCAAGCTCCTCTTCGGCGACGAAGCAGTGACGCCCGAGGAAATTAAGGCCGGCTCGCGAAGGGTCCTCGTCCAAGCACCCGAAGAAGAGCGCCTTGTGTCCTTAGACCTCCTCGACGGGATACGGGCAAACGCAACCCACCACGTCGAGAAGTACGCGCGGCAGACAAGGCGTACTCGGGACCGCTCTATATGCCCGCGGGGGTTCAAGCCTGGGGATCTCGTCCTCAGAGTGGCGCTTCAGGCGGAAACCGTTGGCAAGCTGGAATCCAAGTGGGAAGGCCCGTACATCGTAACGGAGGCATTGCCAAAGGGGGCGTACCGCCTCGCCACGCTTGAAGGACAAGCCTTCCGGCACACATGGAACGCGGACAGGTTGCGGCGGTACTACGCCTAGAAGCAGCACAGTAGGCGTAGAGCCACCGGCCCGTTATTAGGCGATGCTCGCCCGCGCAAACGGGAGTTCAATAAAGGTTGCAGTTCCAAGAGCATCCCCTGTCCGCGCTAAGCATAACATAGTCCACGGACTCTAAATAAGACGTAGCGTCGAGCCTAGCTCCGCACGCGCGAGTCTCCGGACTATAAAAAAGGGCGTAGCGTCGAGCTCTGCTCCGCACGCCATAGTCCACGGACTCTAAATAAGACGTAGCGTCGAGCCTAGCTCCGCACGCGCGAGTCTCCGGACTATAAAAAAGGGCGTAGCGTCGAGCTCTACTCCGCACGCCATAGTCCACGGACTCTAAATAAGACGTAGCGTCGAGGCTAGCTCCGCACGCGCGAGTCTCCGGACTATAAAAAAGGGCGTAGCGTCGAGCTCTGCTCCTCACGCCATAGTCCACGGACTCTAAATAAGACGTAGCGTCGAGCCTAGCTCCGCACGCGGGAGTCTCCGGACTATAAAGAAGACGTAGCGTCGAGCCTAGCTCCGCACGCAATAGTCCACGGACTCTAAATAAGACGTAGCGTCGAGCCTAGCTCCGCACGCACTCTACGGAGTATAAATAAGACGCAGCGGGGGGACGCCTTCGCGCGCACTCTACGGAGTATAAAGAAGATGTAGCGTCGAGCCTAGCTCCGCACGCAATAGTCCACGGACTCTAAATAAGACGTAGCGTCGAGCCTAGCTCCGCACGCGCGAGTCTCCGGACTATAAAGAAGACGTAGTGTCGAGCCTAGCTCCGCACGCAATAGTCCACGGACTCTAAATAAGACGTAGCGTCGAGCCTAGCTCCGCACGCGCGTCTCCGGACTATAAAAAACGGCGTAGCGTCGAGCTCTGCTCCGCACGCCATAGTCCACGGACTCTAAATAAGACGTAGCGTCGAGCCTAGCTCCGCACGCGCGAGTCTCCGGACTATAAAAAAGGGCGTAGCGTCGAGCTCTGCTCCGCACGCCATAGTCCACGGACTCTAAATAAGACGTAGCGTCGAGCCTAGCTCCGCACGCGCGAGTCTCCGGACTATAAAGAAGACGTAGCGTCGAGCCTAGCTCCGCACGCAATAGTCCACGGACTCTAAATAAGACGTAGCGTCGAGCCTAGCTCCGCACGCACTCTACGGAGTATAAATAAGACGCAGCGGGGGGACGCCTTCGCGCGCACTCTACGGAGTATAAAGAAGACGTAGTGTCGAGCCTAGCTCCGCACGCAATAGTCCACGGACTCTAAATAAGACGTAGCGTAGAGCCTAGCTCCGCACGCGCGAGTCTCCGGACTATAAAGAAGACGTAGCGTCGAGCCTAGCTCCGCGCGCAATAGTCCACGGACTCTAAATAAGACGTAGCGTCGAGCCTAGCTCCGCACGCGCGAGTCTCCGGACTATAAAAAAGGGCGTAGTGTCGAGCTCTGCTCCACACGCAATAGTCCACAGACTCTAAATAAGACGTAGCGTAGAGCCTAGCTCCGCACGCGCGAGTCTCCGGACTATAAAGAAGACGTAGCGTCGAGCCTAGCTCCACACGCAATTGTCCACGGACTCTAAATAAGACGTAGCGTCGAGCCTAGCTCCGCACGCGCGAGTCTCCGGACTATAAAAAAGGGCGTAGCGTCGAGCTCTGCTCCGCACGTCATAGTCCACGGACTCTAAATAAGACGTAGCGTCGAGCCTAGCTCCGCACGCGTGAGTCTCCGGACTATAAAAAAGGGCGTAGCGTTGAGCTCTGCTCCGCACGCCATAGTCCACGGACTCTAATTAAGACGTAGCGTCGAGCCTAGCTCGGCACGCGCGAGTCTCCGGACTATAAAGAAGACGTAGCGTCGAGCCTAGCTCCGCACGCAATAGTCCACGGACTCTAAATAAGACGTAGCGTCGAGCCTAGCTCCGCACGCGCGAGTCTCCGGACTATAAAGAAGACGTAGCGTCGAGCCTAGCTCCGCACACAATAGTCCACGGACTCTAAATAAGACGTAGCGTCGAGCCTAGCTCCGCACGCGCGAGTCTCCGGACTACAAAGGAAGTCGTAGCGTCGAGGTTCGCCTCCGCACGCGCCACTCCACGGAGTATAAACGAGATGCGCAGACCTGCCCTCCGTGTTCGGCGGCAGGTAACACCATGCATAAGGTATTACTTGGTTCCATTATAGAGACAAAGGGGTTACATCGTTACAAGCGTAAGCACCCGTACACCATCCCCCTGCCCTACCCAACCAGCCGCTCAGCCTTGGCGCGGTGCGGACGAGGCTGTGCCGTCGTCGCCGCGGCGCTGAAGGACCCCTTCAATCCACTGGAGGAGGTCCCCCTCCCCATGCAGCGTCTGTTGCACGGCGACTCTTGCAGCGCCTTCCCCGAAGCGGCCCCAGATCCGTTGGTGGAAGTTCTGCAGGCTAGGCCCGATGGAGCGGATGGCGTCCGACATAACCCCTGCTTGGCCGGGCGGATCCACTTGTGGATTCGCTAGCTCCTGGGTATGCCTACACCCACGAGTATGAAGCAGGGCGAGGGCGAAGCACGCACCAACATAGCTGCAGTGCTCGCCAATGGTTCGGGCGCCTTGAAGAGCAACGCCGGCCCCCTCCTCGATCAGCTCGAGCGTCTCCGACAGGGCCTCCGGCCTGTGCGTAGTGTCTGGCACTTGGACGCACAGATCTCGGAGGGTCTGGTTCAGAGACTCCATGGCCCGCCACGCCGACAGGGACGCATTTTCCAGGGCAAGGCGGTTCTCGGCAACAGACTCCACCAGCTGGGCGTTCTCCCCTTCTAGGGCGGCGATCTGCTGGATGAAGGCGGCGCGCTCCTCAGCCGCGGCGTGCCGAGCTTCCGTGGCTTCGTGTTGTGCGGCCGCCAGGGCACCCTCCAGCGCGTGACATTCCTCATCCTTCGCGGCGAAGGCAGTGTTTGCTTCACGAAGGTTGGTTTCCAGCGCCCTCCGCTCCCGAACGCGAGCCTCGTCAAAGGACCGGCTGAGGGCAAGCGTCTGGCAAATACAACACAGTCAGCAGGCGCCCAGCAGGACATTGCAAAGCCAAAGCGCGCATGCTTACCCTCATCTCGGACGCCTGTAGCGCGAGCGCTAGGAGTTCCCCCTCGCATGACGACAACACCTCCCGGTTGAGGCCGTGGTCGGCACGCTCGGCGGCTGCGATAAGCTCGCAGAATACCTCAGGCCGAGGGAGGAAGTCCGCGCGAGCGAGCCCCGGCCCCAACGCGCCAGGGTTTACCAAGGCCGCAGCCACGTCGACGCCGACGGGCACCTGCGGGGCACCCGGCACAAGGCTTCTGACCTCGCGCGTACCTCCGCTGCTCGATCCTTCGCCACGTTGGGGAGACTTTGTCTCGTCTGATGTTGGCAGAATGAGCGAGCAGATCGGAGAAAGGCTCGCGAAGTCAAGTGAAGAAAGGACTCACGCCTACCACCCAGGGGGACGCGGGCGCCTCAACGGTTGGGGAGAAGGTCTTCTCGGCCGCGCCAGCCACCGTAATCCCACGACAAGGCCCCGCAACAGCATATCGACCCCTCGTTGGCGGGGGGACTGCGTCCGAGGGCGTTTCGCCTGCGGTGACGCAGGCGATTCTTCCACGGCAGAACCAGCTCCGGTCATTGCCGCCCCCACGGTCTCCTCCGCAGGGGGCACGCCCTCGTCGGCCGCCACGGTTAATAACGCACCGTCCCCCGTGGTCTGCTCGCCGGCGACGACGCCACCCCCCGGGTTGACGGGTTCCAACTCAGCGGTGGCCGCGAGCCCGAGCACGGGCTCGTGGGCAGCGGCAGAAAATGTCGGGGGATCCGCGGCGGCGCGCCCCTCCGAAGCAGTGCGGCCAGGCCCACCGCCGGTCGCACGCTCCGCTTCAGCTGAGCTAGCCGCCGGGGGGGCTGCCGGGGAACGGGCCCGGCGTCGCGAAGACAGCCCCCCCGCGGGGCTATCACCGTCCTGAGCGCCGGGAGTCCCGGCGGGGAGCTCCTCCGGCACCATGCGCTTGGGCACGGCAATGCCTACAGCCTCGCAGGTGCGGTTTATCCGCCCCTGCTTAGCCGCCTTCACCGCGGCCTCGCGAGCCCGGTGCTCCTTAAGCGTATATGGGTCGAGGAGCGCCGCAATCACGCGCTCCGCATCTTCTAGCCGAGTCACTGCGCAGGAGATCACGTCAGTTAGGCGGAAGCCAAGCAGATACAATGACACGATGGGCGACTTACAAGGGGCGGAGGGCGGAAGCACCCGAGACACACATGGTTCGAACCCGTCCTCGCGGGGGCCATTCGGCACAACATACTTCCCCCGGGAGGAGAGGGGCGCCGCCCCATGCATCGTGAACTCCTCGGCTAGGTCACGCATGCTCATTCGACGGGCGACACCGACGAGGCTCTGAAGCTTTCGCGTGTCGTCAATCTCCGCCTTCAGACTCGGCGTGCTATTAAACGAGATCGGCCCACCTCGGCAATGCATTCTGCTCTTGTCAGTCACGGTGTAATAGAACCACCACCGCGTCCAGCCGGACGTCCACTGCCCTGACGAGGCGGACACAGGAAACAACGTCGCACAGGACGCCCGGAGCACGAAATCCACACCGCCAAAGTTGGACACCGCCCCGCCAACCTTTCTGGGTCGACAGTGTGCATCGTGCAGGGTGGCGAATAAGCTGGCGCTGGGGCGCCACCCCTCTGTCCGCATCGCCCACGCGAAGACAGCGAGGCGGAGTAGCGCGTGGGGCGTCAGCTGGGCTAGCTCCAACTGGTAAGCCCGCAGAACTTCGCCCACAAACAACGTGCAGGGCATCCGAAGGCCGGTATCGAAGAACGCGACGAAAACAATTGCCTCCAGGGCCCCGGGCTTCGGCTCCGTCTCGTCCCGGCGGGGTAAGCGAGCCCCATTGCGATCCGCGATCTTCCCCTCATCCACGAGCCGTTGTAGCGTCCCTTCCGTCATGCGGCTCTTCCCCAGCACACGGGAGCAGGAGCCTCCCGAGTGCTCCATCGCGTTCCACAGCTTATCGGCGCGCGAGCTCCCCCGCGGCACCAGTTTATACTCTTGGGAAGGATGGTTCACCTCGCCCTGGCTAGGCAAGGAACCGCTGCGGGGGTGGTACGTGGCGTCGTCATGGCTGGCCATCGCTCTCCGCGACAAGGGAAGGAGAAGAAGCAGGCAAAGTAGCAACTGGTGTGACAACTAGCACGGGCGAAAGCGAAGCGGCAGATCAAAAAGCAAAGCAAGAAAGGGTGCCTCCACCTCAACCTTAGCACTTTATAAAGGCCGATCGCCTGCCTTGTGGTTCAATGCACAGACGGATCAAATTCCCAGCGGTTCGGCTATCCAAGATTTGGAAAGAAGAACCGCCGGGACATAGAGGGCCATGCCGGGTAGGTGGCCAAGCAGCCTGCAACGCCCTCACATCTTCCACACGCGTCCAGCTTCTCGGGGGGCGAGGCGAACGGCCGCGGTCGCGCAACCGCTCACATCCCACGACGCACCAGTTGTGAGCCGCCACGTGCCCCACCTGCAGCATGGCAGACTGCACGACGCGACAGCCTGACTTCTGCCAGGCCAGGCGTCGGCATGATTCCAGCCGCCATTAAAAGCGCACTACCAGACTGCAAGGTCACAACAGCCCCGGAGCACAACCACACCAGCGCCAAACTGCGATCTCCACACTGGGATAGAGCGCGCGCGTCTACTTCGACTTAGGCGCCAGCTTCGCTGCCACCCGTTCGAAGGGTACGGGACGGAGCGCGCGCGTCTACTTCGACTAGGCGCCAGCTTCGCTGCCACCCGTTCGAAGGGTAGGGGACGGAGCGCGCGCGTCTACCTCGACTAGGCGCCAGCTTCGCTGCCACCCGTTCGAAGGGTAGCGGACGGAGCGCGCGCGTCTACTCCGACTTAGGCGCCAGCTTCGCTGCCACCCGTTCGAAGGGTAGGGGACGGAGCGCGCGCGTCTACGTCGACTTAGGCGCCAGCTTCGCTGCCACCCGTTCGAAGGGTAGGGGACGGAGCGCGCGCGTCTACCTCGACTAGGCGCCAGCTTCGCTGCCACCCGTTCGAAGGGTAGCGGACGGAGCGCGCGCGTCTACCTCGACTAGGCGCCAGCTTCGCTGCCACCCGTTCGAAGGGTAGCGGACGGAGCGCGCGCGTCTACTCTGACTTAGGCGCCAGCTTCGCTGCCACCCGTTCGAAGGGTAGCGGACGGAGCGCGCGCGTCTACCTCGACTAGGCGCCAGCTTCGCTGCCACCCGTTCGAAGGGTAGGGGACGGAGCGCGCGCGTCTACTTCGACTTAGGCGCCAGCTTCGCTGCCACCCGTTCGAAGGGTACGGGACGGAGCGCGCGCGTCTACTTCGACTAGGCGCCAGCTTCGCTGCCACCCGTTCGAAGGGTAGGGGACGGAGCGCGCGCGTCTACCTCGACTAGGCGCCAGCTTCGCTGCCACCCGTTCGAAGGGTAGCGGACGGAGCGCGCGCGTCTACTCCGACTTAGGCGCCAGCTTCGCTGCCACCCGTTCGAAGGGTAGGGGACGGAGCGCGCGCGTCTACGTCGACTTAGGCGCCAGCTTCGCTGCCACCCGTTCGAAGGGTAGGGGACGGAGCGCGCGCGTCTACCTCGACTAGGCGCCAGCTTCGCTGCCACCCGTTCGAAGGGTAGCGGACGGAGCGCGCGCGTCTACCTCGACTAGGCGCCAGCTTCGCTGCCACCCGTTCGAAGGGTAGCGGACGGAGCGCGCGCGTCTACTCTGACTTAGGCGCCAGCTTCGCTGCCACCCGTTCGAAGGGTAGCGGACGGAGCGCGCGCGTCTACCTCGACTAGGCGCCAGCTTCGCTGCCACCCGTTCGAAGGGTAGGGGACGGAGCGCGCGCGTCTACTTCGACTTAGGCGCCAGCTTCGCTGCCACCCGTTCGAAGGGTAGGGGACGGAGCGCGCGCGTCTACGTCGACTAGGCGCCAGCTTCGCTGCCACCCGTTCCAAGGGAAGGGGACGGAGCGCGCGCGTCTACTTCGACTTAGGCGCCAGCTTCGCTGCCACCCGTTCGAAAGGTAGGGGACGGAGCGCGCGTCTACCTCGACTAGGCGCCAGCTTCGCTGCCACCTGTTCGAAGGGTAGGGGACGAAGCGCGCGCGTCTACCTGGACTAGGCGCCAGCTTCGCTGCCACCCGTTCGAAGGGTAGGGGACGAAGCGCGCGCGTCTACCTCGACTAGGCGCCAGCTTCGCTGCCACCCGTTCGAAGGGTAGGGGACGGAGCGCGCGCGTCTACTTCGACTTAGGCGCCACCTTCGCTGCCACCCGTTCGAAGGGTAGGGGACGGAGCGCGCGCGTCTACTTCGACTTAGGCGCCAGCTTCGCTGCCACCCGTTCGAAGGGTAGGGGACGGAGCGCGCGCGTCTAGGTCGACTAGGCGCCAGCTTCGCTGCCACCCGTTCGAAGGGTAGGGGACGGAGCGCGCGCGTCTACGTCGACTAGGCGCCAGCTTCGCTGCCACCCGTTCGAAGGGTAGGGGACGGAGCGCGCGCGTCTACGTCGACTTAGGCGCCAGCTTCGCTGCCACCCGTTCGAAGGGTAGGGGACGGAGCGCGCGTCTACCTCGACTAGGCGCCAGCTTCGCTGCCACCCGTTCGAAGGGTAGGGGACGGAGCGCGCGCGTCTACCTCGACTAGGCGCCAGCTTCGCTGCCACCCGTTCGAAGGGTAGGGGACGGAGCGCGCGCGTCTACTTCGACTTAGGCGCCAGCTTCGCTGCCACCCGTTCGAAGGGTAGCGGACGGAGCGCGCGCGTCTACTTCGACTAGGCGCCAGCTTCGCTGCCACCCGTTCGAAGGGTAGGGGACGTAGCGCGCGCGTCTACGTCGACTTAGGCGCCAGCTTCGCTGCCACCCGTTCGAAGGGTAGGGGACGGAGCGCGCGTCTACCTCGACTAGGCGCCAGCTTCGCTGCCACCCGTTCGAAGGGTAGAGGATGAAGCGCGCGCGTCTACCTCGACTAGGCGCCAGCTTCGCTGCCACCCGTTCGAAGGGTAGGGGACGAAGCGCGCGCGTCTACCTCGACTAGGCGCCAGCTTCGCTGCCACCCGTTCGAAGGGTAGGGGACGAAGCGCGCGCGTCTACCTCGACTTAGGCGCCAGCTTCGCTGCCACCCGTTCGAAGGGTAGGGGACGGAGCGAGCGCGTCTACTTCGACTTGGGCGCCAGCCCCATTACCACCATCCCGGGTCTCTGGCTCCCCAGCCACAAGCCCGCAGACATTCACAGGCCGCAGGGGACGGAGGAGGCCAAAGGATTCGACGTCATGGCTTCGGCCCTGTGAAGCCCTTCACCATGAGAGGCTCCTGTCGTAGGGGTGGCCCCCACCTAAACCCAGCAGGCCTGGTAGGAAGGAATAAGGCCTAAAATAGGCCATGTGTAATGACACGACTGCCCCCAGAGGGGATAACCGGATGTAAGGGTATATCTGTAAAAGCACTCCTCATGTGTATATATATATGATGAGGAGCCATGGGAAGGCCCAGGCCATTACACTTATCTTCATCACTCTCCACTACCATCTCTCTCTCTGTTTGGTCTGTAGCCACAACATGGTGGTTAGATGTATGACACATGGTACTGAGGGGGATCGAACAACACTAGTGAGCGCATGAGCCCTAGACAGCATAGATGAATAGTGCCCACATGCCCTGATGTGTGACACCTGGCCCAGGAGAAGATCGGACGGTCGTGGAGGTGGGCGGTCGTATGACCAACACGTGGAAGGCAGGATGAGGCGGTGTAGACCAGGCTGGGCCAGAGAGAAGATAGGCTAGCTATGGTTTTGGCCCAAGGCCTTTAGGAAATTTTAAATGTTTTCTTAATTTTAAAAATTAGATTAAATTCAATTTAGCTCTAGAAAATAGCAAATACACAATGAAAAAACCAAGAAAATTCCAAAAAATTCTTTACAGCACAAAGAACCCAAAAAAAATACTTTCAGGAATAATTGAAGTTTTAGATTAGTCATATTAAATCCTTTTAATTCATAAAAATTCATTTTAAGCTTTATTTAATTCCAAAAAAAATCCAAATGGTGAATTTTATTTTAAAAGCTCTAAAAAAATAGGGTGATACACTTTTGCTACTAGAACATGACAATCAAAGTCGATAACGATATACGGATGAATCGCACTAATCTCTACACACCCTATTCTATACTATTTGCTTTGTTTATCCGTAAAAACTAAGTAAATTGTTGGGAGCTAGGATAGAGTTATCAATATAAATTCAATTCCTAGTCATAATTTAACTTTCTTTCATTTCTTTTTTCATCTTATGAGTACTAACTACTCAACGAGATGAATTGGTGGGAAAGGAAGAAGATTTTCATTAACAAAAGATTTGCTTTTGGAAAGTTCCTTATTACAAACTACTCTAATGAAGGAGAGTCGATTTGCATCTCCTCCATGATCTTCTAACCAGCTGGCTCCATTTCTTCGTTCAAACGAGTTGCCTCTGCTTTAAAGCAGTCGAAGTCGTAATCGATCGGACAAAGGTTGAGGCTTTGGTCGCATGCCTTGAGTTTTGCCATGACATAGCTTATGGCACTCTTAACAGCCTCTTGAATCGAGTCAGCCTAGTTGGTCTTTAGGGTGGTTAAGAACTTCTCCAAACTCTAACTTATTGCCTGATCATACTCGCATGAGTGGTCATGGTATCCTTGAAAGGTTTGATTTGCTCAGCACCAAGCCCTCCGAGTAGATCGTTTGGAAGAGAAACTCCGTCTTGAAAAATGGTCTTCATCAACCGCATCTCTTCTTAATTATGAGTCAAAGCCTCAACGAGTTACTTTATTTTTATTATAGCTTCTACAAAGCAGAGTAAGACTTAGTCAGGAAAAATACTTTATAAAAGGACCACTTAGTACGGATTAGTTGAAGGTAAAGACTTCCTTACCTGCTAGTCGATACTCGAGTCTCTCAACTTCATCTTTAAACTAGTCTTGCAATGACTTGATCCTCTAGTTTTTCTCTTTTTCAATACAAGTAAGCTCACCGATCACTTTGGTCTTTTCATCGACCACATTGCACAGCTTACCCATTTCGATATCTGAATAAACAGTCGTAAGTTCAGAACTTACTGTTTATTTTGTCTTGCAACTTATTGGTTGCAGATTTGGCCTTCAAAAGCTTGATCATAAGATCAACATTCTCTTTCTTTAATTTCTGCGTCTCAACCTTCTCATTGTCGAGTGTGTCAGATAAGGCATTTTCATCACTCTTAGACCTGTAAAGGTTAAAGATAGACATAAAGAACTGGACTAGTGGTTGAAATAGAAAAAAAATACTATATATGCCAGTAGCTTACCATTTCTTCGCTTGTTCACGCAGTTCAATATTTTTCTACCTTAAGAGCAGGAGTTGTCTATGGTATTCAGCCAAAGTGGTCATATCTTCCAGAGCTCTCTAAATAAAGGAAGATAATGAGAAGCAAGAAAAAACAATTATAAATGACTAAGCATTAGATGCTTACGCTCATGCTCGTACGAGCAAATTTGGTAAGTACTCACTGAGAATCCTCTAGTCAATCGAGCTCTTCAATTTTGTTCCATCAGACCTTCTCGAGGCACTCGTCATCGAAGACATTCCCCTTGTTGGGCATACCATTAGGGTGAGAAACTCAGTCATGATATCAACATGAGGAAGACCCCACTATAAAAGCAGGATTGAAATACTCGGTGAAGAAGTTAGGTTATTCTTCTTCAACCGCACCTCCTTGGAAATGAGGAGGAGCCTCCTCAGTGTTTCCCTCCTTGGCACAGTGGTCGGAGGTATTTTCTCCTTCATGACTAGGTACTTCTACCCCATCTTCAGCCACTTTCGCTTCTGTTTCTTTGACCATCTCAGTTGTCATAGTTGTTTCAGCTTCAGTAACAGTTCCCATTGTTGTAGTGGTTGTTTCTTTGACCACCTTCTCTACCATCTCTTTGATTGTGGGCAGAGTGGCAGGAGGCTTCTCAATAGAAGTATCCTTGGACGATGGAGCAGCCAAACTAAAATCGCAAAAAGAGAAGTAAGTTGGCATTTAAAAAGATGAAAGGGTAAGATGCTATCTTTATACTTTCATTTTCATACCTTGTTGTTGTAGCTTTAATCTTGAATTTAGATGAAACCTTTCCTAAGGAAAGTTTCTTTGATTTCTTCTTTCCCACGACCACATCTTGTCATTGAAGAGTGGGGTCATCTTTGACCATGTCTGGTCGCAGGCCCTAAGCAGGAACTGCAACTCCTTGTTCCTCTTGCCCTTCTAGATGGTCAAGACTAAGTTCAACCACCTGAAGAGCAATCTGTTTCTCGATCATAGGTTTTGCTGCTGCAGTAGTTTCCTTCATAAAAGATACAAAACTATACCAGTCCTCCTTTTTGAGTTGCTTAATAAAGCCTTGAGAAGCACTAACTGAGATAGTTTTGTCATTATAATAGAAGGGTACATTGATCTTAGGAGCCAGTTGTGTTAATACAACTGCCCCTATTTCCTCTGCAGCAGCCATGTCTGCAAAGAACTGCTCGATAGGGGCAGACGGAGGAGAGGGAGGAGCAACACTTGAACTCTCACCCTACTTATCGATAGCTTTTGATAGTCGTCGCCTCTTGGTCGGAGGAGTTTTAATCTCCTCCATCTCTTGTCTGATTACCATCAATTTGACCTCTCAATCATGTTGATGGTTTTCCAAGCCAACTTTCTACAACAGGGAAGAATGCTAAGTACTCTTTGTAATACCCTGAACGTCGTTTCGGCGTTGGTTTTAAAGTAATCGCGGAGTCGCCTAGATTTTCGGTGAATCACGGGAAGGGAAAATAAAATTGTGGAATAGCATAAAAAACACTAAGTGGGCTGCCTGGAGGGTGGATCTACCACCTTGGGCCATCCGGCCCAAGGGGTGTCCGCACCCCCCTAAACCCTAAGCCGCACCCCCTATTTAATCTAGTGGCCACCACCCCCCTTTTTCCTCCCCTTGGCCGCCACCCTCCCCTCCCAATTGCACCTCCATCTTCTCACCCCTGCTGCTATCCATTGGTGCAAAGGAGGAAGCGAGAAGAAAGGAAGAAGAAGAGAAGGAAGAAGAAGAGAGGGAAGAGAAGAAGAGGAGGAAAGAAGAGGGGTGATCCCAAGGGATCCCCTAGGTAACTTTTCCCAATCCCAAATCCTTCTGTTTTTAGAGTAATTAGGGTTCTTGGCACGGGATTAGAAGGGGATTAGCAAATTGATTATCCGATTAGTGATTTTCTGCTGTCTGTGCGTAGTCAGATTTGTGCAGCACGACTGTTTGTGAAGATTAGGGCATGAAACGATTTTTCCTGCAGGTCTGACCAAAATAAAAATTGTAGAGGACGACGAGGTCTATTTTCTGTAATTTTTCCAGAATTTTAGGCCGCGGGAGTTGGGCACAGAGAGTCGGGAACTTTGCTGTTTGGCAGAGGTGCAGACTGAGACAGATTGACGTTTGGGTGTAGTTTCAGAGTAGTAGATAATTTTTATGATTTTAGCTACAGTTATAAAAATTGTAGGGAATTCAGTAATATAACTACTGTATAAAAATCATAAATTTTAGAGCTTTGTACAGAAGGTATTGTGCGTTAGAAGTTGACTGGCTTGATTGCAGAAATAGGGCATGTCCTCTATTTTGCGCGTCAAATTACACCATGATAGCAGTAAAATAAAATTTAGTGGTCTACTTGAAAGTTGAATATATTTCAGTGTAGTTTCCAGAAATATATCATTTGCTGTAAATGGTTTAATAGTGTTAAAGATACAAAAATATTAAGCAGAGCTGCTACAGCAGGCCGAGTGTAGGACCGTTAAGCGGAGAGGGTTATGAGTGGGTATGGGGTTTAGCGACATCTTTATTTCTTAAGACGTGATTTCCTTGCTGTAGTATTGTGCTGAGAGGTACTTTTGGACAGGTGGCTACGCTCCCGATCGCGCGTGATTGCTTCGCTACGCCGGTAGAGGCAAGTAAATGTAGCGGATGTGCTACTGTTTAGTTCGTTATTCTTACTACTTGCAATCTACATGATTCTCGTAATTTGAAATGTTATACCATGGTTGCATGTTTTCTAAATGAGGTTGTGGTAGCAAAATAATAATCAATTGATATGCTTTGGATAAGTTGTTTGTAGTCATGTGGTAATTTGTTTAATGTGCCAAATGCGGAATATGAAAATAAATACGTGGTAGATATGTTGAAGTTTCCTTGAGGTTAAATCCATGATGATCATGTTGATGCCCCTTTGAAGTCGGAATTCTTGTGGTTTACGATTATCATATCATTCATAACATGTCATGACATTTGCATTGTGGATGTCGCCGCTTATAGCCGCGACCGTACCGGTACAGCATCGTACATTACCGTAGTACGATGCACACTCTTACCTTGTTGGGTAAGGGTGCAGTGGATCATTGCATGCATATGCATATAAATGTGGATGGAATAACGCATTCATATGCCAACTGATTAAAAACTTACGAGGCATGACTTGTGGGAGTCTGTGGTGGTTAAATGAATGTGGACATTGTTGTGGTTACAGACCAAACAAAGAGAGAGATCGTAGTGGAGAGTTGGGAGAGAGTGATAGTAATGGCCTGGGTCCCCCCATGGCCTGTATTCCATATATATATACACATGGGGAGTGCTTTTACAATTATACCCTTACATCTGAGTATCCCCTTCAGGGGCACTTATGTCATTACACATGGCCTATTCTGGGCCTTATAACCTTCTACCAGGCCTGCTGGGATTAGGTGGGGGCCACCCCTACAACAGGAGCCTCTCATGGTGAAGGGCTTCACAGGGCCGAAGCCATGTTGCCGAGTCCTTTGGCCCCCTCCGTCCCTGCGGCCTGTGAACTTTTTCGAACTTAACCGGGGGCTGAGGCCGTAGCTGAACCCGACGCCTGGATTGGTGGTTGAGGTAGATGCGCGAACGCTCCGTCCCGAGCTGGCACCTGATCGAAGCACGCGCGCGCGCTCCGTCCCCTACCCTTCGAGCGGGTGGCAGCGGAGCTGACACCTGGTCGAAGTAGGCGCGCGCGCGCTCCTTCCCCCCTGCCGTGGTGGGATCGAGGTTGCCCGGGCCGAGTCGGAGGCGTTGCGCCGGCATAGGTAGGCGTAGCGGGCCCCTGAGTCGTCGCACATGCGTCAAGTGATAGCGGACGCGCTGCGACGCTCCTTCTTCTGGCCGTCCACGTGGCGAAGTGTGCTTGGCGCGGTGCAGGCCTTGAGGCGTCGTGGCCATCTTAATGTGGCGACGGACTTCCGGTGGTTAGACTTCCGCTAGTTGGACTTCCGCCGGTTGGCTCCCCCGCCGATTGGACTTCCGCCGGTTGGACTTCCGCCGGTTGGCTCCCCCGGTGATGGGGTATATATACGGCGCTGGTGCGATGTTGTTCCTGCATCGTGTCCTTGGATAGAGGCTGCTCCCCTAAAATGGGCCCCTTCCGTGCATCGACATTCCCTAGCGACGCTGAGCGGCTTGGGGGATGTTGATGTACAGATGGAGGTCCATTTTTCTTGGGAGCTTGGTTAGCGTCGGTTATCGGTAGCCAGCCGCGCTTCCTGCCCTCACGCTGCGTTTCTGCATACGACGGCGAGGTTTGCTCTGTTCTCCTAAACAGACCTACCTTCAGTTGAGGTTCCTGATGGAGCCCGTCCGCATTACTTTGAAAAAATGTTAATGCACTGAAGGTGGCCTGTTAAGGAGAACAAGCCAAACTTTGCACGACATGACCTTTGCTTCTGCCATGTGTGGGAGGCACCAACGGGCGAGTTCGTGCGCGCGGGTCCGCTCCTCGAAGCCAGGGTCCAGGCCGAAGCCGCGGCTGCGGCCAAGTTGGTGTGGTGATCGAGGAGACGGCCTCCTACGCGCGCGTCGTGCTCCCGTATGAAGATGGCAAGGTTTGACCTGTTCTCGTAGACAGATATGCTTGAGTTCATTTGCATCCGCTGATTGTGCCAACTGGCGCTATTATCAAGGAACGTTGATGTACTAAAGCTTATCTGTCTATGAGAACCCGTCAAAACCTGCCGCACATCCTCCCTTGCCTTCCCAAAATACGGAAGATCCAGGCGCCTGAATCCCTGCCGGTTTAGGTCATGAGGTTGTCGCGCGGGCCTTGGCGTCGAAGTGGCCGCGCGCGCGTGCTCTGTCCCCTACCATTTGAACGGGTGGCAGCGGAGCTGGCACCTAGCCGCAGTAGACGCGCGCGCGCTCCGTCCCCTACCCTTCGAACAGGTGGCAGCGGAGCTGGCACCTAGCCGAAGTAGACGCGCGCGCGCTCCGTCCCCTACCCTTCGAACGGGTGGCAGCGGAGCTGGCGCCTAGCCGAAGTAGGCGCGCGCGCGCTCCGTCCCCTACCCTTCGAACGGGTGGCAGCGGAGCTGGCGCCTAGCTGAAGTAGACGCGCGCGCGCTCCGTCCCCTACCCTTCGAACGGGTGGCAGCGGAGGTGGCGCCTAGCCGAAGTAGACGCGTGCGCGCTCCGTCCCCTACCCTTCGAACGGGTGGCAGCAGAGCTGGCGCCTAGCCGAAGTAGACGCACGATCCTTGAAGCCGAGGCCGGGACTGGAGCCTGTCGCGGCAGAGGCTCAGCGGTGATTCTGAGTTGCAACTTCGCATCACGAACACCGCCACGCGTGCGGTGATTGCGATCTCACGATGCGGTAATGCGCTGTAAAGGTTCCTGGAATCGCGTCGGCCCGCGATTTGCCAGAGCTAGGTTGTCGTACCGTGCAACTCGCCTCGGCGCGTGTAGGGCACGCGGCGGCTTGTAACCGGTGCGCGGCGGGATGTGAGCGGTTGCGTGATTGCAGCTGCTCGCCCCTTCCTTAGGGAAGGGGGACACGGGGCGGTCGGGGAATGGCGCGGCGTCGAAGCTGTTGTTCTCCCGTGGCCCATTAATGCGCTTTTAATGGTGGCTGAAGTCGTGTCGACGCCTGGCCTTGCGTGCTCCAGCTGTCTCGTGCGGGGTTTGCCACGCGGTGGGAGGCCATTGGAGCGTCGTGCTCTGACGGTCCTTCCCGCCGTGGTCGCGCCTCTCCGTCTTCGGTTATGGGGGATTGTGCGGGACGGACCTCTGTGCGACTGCGGTTGCGTCCCGCACGCGGACCGTCACGACGTTTCAGGATCGGGGCGAGGTGGCTTGAAATAGCTCTCGTAACCGCGCCCCCGCAGTTCTACGCCCCCTTCTCGCTTGCATCGCCTTCTATATTCCCGTAGTATTCTCGCCGCTATACTCCTTTTGCGAGAGGTGATGGCATCTGGCGGCAGGTGTAGCCAGGCGGCCGGTGCCTGCGGCATCCGCCGGCGGTCTTCGCCGCTAGAGGTGAAATACACGCTCAGCGAACGCGACCCGGCGGTGGCGGAGAAGCGGTGGCTGGCGGCGAAGGAAGGCTCATTTTCCGGTGAGTTGGGCCCCTTGCTCGTGACCGAGAAGACGATCCAGGGGCTACTGCGCGTGGGGAGGCTGTCCGAGCGCCAGGCGGTGTGATTACCCAGCGCCGACGAGACGGAACCACGCCCCGAGGAGTCGAAGGCGGTCGTGTTCGTCGCCTTCTTCAACGCAGGGCTCCGCATCCCGGCGGTGGCGATTGTGGGTGACGTGCTGTGGACCTTCGGGCTGGAATTGGCGCAACTGACTCCGAACGCCGTGGCCCGGCTGGCAGTGTATAGTTGGGCCTTGCGCTCGGGAGCGTGCTGGCCCAGCGCTTCGTTATTTGCCTACCTGCACGAGGCACGATGTCAGCCCAAGGAGCGGAAGGACGGGACGCTGTCGAGCTTCGGCAGCGTCACCTTTATTCTCCGGTCGACCTGCGGTAAGCTCTTCCCTGCGAACTCCACTCGCGGGAAGTGGGAGTCGCACTGGATGAAACGGTGATTCTATCACCGTGTGGTGAGCGGGAGCGGCCTCGAGTGTACGGGCCGGCCGATCGTGTTTAAGACCTCGCCCGGCCGGACACTTGACGACGAGGACAGGCGGAGGGCCCGGCGGCTCGTAGGCGTGGCCACCCGCTTTAACATGCGTGACCTCGCCGAAGAGTACACGATGTACGGCGTGGCGCCGCTCGCCTGCGACTGGCGTCTCGCCGCCGAGAAGCGCCGAGACGACAACATTCTGCCGTGGGTTTGTGTGCTGCCGGCGCCCCCCGGTCCTCGTAAGCCTCCACCATCCTTCCCCTTGGCTCGCGCAGAGTGCATTACCTTTTGATGATATCTCGTGCGTTGTTTTAGGGATTCGCCTGGAGGATGCGCAGCAGGCCGCGCGCGTATTCCTTGGGCCGTATACCGGCAGGGAGCACGAGCAGCGCGTGTCCGCTGCTGCCGAGGCGGGGCTGGGGCGGATAAACCGTGTGTGTGAGGCCCTGGGCCTTGCCGTGCCGGACCGTGCTGAACCGGCTCCGCAACACCAAGACGACGGCGCACCGAGGAGGAAGGCGCCGTCTCGCAAGAGGGGCCGAGGCGGAGCGTCTACCGCGCTTGATGTAACGGCTGCCATTGCTGCTGCCAGCGCTCCCGAGGGCGCGGCAGACGCGGAGTCGGATTCGGCAAGGTACGCCGACTCGGGCTTGGATGGCGCGGACGCCGGGGGCGAAGGATCTTCGGCGGATGCCCTGGACAGTGGGCTCGCCACGAGCAGCCGGAGAGGAGAAGTCTCGTCACTCGCGACGGTTGTTGAGACAGGATCTGAGAGGACCGGCGGTGCTGAGGTGGAGCCTTCGGCCGTGGCCGCCATAACACTGGAGACGTCCTCCGTGGGGGCGCACGGAGCTGGGTCTTCACCAGCAGCAGCGGCCGAAACCGAGTTGCCCCCCGCAGAGGTTGCCACGGAGGGGGCTTCGCCTCCGGGTGCTGCAGCCGCGGGGGCCTCTCCGGCAGTGGCTGCTGGGGTGGTGTCGTCGCCCCTAGCTTCGGCTAAGCGGCCGTGTCTGCGGCCGGAGCTCCACCGGACATCGAGGGGATTCGTCGTGGCGACAGGCATCGGGAGCTTGTGGGACTCCGATGCATATGCCGAAGTTTCTGCGGCGCGCGCTCCCTCTGCCCCCCAGGCCACGCCGTCCGCCGCGCAGGAACGGTCGGCGCCGGCCTCGCACGCGGAGGCTTCTGTTCTCGGCGGGACCACGCCTTCCGCGGGGACTTGCGCTACCGTTACTCCGCCTGGTACTAGGGGGCGGGCCCCCGGAGCCCTCCTTCCACTACCGAAGGTAAGGTGGTTTGGCTTCCCTGGTGTTTTGTTCATTGCGCTTTGCGGTGCTCACCTGCGTCCCTGTCTGCAGCATCGCTTATTCCGGAGGAGCCTTTGGCGGAACACGAGGGTCCTGGTGCCGGCGGCGCGAGCATCGTGCGCCTCAGTCCGACGGACTTTGTTCCCCCGTCTGAGACGCTGAGGGCGTGGCATGGGATCGTGGATGACGCGGCCGCCAGCGTCAGCCAGCAGGCACTTCATACCTACGGGGTGGAGCGTCTCGGGGATGCCTTCGAGGTGTCGGGGGTGAGGGTAAGTGCTTACTTATGCGACAATGCTTGGCTATGCTGAGCTTGCTAAGTCATTTCGCCCTACAGACACTGGTGCTGGGGCAGGCCCTGCAAACGGGGAACCGCCTTCGATGTCGAGGACGTATCGGCCCGGCCTCTACTTCTGCTGGCCGCGCTTGGGCCTATCGGACGGCTCGTGCGGGGCATCCTTGCGCTCAGGCGCGTCCTTGGACGACTCCGGCTTACGTTTTCCCTTCGAAGGACCGTCCTTCGGCGGATCTTCGGTTTTCGTCGAGGCGCCGGCCTGGTTGGTGTCGGAGTCGTCGCCTTGTCGTCGCCGTGCGTCTTCTTCCGCCCTGGCGTATTCCTCCATTTTGTCAAAGAGCTTCGTTGCTGTCTTGATTGGCTTCCGTGCGTTATACTCGGCCATCGGGCCCGGGCGAAGGCCCTGTATAGCTGCATTAACGACGGTGGTTTCGTTAACGTCTTTGACGTGGCAACGTATTTTTGCGAAGCGCTTGAAATAGTCCCGGAGCTTCTCCGAAGGTTTCTGCTTTACGGTGAAGAGCTGATCCGCGTCGACCCGCTCAACATAATTTCCTTGAAAGTTGTTGTGAAGGCGGTCGCGGGTCTGCTCCCACGCGTAGATGGAGTTTGGCTCTATGGTAAAAAACCAGGAAAATACCACTCCTTGCAACGCGAGGGGGAGTCCCTTCGCCTTTGTGGTGTCATCTCCGCCCGCGGCCTCGATTGCGGTTTCGTATACGCGCACGAACTAGCGGGGGTCCGTGTTGCCTTTATAGGGCTCGATGACACTGGGGAATTTGAAGTCTTCGGGCCACGCCGCCTGCTGTAGCCCTGCCGAAAGCGGGGACTCTGGATCGATGCGTCGCAGCGGCACACGGTTGGATGTGGGGGTGTCGCGGCTGTCCGCCCTTTCCGGCGTGGGCTCTGGCGCGACCACCGGCGCGGCCTGCTGGCTCCGAGCCTCTTGTATGTCTCGGACAGCCCCACGAAGATCCCCTAACTCCTGCTGGAACGCTTTGAGGGCCGCCAACAGGGCGCTTTCCACCGCCTGCGCGGGTAGGGCCGCCGGGGCGCCTAGCGGGCGGGTCGGCACGGGTACGATCGCCTCGCGAGCTCCCGAGCTACCGGTCGCGCCGTTGTGGCTACCTCCAACCGCCCGGTCCGCGCTGCCGACGAGCGTTGCGGCGAGGGCGGCGAGGCTGGTTGCTGTCGCGCTGGCGGGGTCGGTCGTCGCAGCAGCGCCATTGACGGGGTTGGCCGTCGCAGCGCCGGTGGCGGGGTCGGTCGTCGCAGCAGCGCCATTGGCGGGGTTGGCCGTCGCAGCGCCGGTGGCGGGGTTGGTCGTCGCAGCGCCGGTGGCGGGGTCGGTCGTCGCAGCGCCAGTGGCTGGGTCGGTCGTCGCAGCAGCGCTGGTGGCGGGGTTAGTTGTCGCAGCGTGAGCGTCGACGTCTTCGACCACCACGCCTGCGTCGTCACCCGCGCCCGCAGCAGCCGATGCCGAAGCCCTGGTGCCCATGCGACGCTCCGACCCAGCCGCCTTCTTTCCCTTCGCCGCTGCCGACGAGGCTTTTTTCGGTGCCATCCTTCTTCAGACTTCAGGCTTGCTCCTGTCCTCCCCACGGACGGCGCCAACTGTTGTGGTTACAGACCAAACAGAGAGAGAGATCGTAGTGGAGAGTTGGGAGAGAGTGATAGTAATGGCCTGGGTCCCCCCATGGCCTGTATTCCATATATATATACACATGGGGAGTGCTTTTACAATTATACCCTTACATCTGAGTATCCCCTTCAGGGGCACTTATGTCATTACACATGGCCTATTCTGGGCCTTATATAACCTTCTACCAGGCCTGCTGGGATTATGTGGGGGCCACCCCTACAACAGACATGAATTGTGGTTGTGGTTGCGTGGTAACATAAATGTTGTTGTATAATTGTTTGTAGTTTGAATAGCCTGTTAAACAGTTTGCTTGCTGAAATTTTATCTCACCCTTGTTTTCCCCCCTATAGGTGATCCTTGAGCATGCATGGGAAGGGTAGAGCGGCACCACATTAATGCACTTGGTTCATTGATTTATGCTGTAATAAAGTTGAAGGGATTCTAGCCATTTGCCTAGCTATCTCGTCAATGTTTACTTTAACTTAATAATGTTAACTTTGTGAACTATTCTTTTGGTTAAAATGTTGGAGGTGATTTTAATTATTGAATTGTTATCATTATCCTGTTCCTTAGTTGATTATGCTTCCGCTTAGCTTATCATGTTGTGTATTTTGGCTAGATGTGGAGTGGTTTTAGTGGCATCCCAGGATAATGTGGGTCCTGGGGTGTTACACCTATTACTTGCGACTACGAAATCCTAAAGATGAGATCGAACTTTGATTACCTTTAGGCGTTCTTCTCTTTCCTTGGTGGATACATCGACCAAGATGTGGGGAGCCTCCACATCGAGTGTTGGAGCCTTCTCACAAATAGCTTTGACTCGAGAGTCAATCTCTCCCAAAGCAAGATCTGCATGGACAAGTAAAGTGGTCAGTAAATAGAACTCAAAATTTAGAATCTAACTCAGAGAGCAAGTTTGTCTTTTACTTACCATCCTTGTAGCCTTTGGTCATATCCTTAGCACCCGAGTACA
The DNA here is from genome assembly GCA_017311315.1 of Dendrocalamus latiflorus. Taxonomy (NCBI): domain Eukaryota; kingdom Viridiplantae; phylum Streptophyta; class Magnoliopsida; order Poales; family Poaceae; genus Dendrocalamus; species Dendrocalamus latiflorus. The sequence continues at coordinate 45,032,495 of CM029642.1, read as the reverse complement.
TCCACATTGGATGTGCTTGTTTCTTTAGAGGGTTGATACGACGAGTGATGAAATCCTTCACCACATGCCAACTAGTGAGCCCCTTTTACCTTAGCCCCTTGATGGGTTAGATGTGAGGGGCTATTTGAGTAAGGTCTTTGGGGGAACGAATTCTAGGAAGAATTTCTCTCTACAGTCTTCCCCACAAAGGAAGGATTATCTTCGTTGGTTTTCTCCCAGTAAAACCACTTTTTCTTCTAGTTTAGCCATGAGGATCAAGTAAACATCTGCATATATGCTTCTGTCTTGCCATTGGGAAGATTTAGTCCACAGCTCCCGACAATCTCGGCTTGTCTGCTCATTTCGTAGTAATACCGAAAGAGCTCCAAATCTGGAGGAATCCCCAGATAGGCTTCCCACAAGTACATGAACACACTTAACATGGTGATCAAATTGGGAACTAGGTTAACCAATTCCACCCCCAAAGTACTCGAGTATGAATATGAGAAAGGGGTGAGCAGGAAGTCAAAGTCCGCACTCACAATATGCTTGGAAAACTAGGATTTACCCAATCTCCCCGATGGCCAATTTTGTTCAATGGCTTCAATCCACTTCACGTATTTCCTTGAAGGGATTTTCCCCACCTCAACCAGTGCCTTCAACTTGGTAGCGTCCATCTCCACTACTGGCCAATTAGATGAAGACTCTGTCATTTTCCTCAAGTGATTGGTTTTGATTTAGGAGAAGAAGAAGGCTTGGTCGGCGTTTGAAAACTTGAAGAGGATTGGAATAGAAGGGGAAGTTAGTTTTTGACTGTTTGGGTCAGTTACCAATCTCAGGAACCTAACGATTGCTACCTCTTCGGGAATTGTCCAAAACGGACAGATTAGTGAGAGTCGATTAGAGTTTTAAAATTCCTTGGTTCAAAACCAGTATGTCTTTATAACTCAAGCAAAATTACCTTTTTGACCAAGTATACTTCTGGTCGAATAAGATTGAAAAGACTCTACTTTCAATCTTCGTTCGTCTATGACTACTCTTTCTCAAGTATGCTATTTTCACTTGAAGTTGGGGGGCTAGATGACGAGGATATATAACCAATCCTCAAATTATTATTTATTTATAAATGATATGATTACATCATTATTCATCTTGAGTGTACCCCTTATCTATGAGAGAGAGATTTCACAAGGTAGTCGTAAGCCCTTTTATGACAACCCTTTAGTCGTAGGTCTTCTACAACAAGTCCTTACTCATAAGCTCTTCTACAAAAACTCCTTAGTCGTAAGCTCTACCAATTTTCATGCATTTCAAAAAGTCTTTTTTTGTCAAAATAAAGTTTTATAAAATTTCCATGATTTTTGAAATTAAATAAATCTTGATTAGAAGTTTCTAAATTATAATGATTTAATGTGATTAATTCAATTGCCAATTTAATCCAAAAGTATTTTATTTGAGTTCCTGGTGTCCCAAAGTATTTTATTTATTTTTTGTCAATTTTGACTAGCTTGTTTGCTATTTTTCTTAGCTTATTTGAATTTATGCCATTTTCTAAAAATAAAAACTAAATAAAATGCTGGAAGGCTTGTGGGCTGAATCTTTCCTGGCCTAGCCCGTTGTCTCACTCCACATGCCAGCCCGCTCGGCCCAACTCGCTAGCATGCCAGCCGCCGCTCGTTTGCTTGCGCTGAACGAGCATGCGCTGCGTTTCCCCCACCCGCTGCCACTGATATGTGGGCCCCACTTGTCAACTGGCCACGTTCATCATCTTTGACCTAGACTCAGCTGCTACCACCATGTTGAGCTCTGACTCTGTGTTCTGCACAGCCTCTTCCCACTATAAAAGTTGCACCAAACCTCGCCTTCCTCATGCCGAGTTGCCCCATACCTCACAAACCCTAGCCGTCACCAAAGCTTCTTGTTGGCTCACTGGAATCAAGACCAAGCCAAAGTTGCCACAGCCAAGTCCGATGAGGAATTCCACCATTTCTAGTGAGACTGGATCCTCGCCATTATCACCATCTGGACTGCCTTGCTGAGTTCTATTCGCCACCAACTTACTATCGCTTGGAAGTCATTGGATCTAGGTCATTATCATGAACATTAGCATCGTCGTCACTTAACCCTTGTGCCGATCATCTTTGTTAATCCTAGGTCTTCGTGTGCTACCTATCATGTTTGTCGTTGTTCCCTCTCCCAGACCAGCGCCACCATCTGCCAGAACACTTGGTTCCCAAGCACCACTGTCGTCCACGTCAGTGCCACCTCAATAGTTGTGTCAATGCCATCCACCTATATGTCGGCCACATTAGCAGCCATGCAACCCCTAACCCTAGGTTTGTTCGGTCAACCGAGTCAATGTCGCATGGACCTCACATGTTAGCACTATTTCTTATACCCAGCTGACTGTGAACCCTAAACCCTAGCCTGTAGACTCATTCTGTAGAACACAGGCCCCACTTGTCAGTCTCTTGTGATTTTTAAAAAATTTGAGAAAAAAAGATTCTAAGATATTCCTTGGCCCCACCTATCAGTCTATCTTCTCCCTCTTTTCTTTTTTCGAATTTGCAATCAAATTTTCAAGAGCGTGCTCTCCCTCGTACAATATCTGACTAAGCTTTTTTTTTGTCTTTGAATTCATCTGAAGTCAAGCCCTAACTTCTAGTAATTTTTAAATAATTTTGGAGTTTGTTTGTCCATTTGTTGTGCTGTTTATTTGTGTTTTCTCTCTTGTTTTGCATAGATGTCGATGCATTAGGAGGTTTTGGAGAAGAAGGGGAAGAACTAGTGCAAAAGCGAGATTTTTGAAGACAAGTGGTGCTACTTTGATCATGTTGCACCTAGTTTTACAAAAATATTTTGCATTTTAAATTATTATGCTTTGCTATGTTGACACAATAATTAAGTACTTGTGAGGTAGTTATGAATGCTAGATGTTGTTTATCCACCTTGTCCATTTGTATGCCATGATCCATTGTCACCCTAGGATGGTTTATGCTCATTGGTCATTATTGTAGCACGGTATTGTAGCACCACCGTGGGTTGGTTTTGTCTTACTTAGTAATGCTCGGTTATTGACAACATTTGGAATATCAAATTACACCTGACTAATGATATATGGAATTGCTTTGTAAACAACTATGTGCACTATGTGTTATATTTGATGGCATATGTCGCACTCTAAAATCAACTAGTGGATAAATGATTTAGACTGAGATGATTGGAAAGTACTATGTGATCATGCTATGTGATAGCTTTTTGAATCCTTCGTGTAGTTACAGAATTGGGTAGTATCGCCCTTGTCAATTAAGAACTTAACTGAGCCACATCGTACAACCACATGCTCTGTGGGAAGGGCCTAGCTCTGTCAGTTACCGAATTCCTGTATTGACTCCTTAGGTTGTAAGTTATGCTTTGTGAAAAGGGTGGAGGGTGTAGCTGCTTATGAGGGCAGCATTTTGGAGGTTCCATTTCTGAAATCCAACGGTGAGTCCCCTCTTTGCTCCTCCTATGCTATGTAAGGGGCAAGGTACAGAGGACCAGGATCATCAGGAGGGGTCAATGATGAGGTGAAGTTTCCGAAAGGCTTTGTTATGATCTTCTTGTGGCACATCTAAGGAAGCATGTGAATGGATAGTACAAGTTGATCATATCGTGTGGGGAAAGCTGTATAACGTCTGTAGAGTATTAATAAAACTATTTGAATAGTTGTGTTTGTGATCATGGACATGTTCAAGGATTTCACACGAGGGGTAGATTTTCATAAATTAAATACGTGAAGGAAAAGCTATATGAATATGATGGATGGGCTATGTGAAACAATATTTTACCTTGTTATTTATTACTATTATTCAAATTATGATTTCAATCTATCTACCGTATTTACAAGTTAACTTAGCTTTATACAAAACAAATCAGGATAGCCACCTCCTTTGTAATAAGCCTTGCATGCATATATTGTGTTCTATATGCACAACTTGTTGAGTATTCTGTGTACTCAACCTTGCAACATTCACAACTCAGTTGCTGGAGAAGAAGAGTCTTCATCGCTCTTGGAGGAGGAGTTCTACAAAGGAGGTTGATCGCTAGGTCACGTACCCCAGTCAACTGCCTATGGCATGAGATGGGTCACCGCTTGAGTTCTTTTGTTTCCATTGTAGGCTAAATAACAGTAAACTCGGCCATATGGTCAAAACCTTTATTTATTATCAAAACTCGCTATTTAGTTATTTATCATTATGTACGGATGATATTGCAATGATGTTATCACTGTGTGCGCTAGCATGTTCCTAGACTGGTGCAGTATACACAGAGGATTTGAATTTGCATATTCGGATCCTGACAAAAATAATATCAAAGCCATATTGACTATAGAACTTGACCTTAGATAGAATGGTCGCTCATAGGAAAACTTTCAAAAGTTATTTTCTATAATAAAAGTTAACTTACAAGAATATTTTGTTGCTCTTCTCGTCTTATTCTTCTTGTTCTTGTCTTAATGCTAGATTCATCTTTTTCTCCCCTAAAATTTAAAACTAATGCTCAACCTCTCATTTTTGTAAATACATGCTGATGTTTCACACATATGGAGAGCACACTAGAGGACACACTATTGAGCTTTGGAGGCTATTGCAGTTCTTGGGGGGCTATGACAGATTGCTCTACCATGGTACCACTTGGACAAATAATGGACAGCATTGCAGGACACTTTTCAAGATGATTGTCTAACTGGCTACCGTAGTACTTGCCTAGAAGGCAATGCTATTGTTGTCCATCTCACTCGTTTCATGGTTGCCCAGGAGGATGCCATGAAGACCATAGTGGAGGAGCTTCGCTTTGCTTATGCAACTTTGCAGCAAGCAGAGGAGAGGATTGCATTGTTGGAGGAAGCCTTGAATGCTAAAGCCCTGCTTGCACTTGAGCCAGATGAGGATGATCCTAAGGAGGTTATAAGGACATCACTAGCGCACACATGCAAGATTCACCTAGTGTACAAGGTCCAATGACACAAACCTGTGCACCTTTCCTTGTACAACAGGTGAATTCATTTCTTTGGAAGAGTAATTATTTCATTATAGAACAAATGATACTGCCTAATAATTGATATTTTCTTATGACTATTTGCAAGGGACTTCTTGGAGGAGTAGCTGCTCATGTAAACAATGCTTATGAGGACAAGGTGCTAAGTGGTCGGACGAACAGCGCATTGATCAGAACGAACAACACATCGGTCAGGATGAACAGTGCACTTATTGGAATGAACAGTGCACTAGGCAAGATTAATAATGCGCTAGGTGGGACGAATAGTGCACTGGGTGGGACGAACAGTGCACTGGTTGGGACGAACAACGCACTGGTCAGGATGAACAGTGCTACTTGCCAGATGAATAGCAACACCACTCAGATAAATAGTACCTACTCGAATGAACAATACACTGCTCCAGTGAATAAGTGACCTATACTTGGATGGGGTGATTGAATGCTTAGGAGTTAACATAATAAGTCCATGCATGTAGCTATGTAGAGAAAGACAAAGAATAAAAGGAAAGAATTTGTTGCTGCCATGAAGAGTCTAAGATGCATGGGGATTTGTTGTCACCAAATCAGGAAATTAAAGGGAAATCTATCTACCACACCTTATCTTTCCTATTTTGTGCCAACAACCAAAGAAAATCTATGCATGTTGAATGTGTACTCATTTAGTAAGTTGATATATATTGGATGTACGCCTTAGTAACACGAGACTTTGATTTTTGTTTAGTTACTTCTATTGGAAAGGCACTTTGTCACAAACTTGAAGTCTCAGTTCAATCATTTATCATCATGTGATTTCTTCCGCTATTGCTCTTCCAATTCTCATTGAATTGTTCGGGTTGTTATTCGTGAACATGTCAGTCGTGCTTTGACATGGTTGATAACCAATTAAGGATGGTTTAGTGATTGTGAGGTTGCTGGTCATGTCCTTGGATCATGGTTAGCATCCCCTTCATCAAAGTCATGACTCAATGCTTCGAGAATTTCTCCTACGATAGAAGATCGGGACCAACTTGCATGCACACATCTTAAGTCGATGTAGTGCATATCAAGTGGTATGAGATCCTATGTTGTCAGTAGGAATTCATCTACCCCCTAGTTACTTGATTAATTCTGTTTTCCCTATAGTTCAAAAAATTGCCCTACAATAATTTCATATTCCTACCCCATCGTTGCATTCACTCTATTAACTTCAATTTGCTTAATTGAATTTATGTCCGTTCTAGTCGTGTCTAGTTGCTAGTCATTATATTTGTCAAGTGAAAAACCCCAAAAATATTCTTAGTTCTTGCTATTCATCTAATTCATCTTGTCTCGTGTTTGATTCTCTTCTTTGCATCCAAAGGTACTAGAAAAAAATTCACTTGCCCTGAATCTGCTAGAAAAAATCCCCTTTCATGCAGTCATCACCAAATTTTGAATAACTTCCATGCTCAAGATCTAAATCCATCAAAACCACTTTTGTTAGTTTCCTAAAGGAAAATCCCACTTACCAGTAAACTTTCACTAAGATTAGATCTGTGGTCTAAAATCTACAGGTGTTCCAAGTTGCACAAGTTGCTAACTATTTTTAGGATCTACCCACTGATTTTCATACCTTTTCTCTGTTGTGAGTCTAGTATTGGCGCAACAAAAAAGTGAATCAAGAAGCAAAAAGAAAGGATTTATTGAAAAGAAAGGATTTGCACAGAAAAAGTCACAGACCAATTACCGACTTGTTGTCTTATAGGTATTGTGATATAAAAATAACTGGTTGCAAATTTGATCCTTTGAGTTGGGTAATTGCATATACTGGTCATTTATCATGCCTGCACTGATATATAATAGTCTATAGCCTAAATCCTACTTTCATCAGCAACTAGGCTAAGTGCTATTTATGAACTATTATTCAATTTGTACAATTATGGAATTACTGATTACTTACTCTTTTGCTACAATATATGACTGTCTAGAAGCCCACAAAATTGCCACTGATCAGTGTGTTCTAGCACTTTGCAATCACACTACTAACTCCTATTTTTGAAAGTTATCATTAACCAGCGTGAGCAATCTTCAAGAATGGTAAGAGCTTCGGTTGGTAAGATTGTGAGATTTGAGTGCCACTTTCAATTATGTAGTTGGTAGGATTTTTGCTACTTTTATCTACTAACAACGGTAGGATCTCAAGAATCCCATAATGGCATGAATCACAGTGTTGGGATAAGAGCGATGGCCACACCAACAGCCTGACACCATGTTCTTGCCAATTGGTGAGCATCTTCTGCTATGACTTCGAGCGCTTGGTGCAGGAACAAGTCATTCCACACTTGGAGAACATGGAGAAAGGCTTGGGTGACTTCATCGAGCAACTTGCGCAAAGTGACTTGGCGAGTATGGGGTGCTATAAGCAAGTTCATTAACTACGCTTTGATTTGGTGGAGTTTGGTCAAGCGATGACAAGATGCACCCCACACTTGGGAGGAATTGAACGCGGTAATGTGTTCCAGATTTGTTCCAACCTATTTTGAGCGTGAGTTGCTTAACAAGATGCAGCAATCAAGACAAAGAAGTAAGTCCATGGAGGAGTATTATCAAGAACTACATATTGCTATGATCCGTTGTAATGTGAATGAGGAAGATAATGCTAAGATGGCATGATTCTTCAGAGGCTTAAATATGGATATCTAGAACATATTTGATTTCCACTGCTATGATACTTTGGATGAACTTTTCCACTTTGCTTGCAAGGCTGAATAGCAAGTTCAAGTGGACGGACACTACACCAAAACCAATCGTGGGTCATCTAGCACCTCTATGTCATGATGTGCATCTCCCTCATAGCAAAAGAACAACAACCTTGGTGCTGGCTGAAGTTCTGGTTCCTCTACTTCAGAGGAAACACAAGCTGACCAGCTGCCCTACCCACGAAAATTACTGATTCTAAGAAGATAGTTGCTACCCCTCCCCCCCCCCACAAAGAGTTCATCATATGTTGCATCCAATGGCAAAACAAGGGAGATAGAGTAATTTTAATGCAAGGGGATTGGCCACTACATGAGCGACTAACCAAATCAGTGAGCCCTCATTATTTGGAAAGATGGTGAGTACACATCAACAAGCGATGTGGAGGAAGAAGAATCTAACCACAAGGAGTAGCGGTATACTTCAGGGTTTGATTAAGAGGAGATCACCTTTGATACTAGTCATGCAAGACTCATCGTTTTCCATGTTCTTAGCTCTCAGATGAAAAAGGCAGAGAGAGGACAGTGGCACAATCTCTTTCAGTCCAAGTTTATGATCAAAGAGCACTTTTGCAAGGTCATAATTGATGGCAGTAGTTGCAACAACATTGCAAGTTAAGAAATGGTTGAGAAGCTTAGCTTAACCACATGATCACACCCACAATCGTACTACATTCAATGGTTCAATTCCTGTGGCAAATTGAAGGTAACAACGATGGTACATGTTCATTTTTTAGTTGGTATCTATTCTAATTTTGTGGACGGTGATGTGGTGCCAATACAAGCTTGTGGATTACTACTTGGAAGACCATGGTAGTACAATAAAGATACTACACATTATGGGCGTTCCAACAAGTACTCTTTTATGTGTAAAGATAAGAAGATCTTACTAGTCCCAATGTCACCAGAAGAAATTCTCAAAGATGATTTAGATAGTGCTGAGTGTGAGAGAGAAAATAAGGAAACATGAGCCACAACCACAAAACTAGGAGTGAAAGCCACCAGCCCAAATCTAAAGAAAAGAAAGAAAAGAGTGAAAAGAAAAGAGATAAGGGATAGGTTCTATTAGCCACCAAGAGTGAGATATGAGAGTTAGAAACCCATCCCCAAGAATGCTTTGTGCTTGTTTGAAAAGATGCCCTCATTTCTATTGATGCTTTACCCTCTACTTTGCTCGTGTTGGTTGTTTCTCTAATGTAGGAGTTCCCGGATGTGTTTCCAAACAACATATCAGTGGGGATGCCACCACTACGAGGGATAGAGCACCAAATCGACTTGAGTTTAGAGGCATCTTTGCCCAACCGTCCTCTATATTACACCAACCCCGAGGAGACAGAAGAAATTCAGCGCCATATGCAAGAGCTTCTCGATAAAGGGTACATGCGTGAAAGTCTACGTTCATGTGTTGTTCCCATTTTACTTGTGTCAAAGAAAGATGGATTGTTGTGGTTACAAACCAAACAGAGAGAGAGAGTATGGTAGTGGAGAGTTAGGTGAGCCAGTGCTTACGGTTTCCCCCATGGCTGGTATCGTATATATATCCACATGGGGAGTGTTTTTACAATAGTACCCTTACATTTGAGTATTCCCTCAGGGGCACTTATGTCATTATACATATCCCATTTTGGGCCTTACAACCTTCTAACAGGCCTGTTGGGCTTAGGTGGGGGCCACCCCTGCAAAAGGAGCCTCTCATGGTGAAGGACTTCATGGGCCGAAGCCATGTTGCCGAGCCCTTTGGCCCCCTCCGTCCCTGCGGCCTGTGAGCTTCCCTAATGCTTGATGGTGCCTATTGCTTGGTGTAATATTCGCCCCGCCGCGAAGGTACAGCGCCGAGCGAGTTGGCAAAGTTGTTCTTGCTCCGGGGTCCTCCAGCGGCGGGGTCGGAGTCGAAGTCGAAGTCGGGAGCGGGGCGAGATCGGGCACCTTCGGCGGCCCTACTGGCGAAGTGTGGCCACGACCTGGTTGCCCGAGCCCCCCTCGACCGCAGGTTGCTTGGGCGGCGGAGTCAAAGCTGGGGCGCAGACAAACCTTGCTCCATGGTAGTGCGCTTTAATGGCAGCGAGGATCATGCTGACCTCTGAATTGTCAAGAGTAGGCTGCTGCAGTCATACGTGCTATCCTGGCGGGGGGACACGTGGCGGGCCGCGATTGGCGTGTCGTGGCCTGCCAGTGGTCGCCGGGCCCTGGTCACGTCCCAAAAGTGGGACGCGTGGCGGGACGCGTCGATCGGTTTGCATCCGCGCTTCCTTGCCGTTGGCGGCTGTGTCCCTCGATCGCGGGAACTGGACCACCAGGCGACTGCCGGTTGCAGTCACATCGATTGGGATGTTGCCGGTTGACGTTCTGTCAGCTTGGCAGCTCCCCACTGGGTGAGGGCAGGTATAAATACGTCAGTATCACGGCTTGTTGCGTTCCCATCCCCGGTTGCTCATCTTGTTTCTGTGCGCGGTTATCTTCTCACGAGTAGGCCAACTTTTGTTCATCTGCATTTGATGATTGCGTCTACTGACGGTGACATCAGCGAGCGTTGATGAACAAAAGGCGGCCTGGTTGTGAGAACACGTCAAAGCTTGCTGTGGACCGGCAGCTGCGCACCCCGGCTGTGTTGGCTTAGGGCCGCGGACCTGTGGCGGCGTAGCGAGGTGTCCCCTTGCGGAGATGGGCCCGAGACCGAAGCCGGGGTCTCGTTGCTGAAGCGGAGACTCCGTCGGAATTGCTGAGGTTGACTGGCCGCTACTGCCTTGCTGGTTTCGAGAGCCGCGCCGACACACGCCGGAAGATCGCTACGCCATGCGGCCTGCACTTATCCCTTGGGGGAGCAGACACATGGCGGTGCGCTATTGGTGTGTCGTGCGGTGGCAGGCCTTTGCACGACTGCGGTCGTGGGGCGACCACGACGCCTCGGCTTCGATCGTGGGGAGGCGGACGGTTCGCCTCCCGTCGGTTACGCTTACCAGCGGTGCTGGAGGTGGAAATGCTTTAAATACCCCCTACAGCACCACCTCTGTGCCTCCTTCGTACGCTTTTTGGTCCTTCTTCCCATCTCCTACTCTTCCTGGCTTCCTTGCTGGCGCGCTGCCCCCGCCGTTGCCCAGGTTCCGGATAGCGATGGCGCGCGGTGAAGAACTCGCCCAGGCGGTTGGTGACACCGTCGTCTCCCGCCGGTCCTCGCCGCTCGACGTGGAGTACACGCTCGAGAAGCGTGGTTCAACGGCGGCAGACAAATGGTGGGTGGCGACGGATAGGATGGAGGGTCCGAGCTCCCGCGTCTTGGGCCCCACGCTTGTGACGGAGGAGACAATCCGCACGCTGCTGCGTGAGGGGAAGCTATCAGACTGTCGGGAGGTGCGACTGCCTGCCAACGATGAGATGGAGCCGCGGCCAGAAAAGTCAGAGGCGATCGTCTTTATCGCTTACTTTGAAGCTGGGCTCCGTATCCCGGCCGCCATGATCGTCGGCGACGTTCTGCGGACCCGGACTGGAGCTGGCACAGTTGACTCCGAACGCGCTAGCTCGCCTTACTGTGTACAGCTGGGCCCTGCGCACGGAGGCTTGTTGGCCCAGCGCATCGATGTTCTCATTCCTCCATGATGCGCGGTACCAGCCGAAGGAGCGGGAAGACGGGACGTTTTCCAACTTCGGCAGTGTCAACTTCGTCCTGCGGTCGTCATGCGAGAAGATCTTTCCTACCAACTCAACCCGGGCGAAGTGGGAGCCGAACTGGATGAGGCGGTGGTTTTACCACCGTGTGGTGAGCGGTAGCGGCCTTGAATGCTCGGGCGGGCCGATGGTGTTTAACACCACGCCCGGCGTACCAATCGATGCCAAGGACAAGCGAAGGGCGCGAAGGCTTGTGGGGATCGCCGCCCGCTTCAACATGCGCGACCTCGCCGAGGAGTTCGTCTGGCGTGGCGCCACTTGCCCATGAATGGCGCCTCCCGGCTGGGAAACTTCGGGATGACAATGCCCGCCCGTCCGTGTCCTCGCTACCGGCGCCCTCCGGCCTTCGTAAGTCCCGGCCCTGTCTTGTTCGCCGTTTCTGCCCGTTGTGCCGTGTTTAACCTTACCTCTTGTCGTGTATAGGAATTTTCCTGGAGGACGCTGAGCACGTGGTAAGCGTGTTCCTTGGGCCATATACGGCCAGGGAGCACGACCTGCGCACAGCTGCAACCACGGAGGCGGAGCTGGGGCGCGTAAACCGCGTGTGCGAGGCCCTGGGTATTCACGCGCCGGAGCGCACCCCTCCGGCCCCGAGCCAACCTCGACATCGGGATGGCGGTGCCAAAGGGAAAAAGGTGCCATCTCGCGGGAAGGCTCGGGCTTCTGCGGCCGCGCCTGGCGTGGTGGCTGCCGTTACTCCCGTCGACGTGGCAGACGTTGAGTCCGATTCGGCGAAGTATGCCAATTCGGACCTGGAGATGGGTGCAGATAACGACGGCGAGGGGTCTCTGGGTGGTACCAGGGACTGAGAATGCGCCATGGACGATCGGGAGGGGGAGGCCTCGTCGCCCGCGGTGGTCGCTGAGGTGGGGCTAACATCCGCTGGCGACACCGGGGCGGAGTCCTTACCCACGGCGACGATGATGTCGAAGCTGGCCTTCATGGGGGTTAGTAGAACGGAGCTTCCGTCCACGCTGGTTGCCGAGGCGGAGCTGCCCCCGCGGAGGTTACTAGAGTGGGGCCCCCGCCCGTAAGCGTTGCTGCTGTGGGGCCCCCTCCTGCGGCAGTTGCCGAGGCGGGGTCCCTGCCTTCTTCTCCCAAGGCGAAGCGGCCACGCCTATGATCCCCTCCTCACCGGACTTCGAGGGGATTCGCCGTGGCTGCCAGTGTTGGGAGCTTGTGGGACTCCGACTCCGACGCCGAAGCCCCCAGGTCCAACATCGCCCCAGCCCCTTCCTGGGCCGCGCCCGGGCGCGGGAGCTATTGGTGTTGGACTCTGACACGGAGACTCCCTAGCCCCCATGGCTGACGTCATCCGAGGGCGCTGGCGTCCCTGTTATCCCGGCTGAGGCTGGGGGGACGACCCGGCGAAGTCCACCGGTTGCCACCGAGGGTAGGCTATCTTGGACATAGCTTGGTATAGCTCTGCATTGCTCCCGTAAGACTAACCGGTATGCCTCCTTTCAGCGGCACTCATCCTGGAGGACGGGCGATCTTCGGGGCGCGAGGATGTCCCTTTGAGAGGGGCGTCCGACGCTCCCAAAACTGCCTTCGCGGACGCCACGCGCCCGAGCTTAGTGGACTTTGCCCCTCAACCGGAGGTGCTGGGAGCATGGCGCGGGGTTGCGAGCGACGCGGCCGCAAGTATTGATCAGCAGGCGCTGCTAACCTACGGGGCGGAGCGCCTTGGAGACGCACTGGAGGTGTCAGGAGTGAGAGTAGGTATCTGTCCTTGCAGCTATGTGTGGCCTTTAGAGGTTTGCTGACCATTTTATCGTACAGACCCTCGTCCTGGCCCAGGCGTTGCAAGCGGCTCACGGCCGCGAGCGGGGGGCGCTAAAGGGGCAGTTGCGGGCCGCCGAAGAGGCTCTGTGCGTAGCTGAGGGGACGCACTCCACCAAGGATGATCGCATCTACCGCTTAGAGGCAGAGCGTGCGGAGACGATGTCACACGGCGGAGAGCTCGTGGTAGCGGCGCAACAAGAGACTGTGGAGGAGCGAAATGGCCTACTCCAGCAGATCGCTGCACTACAGAAGGAGAAGGGCCAACTCGTCGCGTCTCTTGTGGAGCAGGACCGAACTCTGAGCGATGCCTCGGTGGCGGCGTGGGATGCCATGCTGGCCCTGGAAAGCACCCTTGAAGACCTTATTGCCGAAGTGCCGCCCGCGCCTTCGGGCCCGTGGAGCTGTCGCGAGCGCTTCGGCGGATCGGGGATGCAGCCAACCTTGCACGCACAGCCGCGACGTCGTTCAGCAACCATTGCTCTTATGTGATGTCGTGCCTGCTGTGCGCGCTCCTACGGCTCCGGGGCTGCCAAGACGTCGATGGGCTAGCCGACCCTCAACTGGAGATGCCGGCTGGGGCTGGAGTGATGTCCGGCGTCGTACGCGCCGTTCGCCGTGCCATGCAGGTTTTCCACGAGAGGATTTGGGAGTACATCGGGGAGGCCGCAGCAAAGGTTGAGCTATGGCGGACCATGCGCAATGAGGAGAACCTCGGCCAGTGGCTGGATGAAGTCCCGCGACGTGACGAAGGTGGTGCCGAGGCCGCAGGGGGCGACGCGAACCCACAGGTGTGACGCTGGGGTTCTTGTGTGTTGGCGTGCATTGTAATACACGTGCCCTTTCTTTATGAATAAAGTAAAAGTTGCCCCCATGTTCTGACCAGCGTGTGCCTGTGTCCTGAGCAGCTACCCGACAGGGACCAGTTGCTAGTCTCTGACCTTGTGACCCGACGACGTCTTTAGCGCTGGTGAAGAGCCAAAGAGTCGCTGGATTTCTGGGCGGCCTGGGGTCCTTTGGGCGAGCATTCGGCGTGGACACAAGTTAAGGAGGAGCCTACCGAATAGCGGCTGTGAGCGCCCAAGGATGCTTGTACACTTTTGCTACACTCCATTTGTAAACGTCCTACGACGAATACCGAAGTGGTTTTTGGTTGAAACATGTTGCTTGCATCCCCGTCCTCTCTTGCGACCGCACTGTCCCTTAGTAGACACGCAAGGTTATACTTCGCGCCTGATTATACGCTAAGTAGACTCTCGCGCACCCCATACCATTTCGAGGTGGTGTGAGTGAAGCTGGCGCCTAATCGAAGTAGACGCTCGAGCGCTCAGCGCCTAGCCGAAGTAGACGCGTGAGCGCTCCGTCCCCTACCTCTCGAAGGGGTGGCAGCGGAGCTGGCGCCTAGTCGAAGTAGACGCGCGAGCGCTCCGTCCCCTACCTCTGGAAGGGGTGGCAGTGGAGCTAGCGCCTAGTCGAAGTAGACGCGCGAGTGCTCCATCCCCTACTTTCGACTGGGTGGCAGCGGAGCTGGTGCCTAGTCGAGGTAGACGCACTTGCGCTCCGTCCCCTGCCTCTGGAACGGGTGGCAGCGGAGCTGGCGCCTAGTCGAGGTAGACGCGTGAGTGCTCCGTCCCCTACTTCTCGACGGGGTGGCAGCGGAGGGGGTGGCAGCGGAGCTGGCGCCTAGTCAAAGTAGACGCGTGAGCGCTCCGTCCCTACCTCTCGAAGGGGTGGCAGCGGATCTGGCGCCTAGTCGAAGTAGACGCGTGAGCGCTCCGTCCCTACCTCTCGAAGGGGTGGCAGCGGAGCTGGCGCCTAGTCGAAGTAGACGCGCGAGCGCTCCGTCCCCTACCTTTCGACGGAGTGGCAGCGGAGCTGGCGCCTAGCCGAAGTAGACGCGTGAGCGCTCCGTCCCCTACCTCTGGAAGGGGTGGCAGCGGAGCTGGCACCTAGTTGAGGTAGACGCGCGTGCACTCAGTGCCTAGCTGAAGTAGACGTGCGCTAGGACAATGGCTATGCGCCTAGCTTGTGCTCCCCAGGGTGCATGTGGGGGCAGGTCTCTGCTGGGCCTTACCAGTACCCCATGGAATGCGCGTAGAGGCATGCTTCTGCAGCGTTGGGTGTCCACTTCGCGGGATGTACGTTGAGGCAAGCCTCTACTGCCTCTTCTGCTCGCCTTGCGGGGTACATGCAGAGGAAAGCCTCTAGTGTGCCTTGTTTACACTTCGTAGAGTGCGCGTGGAGGTAAGCCTCGACGCTGCATCCTATTTATACTCTGTAGAGTGCGCACGGAGGTATGCCTCGATGCTACGTCTTATTTATACTCCGTAGAGTGCGTGCGGAGGCGAACCTCGACGTTACGTCTTATTTATACTCCGTAGAGTGTGTGCGGAGGCGGACCTTAACGCTACGTCTTATTTATACTCCATAGAGTGTGTGCGGAGGCGGACCTCGATGCTACGTCTTATTTATACTTCGTAGAGGGCGTGCGGAGGTGGACCTCGACGCTACATCTTATTTATACTCCGTAGAGTGCGTGCGGAGGCGGACCTCGACGCTACATCTTATTTATACTCCGTAGAGTGCGTGCAGAGGCGGACCTCGACGCTACGTCTTATTTATACTCCGTAGAGTGCATGCGGAGGCGTCCCCTCACACGTCTTTGTTTATACTCATACCCGCGTTTTTGTTTGTGGAGAGTGCGCACGGAGGCAATTCTCCACGCGTTATTGCGGGAAACAGGACAAGTTTTTGCAAACGGTGAACTTTATTGAATCCCCGTTTGCGCGGGTGAGCGATTAAAAAAGATGAAGTACTGACCACTGATCACTCGAGGGCGGGAACAGCCACGACTGTCGTTGCCCAGGCGACGAGGTGGTGCACGGTAGGAGCCTCTGTTGCTGGGGCAACCCGCGTGGGGGCCTAGCGAGGTGCTTCTCGAAGCCGCCGAGGGCCCTCGCGCTTGTATGCCCAGCCTAGGTGTTCCGTTGGGCATCGCGATGCGGACCTCTGGTGCCGAGCTCTATGCGCCGAGCCATATCCTGGTCGCCGTGGACGGTGATGATGGCCTATGGTCCAGGGAGCTTCATACATAAGAAGCCGTGGTGTGGGACTGCCCCGAAAGAGTTTAGGGTCGGCCGCCCCAATATGGTGTTGTAAGGGTACGAGATATCGACGATGTCGAAGGTGACGTCCTCGCTCCTCAGTTGTCATCTCAGCCAAAGGAGACCTGCAGGCATATCTGGCCCAGCGCCCGCAGGGGCTGACCCCCGAAGCCCTGCAGTGGGATTCCCGAGGGGCCCAACCGACTTCGGGGGATCCCCATCTGGTCAAAGGCCACCGCGAATAAGATGTTCGCGGAGCTTCCTCCATCAATCAGGACATGCCTTACGTCGCATCCTGCGATGACGACCGGGACGACCAGGGGGTCTTGGTGGGGGAACTCCACACCCTCGGCATCGGCGAGCGCGAAGGTGATTTCATGATGCGCCCAGTTTGGCGGTGCCTGCCCGGGTATGCCGTCACGTGGTGTAGCCTCCTCACATAGGCCTTTCATTGCCGCGCCGAGCCAAACTCCAGCGAGGAGCCCCTGGAGATGACGTTTATGACCCTGCGCTGGGCTCCCTCCGGGGCTTGTAGATGCAGGAGGCCCTCCCAAGGTTGCTGTACGTGAGCCTGAATCCGCAGGGAGCCTTCCTGGGGCTGCATCCCTTGATCCTGGATCCGCATGGGGCCTTCCAGGGGCTGCTGGACGTGGGCCACGACAGGCGAGCGCGCCTCAAGGTTTCTGTCCATGGCGACGCTTTGCCGAAGTGCTGCAATGGTGGTGCACACACGTGTATCGTGGCTGCCACGACCATGGAGCTCGCACCACTGCCCGTGATGCTGGTCGTTGTACTCTCTACGGGCTTTATCATCGCGGCCTCGACCGCGCCCGTGCCCCCAGCCCCGGCGTCCCCTACCGCCGTGGCCAGCGGAGGTGTTATCTTCGGAGCCGCCCTCGATGTCAAAGACATAACGGCCTCTCCGAGACTTCTGCTGGCCCCGTTTGGACTTGTCACCCGACGAGTCCTTGTGGTGGGCGTCCTTGCGCTCGGAGGCGTCCTTTGCTGGCTCCTGCTTGCGCTTACCTTTCGAGGAGCCTTCCCTCGGCGAGCCTTCGTTCTTCATCGCGCCCTCCGCCTGATTAGTATCGAAGTCATTGCCCTGTCGCCGCCGCGCATCCTCCTCCGCTCTAGAGTACTCTTCCATCTTGTCGAAGAGCTTCGCCACCGTCTTGATTGGCTTTCGCGCGTTGTATTCGACCAACGGCCCCGGGCGAAGACCCTGTACTTCTGCATTGATGATGGTTGTCTCATTGACATCTTTGACCTGGTAGCATACCTTCGCGAAGCGCTTGAAGTAGTCCCGAAGCTTCTTCGAGGGTTTTTGTTTGACCGGGAAGAGCTGATCCGCGTCGACACGCTCAACGTAGTTTCCTTGGAAATTGTTATAGAGTCGGTCGCGGATCTGCTCCCACGCATAGATGGAGTTTGGCTCGATGGTGAAGAACCAAGAGAGTGCCACTCCCTGTAGCGCGAGGGGGAGCCCATTTGCCTTCGTGGTGTCGTCTCCGCCAGCAGCTTCGATGGCGGTCTCATACACACGCACGAACTCCCGTGGGTCCGAGTCACCTTTGTACGGCTCCATGGCGCTCGGGAACTTGAAGTCCTCCGGCCATGCCGCCTGCTGTAGGCCTGCTGAGAGTGGGGACTCTGGATCCACGCGTCGCAGCGGGGCGCGGCCGGATGTGGGGGCGTCGTGGCTATCTGCTTGCTCCAGCGTGGGCTCCGACATGACAACCGGCGGGGTCTGCTGACTCTGAGCCTCTTACATATCCCTCACGGCCCCGCGGAGATCCGCTAACTCCCGCTGGAACGCGCTGAGGGTCGCCAGCAGGGCGTTACCCATCGTAGGTGTGGCCGGGGCAACCGGTGCACCTGGTTGCACAGCCGGAACAGCGGTGACCACGGCCTGCGCTCCTGTTGCGCTGGCGTGATGAACTCTGGAGTCGATGACGAGGCCTACGTTGCTGCCAAGACCGCTCGCCGCTTCCGCACCGGGTGGGGGGATGGCAGCCGCACCAGCGTGGGCGCCGGCATTACCACTCCCGACCACCCGGCCAGTGCTATCAATGATTGCCGCCGTGCCCGCGGTGGAACCACCCGTCACGCGAGGGGCGGTGCCGACCGTCGTAGCAGCGGTGGCGGGGTCGACCGTCGCGGCAGCAGTGGCGGCGTCGACCGTCGCGGCAGCGGTGGCGGGGTCGATCGTCGTGCCATGGACGCCGATGTCCGTGACCGTCGTGTTCATGTCACCGTCCATGCCTGCGACTACCGACGCCGAAGCCCTGGTGTTGACGCGAGCCTCCGTCGCGCCCGCCTTCTTCTTCATGGATGCTGACGATGAAGCTTTCTTTGGTGCCATCCTTCTTCGGATCTTGAGGCTTGCTCTTGTCCTCCCCACGGACGGCGCCAACTGTTGTGGTTACAGACCAAACAAAGAGAGAGTATGGTAGTAGAGAGTTAGGTGATCCAGTGCTTTGGGTTTCCCCCATGGCCGGTATCGTATATATATCCACATAGGGAGTGTTTTTACAATAGTACCCTTACATTTGAGTATTCCCTTAGGGGCACTTATGTCATTATACATGTCCTATTTTTGGGCCTTACAACCTTCTAACAGGCCTGCTGGGCTTAGGTGGGGGCCACCCCTACAACATGGAACATAGAGGATGCGTATAGATTGTAGAGCTATCAACAATATTATTGTTCATTATCATCATCCTATCCCTAGATAGACAATATGCTTGATGAATTGAGTGGCTCTACTGCCTTTTCTAAGTTTTACATGTGTAGTGGTTACCACCAAATTAGAATGAAGCTAGGTGATAAATGGAAAACTACTTTTAATACTAAATTGGTATTGTATGAGTGGTTCATTATGCTATTTAGTCTTACAAATGCACCTAGTACATTTATGCACTTAATAAATGAAGTGCTGAGAGATTTTATTGGAAAATTTGTAATTGTTTACTTTGATGATATATTAATTTACATCAAGTCTTTGGACGAACATTTGGATCATTTATGCCAAGTTTTTACTTCTTTGAGAGACGTGCTTGTTTGCTAACCTCAAGAAGTGCTCCTTTTGCACAGATTGAGTCGTGCTTCTTGGTTTTGTTGGGCGTGCACAGGGAATCGAGGTGGATGAACGAAAGGTGGAAGCTATTCAAGCATGGCCTACACCTACAATAGTCACACAAGTAAGGAGTTTTCACGAACTCATTTGTTTCTACCGTTAGTTCGTGAAGGATGTCAGCATGCTCGCTGCCCCACTCAACGAATTGATAAAGAAGAATGTGCCCTTCTAGTGGGGAAAAGCGCAAGAGGATGCCTTCAACATGCTGAAAGATAAGTTAACCAATGCACCGCTTCTACAACTTCCTGATTTTGATAAAGGTTTTGAGATAGAATGTGATGCTAGTGGCATTGGGATTGAAGGTGTTCTTATGCAAGATACGAAACCCATTGCTTATTTTAGTGAAAAGCTTAATGGTCCAACTTTGAACTACTCAATATATGACAAGGAATTATATGCATTGGTTAGAGTGTTGAAAACATGGCAACATTACCTCTGGCCAAAAGAATTTGTCAGACATCCAGCTCATGAATCTTTGAAGCATATCCATAGTGAAAGTAAGTTAAATCGTAGATATGCTAAGTGGATAGAATTTATTGAAACTTTTATATATGTTGTGAATCATAAGAAAGGTAAAGATAATCTAGTTGCCGATGCATTGTCTAGATGATACATGTTGTTGTCCTAACTTGATTGTAAATTTCTCGGTTTGGAAAATTTAAAAGAATTATATGGTACTGATTTGGATTTCAATGGCATTTATGCTAATTGCAAAGAATGGAGATGTTGGGATAAATATGTGCTAAATGATGACTATTTGTTTAGAGCTATGATGCTACCCATATTGCTGATTTACTTTTCAAGGAAATCGTTAGCCTATATGGAGTGTCAAGGACAATTGTATCATATTGTGATGCGAAGTTTTTGAGCCACTTTTGGAGGACACTTTAGAGTAAGTTAGGGACCAAGCTGCTATTTCAATTACATGTCACCCACAAATCGACGGACAAACCTAGGTTGTCAACTACACACTTGGTACAATGTTGAGGGCAGTACTAAAGAACTTGAAGCTATGGGAGGAGTGCTTGTCACACGTCGAGTTCGCTTACAACTGGGTCGTACATTCCACAATGAAGTTTTGTCCAATCGAGGTTGTTTATGGATTCAAGCCAATAGCACCTATTGACCTACTAACTTTGCTGCCCTCGGAGAAGGTAAACATGGATGCTGAGAAGAGAGATGAATTGGTTCGTAAGCTACATGAGACACCAAAGCGAACATTGACAAGATGCAAGCCTAATACAAGCACACTAATAAAGGTTGGATGGAGATGGTATTCAAAGAAGGAGATTTGGTTTGGTTGCATTTGTGCAAGGATCACTTTCTATACAATGCAAGTCCAAGCTAATGCCACGAGGTGATGGACCATTCAAAGTGCTTACAAAAATCAACAACAATACTTACAAGTTGGAGTTATCGGAGGACTATGGAGTGAGTGATACATTCAATATTGCTAATTTATCTCCATCTGGGTAACAAAGATGACCTAGAGTTGAGATTGACTCCTCAAGAAGGGGAGTATGATGAGGACATCACTAGCGCACACATGCAAGATTCACCTAGTGTACAAGGTCCAATGACATGATCCTGTGCATGTCGTCTTGGACAAAAGGTGAATTCGTTTCTTGGGTAGAGTAATTATTTAATTATGGAATAAATGATATTGCCTAATAATTGCTATTTGCTTGTGACTATTTGCAAGGACTTCTTGGAGGAGTAGTTGTTCATGTAAACAATGTTTGCATGGACAAGGTGCCAAGTGGTCAAACGAATAGCGCACTAATCAAATGAACAATGCATTGGTCTGGATGAACAACGCACTAATCGGGATGAACAACGCACTGATCAGAATGAACAGCGCACTGGTTGGGATGAACAGTGTTACTAGTAGAATGAACAGTGTTATTGGTTGGATGAATAGCAACACCACTTGGAGGAACAGTATTGCTTAGGTGAACAGGTGACCAGTACTCGGGTGGTCGAACGCTTAGGAGTTAACATAATGAGTTCATGCATACAACAATGTAGAGAAAAAAAGAAGATTAAAAGGAAAGAATTTGTTGCTTCTATGAAGAGTCTAGGATGCATGGGGATTTGTTGCCACCAAATTAGGAAATTAAAGGGAAATCTATATATTTTGTTACCACTCCTTATCTTTCCTATTTTTATGCCAACAACCAAAGGAAATCTATGCATGCTGCAATGTGTACTCATTTAGTAAGTCGATGTATATTGGTTTGTACGCCTTAGAAATGCCAGAATTTGATTTTTGTTTAGCTACTGCCATTGTAAAGGCACTTTGTCGCAAACTTGAAGTCTCAATTCAATTATTCATCGTCGAGTGATTTCTTCCACTGTTGCTCTTCCAATCCCCATGGAATTGTTTGAGTCGTTCTTTGTGAATAGGTTAAGCGATTGCGAGGTTGCTAGTCACATTCTTATATTGTGGTTATCCTCCCCTTCGTCAAAGTCACAACTCAATGCTCTAATGATTTCTCCAACGATGAAAGATCAGGACCAACTTGCATGCTTGCATCTTAAGTCAAGGCATGTGCATATGAAAAAGCACCACCACCACCTACTCCACCTCATACTGAAGGTCCACTAGAGTCGTTCCATCTGGCTAGTGGAAGTGCACTTATTTTTTTGATCTTATTTGTGGATGACATATTATTGATTGGAAATAATATTCCTATACTTGAATCTGTAAGTCTTTATTAAGAAATAGTTGTAACACCTTGGCCCAAAATCCACTCAAAGCCCAACCCACTGTGGGTGTAACACCCTAGTCCAACCGAAACCTAGAATGCTACTAAAACAATAGAACAAGAAATTATACTGTAAGCATTTCTCTAAATTTTTGGTAGTATTTATTTTGAAACGTAGAGGTTTCATCTCGAACAATTTAAAACAATCTAACAATTAAAAGAGCATGATAACCATAAGATAAAATTTAAAACATAACCATGACAGCACACAAGAAGAAACTAATCATATATTCTACAAAGGAAACAATTTCATCTCGAACGGTGAACACTGTTACAAAACAAATTCACTTGCAAAGTTCTTCTAATTATAGTTTAAACTGCTTTATTATTAGACATGATGCATGTCAAGGTTCTAGCCTATCCCCATGCATGCCGCCTTCACAAAAAATACCTAAAAAATATAAGTAGCAAGTGTAAGTCCACGACTCAGCAAGGTACAAGTAAGACGATAAACAGCCTCATAAACAAATATTAAACATAAATATTGCTCATAAACAGCCATCCACATGACAAGGACCACAAAATAATCTTTACTTGGATACCACGTAGACCAAGTCTTAAGGATAAATGAAATGATGCAAATGAGTGTGGTCAAACATTAATATTTCTCTCTTTGCATTATCAACATGAATGTGCTTCATAACCAAAAACAAGAACATGAATAAATATTTATAAACACAAGACATTAGCATGGCATAAATCTTTTCCACATTTTGTTATTGATTACTTGCACTTGCCTCAACCGTGTGACGGAGGATGACGAGTAGAGGGTCTAGCCCCCTGATTCACACCACCACCTGAACATTCATAAAACACACTAAGAAACCAAGAGCAGTGCAACATACAAAAGAAATAATTAAACACCATTCCTAATCGCCACAAAAAAAACCCTCCTCCAACAGCACCCTTTAGGCTTAGGAACCCAAACATATTGAAAGATATATTTTCCAAAATCTACACAAAATTTTGAACTTTTCTTCAACATCAACATTTTGAGATTTAGGATCTACAACACCTTTTTCTTCCATGAACTCTGTTCTATCCAAAATAGAACAACTGTCTTCCAAAATTCATATCTCCTAGTATATGACTCCAAATCTAGCAAACTTTAACACTGCAGATATATATATATATAACTTATCTACAACTTTGTAGTTATGAGGATTAACAAATTCTCAAATTAAGGAACCCTAAATTCCGAATTTCCATGACTGCTGCCAGAGTTAGTCTAGATTTGCACAGCAGAGACCTAATAGCCATAACTTATCAACTGTTTATCCAAATCATGTGCTCAAGTATTCTACAAAAAGATAAAACAAAAATCTACAACTGTTGTTTCTATCAAAACCCCCAGAATCTCCATGAAAAATATTCTAATCCAAATTACAAACATTAGCCACAAATCTCCACTAATCCTGAACATCAAACCCTAACTTGATTTCAATCCAATCGTTACCTCACCGAGTCGCCTTGATCTATCCTCTACAAAACCTAGCCACCAAGGGGAGGAGACAACTGGATGGGAAAGGGGTGGCTGGATAGAAGAGAAAGGGGGCGGCTGGAGGGGAAGAAAGGGGCGGCTGGATGGAGGAAGGGGAAGGGGCAACCAGGGGCAAAATATGAGGGCAACTAGAGAGTCAGCCCCACACAACCCTGGAAGAAATAAAATAATTTGGGGTGTTATAGTGGGCCGAGGCCACACATGCATAGCACAACACTTACACTTTTGTTCTCGCTTTGAGTAGAAACGTTAATTCAGAGGTGGTATGTTTGGACCCAGCAAGTATTACATGCTACTACAACTTACTTTAGACAAGCAATGTATAACTAATCCCACCACATAACTCCACATGGCTTCATGGCCACCACAATAATGGGCCGAGGTATTACATTATCCCCTTAAGGGATGACACCCACGACAACACATCATATACATGGCAAATGTCTAGAACCACCCTTGGTACACATTCATGGATCCGATTTAGACACATATGTCATAACGTGTGTCCACTCCAGGCACACACATGTCATGCGCCATATGCCCGTACCCTATTTTTCACACACTTGTCCAGCAATGGTTGAGGCTTTGATACCATCCATAACACCCTAACCCAAAATCTATTCAAAGCTCAGCCCACTATGAGACAAGCCCACATATGCATAGCACTCCACTTACACTTTCATTCTCATTTTGTGTAAAATGGTTAACTCGAAGGTGATATGTTTGGACCTAAGAAGCACGATATGCTACTACAACCACTTTAGACAAGCAATGTCGGACTCATCCCACCACATAACTCCACTTGGGTCACCGCACTAATGGGTTGAGGTATTATAATAGTTCCTCTATGAAAGACTTAGGAGTTGTAGCATGTATTTTGGACATAAAGATCTATAGAGATAGGTCTAGAAGGCTAATTGGATTATGTCAAGATATGTACATTGAAGGAGTTGAAACTGTTCAACATTCCAAGCATGGTTTCTTGCTCATGTCACATAGCATTAGTCTTAGCAAGAGTTGGTATCCTTCAACACCTGGTGAGCAGGACTAAATGAGTAAGAATAAGACTTATTAATAATGTTCTAGTACCAGCTGGTATAGCCGATATGTACCATTTTGCCACCTAAAATAGTACAGTGCATCCCTACATTCTGTACAAGCTCAATATTGGTCAATACCGGCCATATTAGCTTCGATACCAGACAATACCTGCCATACTGGCGGAATTGATAATACCAACTATGGATTTTTGAGCTATATGTTATATTTGATCATAATGCAATGTGTTGGAGCAATATTACAACTGAAATTTGGTGTGTATATAATTAAACATACATATACTTATAAATATATATTATTATATTATATGTGAAATAGTACACCAGTATGAGTTGGTACTAACATTAATGTACCATTTCAAGAGCCAAACTGGTATGGTCTCCGGAATGGTATTAACAAGTAGGAGTAAGATTACATATGCTTTTGCTATAGGGTCTATCATGTATGCCATACTTTGTACATACTTAGATATGCTCTAAGTGTTATATGCAGATATCCGTCAAAGCTAGGTGAAGGTCACTGGATAGGTATAAAGAACACCCTAATGGACTTGAAGGATATGTTCTTATTTATGGAGGTGACAAGGAGCTGGTAGTAAATGGTTACACTGATGCTAGTTTCGAAACCAACAAAGATGTTTTTATCGCAGTATGGGTTTATGTTTTGCCATAATAGAGGAGCAACGAGCTATAAAAGTTCCAAGCGAGGGACAAAGATTCTGATTCTAAACAAAGGCAAAGTATATTGCAGCTTTAAGTATATTGCAGCTTTTGAACCCGTTGATGCATCCAGATTGCATCATATATTTCTTTGGTTTTTAGCCTTGTTCTCATCACAATTATACCATTTTCTACAATAGTTATCATCAATTTTATTTTTATATTGCAAGAATGGTACTTGTTGAGCATATCATAGGATATAGGTGAAAATCATGAGATTTAAGGCTTCTACCACGTAGAAGATATGGTTTTGAGCAACTTTCATATTGGGAGAACCATGAGATTCAACTTAAAAGGAAAATATAGGTTAGGGTGTGATTATAGCCGACCATACCACTTGACCTACCCACCTCCAGGAGCAACGCCTTATCAAAATGGATCTACTTTATATAAGGAGTGAAGCCTTATTCCGTCAACATCATACGTTATCACATCGTATCATTGTCTAAAGAGTTCAGAGAGTTGTAGGTTAGGTTAGGCAAGGTGGATAGATTGTTCTTCACCATTCTCTTGATCTAGACTAAATTAGTGTCTAAGTCTTTGTGTAATCTATCATCTATTATGATTGGAGACTCGATTCCATTGCATCACCTATTGGTAATTGAAGAGGGAAGTGTCTTTATTTCTATGATGATCATCCTTTGTTTCAACCCTTTACTTATTTGAGTAGTCTGCATAGGCCAAGGAGATGTAGGAGATTGGTAGTAGCGGTGGAGATGCAACAATATTGCACTTATATATTATAGACTCATTTGATTTCATTAGAGACAGTGATTATACTTGCTATACTTATGCATGTTATCTAATTTAATGTGCTAGATGACAACAACATTAGTTCTGATCTACAACAACATTAGTTCTGATCTGTAGGATAATTATTGATTGTAGCAACAAGTCAATGACCCCATAGGGTGACAAATGTGGATAGCAAAAGGAGTTGTTGTAAGCGCGTGAGGGGGTCATGAGTTATCGCCAAATCTAATGTGTCAACTACAACTGAGTAATCCACTATAAGATCGAGTGAAGAGATCAACACATGAACACTATATAGGTTCATTCGATATGATCTTTATGTGTATTCGGGTGTCACTATGTCCTCTTAAGGACCGCTACCGAGTTGTGAGTCGGAAAGGAGTTTTTGGTTTGCAGCCGAGTATACATGAACCTATAGGGTAACACACTTAATGAGTTAGAATAAATTGGTTTGGATAGGATCCGTTCATGTGGGCTTCGCACCTTAATAGGCCCCTAACGTAGAGCTCCACTAAAGGCGCTCTATAAAGGAAAGCGTGGTTTTTGGGTGTACGACGCAACACCACCAAAACCCTAACTACTATCTCCCTGAAGGCCCTACTATTTGCATTGGTGCTAGCACATCAGCTCACAATGTTTCACCTCAAGACGTGTGGATACCGGTAGAGACACTATGACAACTGCATTGCTGATCTAGGACAATCTATGACGTACGTGAGGAACATGAGGAATGAAACGACATATAGTACACCTCTTGCTAGCGATCAAGTCTGGTTCTGTTCCCTTCCGCTTGCTTCTATCTTTCTCGGCCATGGATCCCAAATCAAGATTGAGTAACTACACCCAGGAATAGAATATATTTATATATACGGCTACGCTAATAAGCGCGTGTGTGCACGATAGGCGCAGGTCGCTGGCCGTGCGCGCAACCTGGCTTCCTAATGTAGTTCATGCGTAACTTGGTTGGTGCGGTTATAGAAACAACATTCTAGTGGTAATTCTAGGATTCCCAATTTGCAAATGTTATTAGCAATCCCTCATCGAATTACTATTCATGAAACATTAAGTTATTGTCACTAGTTATGTCAAACATTTTTTGTGAGGAAGAAATTGACAGAAAAGTTATGTTCAAATATGTCAAAAGTTTTCACGTGAGAATTGTATGTAACTTCATGACTTTTTATGCATTAGATAGTAACTTTGCCAACTATAAATAACTTGACGAATTATAGATGATAACCTTATATTCAGCAAACAATAACTATTCCATAATTAACAACCGCACTAAATCCCAAAAAACGACACGTGGTACCACTTGCGAAGGGGGAGGGAGCGCGGGTCTAATGTGTGTAGGAACTGTAAGTAACTTCATGAATTATAGATGATAAATTGATATGCATATAATAGTAACTTTACTATAATTAACAAATGCTGCTACTTCACTAGTAACCATTTGTGGGGTGGGATGGTGGGGCAATTAGCTGATTGGGTCGGTCAGGGTCGCGCACTTATTCTACGCGTATGTGTGTGTGTGTCTATATATATATATATATATATGTGTGTGTGTGTGTGTGTGTGTGTGTGTGTGTGTGTGTGTGTGTGTGTGTGTGTGTGTGTGTGTGTGTGTGTGTGTGTGTCTATATATATATATATATATATATATATATATATATATATATATATATATATATATATATATATATATATATAAGTGGTTGTCGGTCGGTCTGTTCTCCCTCCTCTCTTCTCAGCTGTCTGATCAAAGATCAGCCGTCCAGATCTGCATGTAGATAGTTCTTCTGCTCCTCATAGAAAAGGTCAGACCAACGCGTGGGCCGTGCTCCTCCTCTTCTCTTCCCCCGCATCCTCTGCCTCCCATAACCACTCCACCTCCTGCAACTGCTGCCTCCTTCTCTCCCCCGAACCCTCGTGTCGCACCTCCTCTTGCTCAGTGCCGCCACCAATTCCTTCCCTGAGCGGCAGCGTCTGGTCACAGTCCCCCAACTTCTCCCAGTAGCGCTTCATCCCCCCATCGCCGCCTCCCCAACGCATTTGCCCGCTGCTTCCTCTCGCCATCTACCCATCGCCGCCTCCCCACCTCCACCTCCCGCAACCGCCGCCTCCTTCTCTCCCCCGAACCCTCGTGTCGCACCTCCTCCTCCGAGGTGCCGCCACCAATTCCTTCCCCATGCGGCAGCATCTGATCACAGTCTCCCACTTCCTCCAGCAGCACCGCATCTCCCTGTTGCCACCTCCCCAACGTATTCACCCACTACCTCCTCTCCCTATCTGCCCGTCGCCGCCTCCCCACCTCCACCTCCCGCAACTACCGCCTCCTTCTCTCCCTGAACCCTTGTGCCGCGCCTCCTCCTCCTCCTCGGCGTCGCCACCAATTCTATCTCCCATCGCCCTCCAACTAGCTGCACGATGCTCGGCGCCAGCGGCCGGTGGATCGGAGAGAAGGGCGCTTGGCGACAGCGGCCGGTGGATCAGAGAGAAGGGCCCTCGACGATGACGGCGGTGGCTTCCCCTTCCTACGCCCGCCCACGTGGCTTTCCCCCGCCACCACCTCCTAGCAGTCACTCGCCCAGTAAGCCTCTATACCTCCTTCTACTCTTCGCTTTTAGCCTGTTGTGCTGTCTAACGATTTTGATCTCCCAAGCTAGTTGTCGAAGTCGGTGCCGTGGTCAAAGGGGCAGTGGTCGAGGGGCTGTGGTTGAAGTTGAAGCCGTGATCGAATGGGGCCGTGGTCGAAGTTGAAGATTAGTTGTCGAAGTCAAAGCCGTGGTCGAAGGGGCGCTGGTCAAAGTCAAAGGGCCGTGGTCGAAGTCAGGTCGTGGTCAAAGTCAAAGGGTCGTGGTCAAAGTCCAAGCCGTGGTCAAAGGAGAAAGTGGTTGAAGGGGGCAGTGGTTGAAGTCGAAGGGCCGTGGATAAAGTTGGTCCGTGGTCGAAGTCGAAGGGTCGTGGTTGAAGTTAAAGGGTCGTGATCAATGTCTAAACCATGATCAAAGGGGACAGTGGTCGAAGGGGGCAGTGGTCGAAGTCCAAGCCGTAGTCGAAGGAGACAGTGGTTGAATGGGGCAACGGTTGAAGTCGAAAGGCCGTAGACGAAGTTGGTCCGCAGTAGAAGTCAAAGGGCCATGATCGACGTCGGAACCATGGTCGAAGGGGGCCGTGGTTGAGGGGCCTGGCCAAAGTCAAAAATCTGTGGTTGAAGTCAAAGCCGTGGTTGAAGGGGGCGATGGTCGAAGGGGAAAGTGTTCAACGTCGAAGGGCCGTGATTGTCGAAGGGCTGTGGTCGAAGGGGACAGTGGTCAACGTCGAAGGGCCGTGGTCGAAGGGGATAATGGTCGAATGGGGGAAGTGGTCGATGTGGAAGGGCCGTGGTCGTTGAAGAGCTGTGGTTGAAGGGGACAGTGGTCGAAGGGGGCAGTGGTCGAAGTCAAAGATCCATGGTCAAAGTCAAAGCTATGGTAAAAGGGGCCGTGGTCGAAAGGGGAAGTGGTCGATGTCGAAGGGCCGTGGTCGTCGAAGGGTCATGGTCAAAGGGGATAGTGGTCGAAGGGGGCAATGGTCGAAGTCTCAAATCTGTGGTTGAAGTCGAAGATCCGTGATTGAAGTCAAAGACGTGGTCAAAGGGGGCTGTAGTCGAAGGGGGAAGTGGTCGACGTTGAAGGGCCGTGGTCGAATGGGATAGTGGTCAAAGTCGAAGATCCTTGGTCGAAGTCAAAGCCGTGGTCAAAGGGGAAAGTGGTCGCCGTTGAAGGGCTGTGGTCATCGAAGGGCCGTGGTCGAAGGGGACACTGGTCGATGGGGGCAGTGGTCGAAGTCGAAGATCTGTGGTCGTCGTCAAAGCCATGGTCGAAAAGGGAAGTGGTCGACGTCGAAGGGCCATGGTCAAAGGGGACAGTGGTTGAAGGGGGCAGTGGTTGAAGGGGGGCAGTGGTAGTGCTCGAAGTCGAAGGGGGCACTGGTTGAAGTCGTGGTCATGGTCATAGTCGTAGCGCCCGTGGACGTGGTCGTAGTGGTCATGATCGTAGTCATAGCGTCAATCCGGAAGGCACCTGCTGGTTCGTCCATAACCCTTGTCGCTACAAGTTCCCCCTGTAGTTGGACATCCCCATCACGTACCCCTAGGTCACCCCCAAGATCAAGCTCCCCACCCTCGACAACAAGACCCATAAGGTCTCGTACTCCTTATGGATTGTAACATGCTTTTGGCCAAGAGGTGTGATCGACGGCTTCCGATTTATGACCACGAGGTGTGGTTGATGTCTTCCAACTTACGACCACGAGCGCTGATCAAAGTCGAAGATCGGTGGTCGCAATCAAAGTCGTGGTTGAAAGGGGCCGTGGTCGAAGGGGGAAGTGGTCGACGTTGAAGGGCCGTGGTCGAAAGGGACAGTGGTTGAAGGGGCATTGGTCGAAGTCAAAGGAGGCAGTGGTCGAAGTCAAAGGGGACAATGGTCTAAGTCGGGGGGCGTGGTAGAAGTCGGGGCCATGGTCGAAGTCGACGTCGGGGCCATGGTCGAAGGGAGCTGTGGTCAAAGGGGGTCATGGTCGACGTCGAAGGCCCGTGGCCGAAGTCAGGGCCAAGCGGGTCAGGTGGGCTAAGCAGGCAGGCGTTGGTAGTCAGGCGACAGGGCAAGCGCACCGGAGGCCTACCAACTTACGACCATCAGCGATGGTCGACCGCTCCCGACATACGATCATTCACAATGGTCGACGACTTTTAACTTACGACCACGAGGTGTGATCGACAACTTCCGATTTATGACCACGAGCATTGGTCGATGTGTTCCCACTTACGATCCCGAGGTGTGATCGATGTCTTCCGACTTATGACCACGAGCGCTGGTTGTTGTGTTCCAACTTACGACTACTAGGTGTCCTCGATGGCTTCCGACTTATGACCACGAATGATGGTCATCGACTTTCGATGTACGACCATGAGCCATTGTCGAAGGCTCCCAATTTTGGACCATGATCGATCATCGACTGCTGTCAACTTACGACCACCAGCGATGGTCGACCGCTCCCGACCTACGATCATGCATGATGGTCGATGGCTTCCGACTTACGACAACGAGGTGTGCTCGAGGGATCTCGACCTACGACCATGAGGTGTGGTCGATGTCTTCCGACTTATGACCACGGGGTGTGATCGACGACTTCTGACTTACTTAACGGATTTAAAAACTTTTAGAACATATTTGTATGCATATTCTAAAAATTTTTACTACCCGTGAGTTTTAAAACATGTAGTATGATAAATTTTAAAAATCCTTAGCAACGCACGGGCATTCAACTAGTGTGTGTGTGTATATATATTCTACTCCATGATTTACAACCTAAATGAAGTTAACATACTCCTTTGTCATCTAGGGATACTCATATATTAATTCTAAGATACTCTAGTGCCAACCACATGAAAACAATGCAAGGGAGTATATAGTTTTTGGCATTTTTTGCTAATGCATTCAAATTCATACATAAAATGAGTATGTTCAAAAAAGCTGTACATACCACCTAAATAGTTTTATATACTCATATATTACACATGCATAATTTGCAAGATATGATATAGGGAGTAACTACACCTAGGAGTAGAAAAACGACTGTCTATGTGTGTGTACATATATATAGGAAACCGTGATGAAATTTTTCATAAAACTTACTTAGATAAAAAGGTATAACAACATCATTTAAGCAGTGTACATATACATACATATATAAAGTATTTTCCATACTCCTAGAAGTACATACTCTCACTTTCAATATACCACTTAAGCGAATATTTTATACCACTTTATCACTTTCGTTATACTTAAATACTATTTTAAGATACTCCAACGTGACTTGGTTGAAAAATTTTCATCAAAACCCTTTATTTTTGCTATATACCTTTTTCATATATAAAAAAAGTATATACATAAATTATACTATAAAAAGTGAATTTGATAAAAATTTTCATGAAACTCACTTTAGAGTATCTTATAGATAAAGATGTATAATAACACCATTAAAACTATATATGAGACATGGGAGTACGTATTCCCAGGAGTATAGAACTATTTTCCTATATGTATGTATGTGTGTGTAAGGAGTTAGTTAATGATGTTTGAGCATGTACTTTTTTTGAGTGTCCATTTATTTTCGATTGGTATCTATGGATTGATCACAAGCCGAAACATGGTTAGAGCTCTAATATGTCTTGAGCTTATACTGAATTTAATTAATCTAAATCTCGTAACATTTTTTGATCTATTTGATAGTCGCCAATTAAAAGGAGACATTTTCGTAATTTTTGTTATAGCCCTTGCAGCTGCTAAAGCAGCTATTGGACTATCCATTCTTTTTTCATCCACCGTAACAGGAAATCAACTCGTATCAGTCAATCTAATTTTTTGAATAATTAGACTTTTGAACTAAATATATTTGTGTGTGTATGTATGTATATGTATATAACACTATAACACACACTACTCACCTTGATTGTCTAGCTCCTTGTGTCATGCTAGCTCCTCCATTTGCCCCGTGCTCCGAGAACTGTGATTCGTTGTACATACGAAGACAGAAGCTGTGCTGTTTAAAAAGAACACTAAGATTGGGACGACAAATTAATGCTTAGGAAACTGGCATGCATGACTGCCGGTTTATCACATAATTCAGAAAGATCAGTAGTACTGTCGCTCGCTCGGTCGGTCGGTCAAGAACGGGAAGCAAAATGAAAGCTGAGATTGGACCTGAAACTAAACTGTTTTCCTTGCACAATCCTGCGAGTGATTTGGACTTCTTCCGGAAAATTTATCTACAAGATTGGTATTTGCCAAATTGGTTGACAGATTTTATAGTATTAATCACCTTGTCAATTACCCTGATACAAGTGATTCAAATATATAACTGCGACAGTGGAATAGTTCAAAATTCCTATATGTCTATAATCAAACTTTATGAGCGTCCTCCGTCGGGTCAGCTCGCATTGCAATTTGCAACCCCAAGCGCAGATTCGAGGTTAAGGCTCGGGCCGAATTCAAAAACTGATCAGTGATTCACATTACTCCTTGGAACTGAATCCCTAGTGCTTCTCATAGCAAGCATGTATCATTGTTTAGGTATAGGTCGTGCGACAAAACCTAATTAGAACTGTAATCAAAATGGCTTAAGCTTCTGGCTTCCGTCTTATTTTTCACTATTCATAAATTTCGTCTTTTTCTGAACTTTTCACTTTTTGTTGAGCTTTTTTGCCAGTTTTTTTCCCGTATGTATTTGTATTATACGTAATGGGCTAACATATTTTTTAATTTTTTTAAATTTAATTATGTTAAATAAGTCTCTGTCAGTTACAGTATTTTTTTTAGCTAGCTACAGTGTTTTTCAGTCATAAGTCACCAAAAAAAAGCCCAAATGATCACCACCTAAGGAGCGAGCGACCTGTGGCGAAGTGGAAGGAACCTCTAGAGGGATGGCACAAAGTATGCGTAGATGGGTCGTTTTATGCAGATGATTTACATGGTGCTGCTGGAGTCGTGATTAGAAACGACCAGCCTCGCTCATTTAGGCTTTAACTTTTAGCTTTTAACTTCTAGTTTTTAGTTTCTTAGTTTTGTATTTTTATGATATTTTGGGCTTTTTAATTTTTTTTTCATATTCTTTTATATAGTTCATGGTGGGCTAACTTTTTTAATTTTTAATTTTTTTTAAATTTAATTACATGAAAAAGTCACCGACAACTACATCACCAAACAATAAAAAATAAACCAAAATTAGCGGCACCCAAGTTGGCTGCATTACGGCGGCTTTGAGGTGGCTAGATCACGTTCCAAACGCTCTAACGGCGGAGGCCATTGCACGCCAGGAAGTAGTCAAAGTTGGCGAACAACTGGGAAATCCAGAATGTGATTGTCGAGAGTAAAGTATTAGCCAATTTGTGGAAGTCGACGAAAGAGAACAGGCAAGAGGTTGCTCGTATCCTAGATTATATCCAGGAGCTTAGCTTTGCTTTTGATAATTTTGAGTTATCTTATGTTGGAAGGGAGGCTAATTGTGCGGTGCACTTATGTGCCAACGATTGCCCAAATTTTTTTTAAAATACACAATTAAAAAATCTTATAGATCCAACATATATCATAAATTAAAAACAATTCTTGCAACGATTATTACCCTTCATCCCATTTAATGGTCTACACATACCCCAGTTGATTCTTTTTTCCTCTCTCGGAACATCCTTCGGAACAAGATTTCCAAAAACAAAAGCAGAAGTATACTTTTCTATGCACTTGAACAACTGAATCTCTCTGAAAATAGCACATGAGCAAGTTCAGTATAATGTTAAACGTGCGTATTGCACAACTTAGTTTAGAGCATTATCATGTTGAACTTAATAAATAAACATGTATTCAACATCTGTTCATATTAGCTTCTAAAATTTGTTTTTTTATAATAAATAGTTGTTCTACAATATTTAGCTTTTAAACAGAGTATCTTTTTAAGGTAGGGTCTACTAATTGATTGTAATACACACGATAGTAACTTCATTTATATCGGTCAAAATTGCGTAAGAGTTTCTCTCTCTTCATACGGTTCTCTATAAATTGTTACTATTTATAAGTTAAAACAAAAAATCATCAGCAAAAGTTAATTTAAATAGGCCCATAGTATCAGGAAACAGGTTTAGTGGTTTAATATGACATGAATTTCATACCAAACAATTCAATTCCCTGAAAAATCTCCAAAATTCCTAAAATGGCGTTAGTGAGGACGGCGCGATACGGGGTTTTTCCAGCCGCTTACGTCACGGAGCTTACGTCACCACGGCATTGCATTCGGTCACCCCACCCACATCTATTATTACTCCCCTCCCCTCGAGCTCTCCCATCCAGGCGACGGCGCCCAGCGAGTGAGCGGAACTCGTCGCCCACCGACGGCGAGCGCGCGAGGAGGGCCGGAGAGACAGGCGACCGTGCGACGGGGGCCAGCGGGAGGCTGGCCGACGGTGTCAGCGACGGGATCCCTGCCTCCGCTCCTGCATCTCACATCCATCCCAAGTTTCTTCCTCTCCCTCACCTTGGGTGCGCCTTCCTCCCCCCAAACTTGAAGGTATGGAACCCTAATTGCTGAGATCACCAGATTATGTAGTTGATCTGTAATGGATGTTGGTATATCTGGCTGTTGCACATGAACATTGCTATTCGTGCTTATTCCCCGTTGCTATTGTTGAACCCTAGCCCGGCGGGTTCCGATGCGCTGCGCGGTAGGTTTCCCCTCTCCCCATCTTGCATCTCCCCGTTGGAAATTAGCTATTTAAGGTCTCATGCTCTAGCAATTTTTACTTGATTTTAGTGAGTGTTCAATCGAACAGATCTGGTCCTTGTGTGAACTTTTTGCCTGCTGTTTGTGTTAAAAAGGCATAGATCTGGTCCATGTTTTCTTGTTATTAGTTCAGAATCATCTAGATCTTGTGCCTCCACTAATTTTGTGCTTGCTGTTAGTTCGGGATCGTCTACATCTTGTTCCTGTACTAATTATGTTACTTGTTGTTAGTTCAAAATCATCCAGATATGGTACCTGGCTGTACTAATTTGTTGCTTGCTGTTAGTCTTAGATAACCTAGATCTTGTGCATGTACCGTATTTTTTCTTACTGATAGGGTTATATCACCTAGAACTAGTCCATCTTTACAAATTTATAGTTGATGTGAGTGCTTATGACCTCGTTACATTTCACTGCCACCTATTGAAATGTAAATTTTGTTGGTAGCAGAACAAATAGCATGACTCTTTGTTACTCCAAGCTTCCATGTTAATTAGAATATGTATATACCAGATACCAGTTGATGTTGTTATGTCATGTTAAGTTTCTCACAACTTAGAACCTAATGCTGTTTGATTTCTTCGGAAGCTTATGCTGTGGTTGCCTAGCTCGTGAATGCATCCTTCCTTTATTGTACTCTCATCTCTTAGACATTCAAGATTCTTTGCATATTGCTTATAGCTTCTGATATGTGATGGTTTCTGATAAATTGCATTCATTTGATTTCTGATGCTTGAACATGATATGGCTGATGCATTAATTTCTGAGCATATTATCCAAGGTCGATGATGGTATGCCACTAGAGGAGCACCCTTAGGATGTGGCAGCTGTGGCATACAAGCATAAATTGGCTGCATAATTGTGATTGTAATAACATTGTCAACACCATTCTGGTGGCCAGTATAGTTTGGCTATTGGAATGGAGCATTATGTTTTTAACATGTAGTTAAACATATATTTAGTTATATGCATTATAAAATGTTTACAATCTTCAAATGTCTTGCGCATAAATATACATGCATGCTTCAGTGTTTACAAAACGCTCATCTGCAGTTCTTGGATGAAAGATGCTATGCCCTCAGATGGTTACTAAGCTTTTATGCCACCTAAATGTGGGTTAATGTTCTGTATGGCCCACATTTTGTGAGTGGTGGAGACAACAGTAAACATGGAAATGAAAGGAAGGTATGATTAGGAAGCTTTTCCCTTTATTTGCGCAAGAGGACGCAGATACTTTGGTGGGCCCAACATTGCTGTTTGGGAGGCGGGAAACTTGAGGGAGGTTGCTAGATGTATGATGTATCTGAACTGTCCAAGGCCAAAGAGCTACGGCCAACAATGCCCTGGTTTGCCAGCCATATGGATACTTGGGTGGAGCCACCACTTTCTCACCGTGGGATGTGGCAAATCAGTGGCTTATAAAATATGTATGACATAAGTGAATTTGAATGGTCTTACCTTGGATAATATTCTCAGAAGATGGAGAACTTCTCTTTTTTAGTTAGCTTCTTTTCTGTTGTACCAAAAAGGAGAAGTTCCCCCTCTTCTTTGCTATAATATTATAGCAACCATTTGTGGAGTATATGACTAAAATCAAAGCAATGGTACAGCTTAAACCCCAATTCCAGCATTTTCCAAATTAGAAACAGTAATAATGATAACTACCTGTCGCAACTAATTAGATGTGTGCATATTTGTAAGTTTATACAGATTTCCTTATATTCACCTCTATGCTCACATGCAACAAACCAAGCATCCAGTCCCACATACGACATAGGAATAAATGAACTCCATGCAGTAACCCCGCCAAAATCTTTACCCATAATCCCCAAACTAAATGACACTCTGCCTATTTTCTGGCTTCCACATTTGTCCCCCAACTCAACAAAAAAGCATTCATGAATTCACGTCAAACTAAGCTAAGAGATAATTGATACACTTTGGGCTGAATCTTTGGTCGGTTTTACAGCTGCTCTGTTTGAGCCGCCACGGTTGACACATTTAAAACAATTGGACGGAGTAGCGTCCCAGGAAGATATTGATTCGATTGCTTGCAACAAAATCAGAACAACCAAACCAGATCAAAGCGAAATGAATAAAAGCAAGTTAGGGCTTCCTTACCAACAAAAGAAATCAGTTTGGGGGGATCTCTGCTCCACGCCGATCCAAAGGAGAGAGGAGAGTTCAAGGAGGTGGAAGGGAGGCCGTTCGGTGCCATTGCAAATATTGAGGGTTTGGCCCATGGTGGCAGATTTGGGGAGAGGATTTTATGGTGCGAGATGGTGAGAGGAACGGGCTGGGGAGCCGGAAGATGAGATTGAGGGAGGGGCTATATAGTAAATCGAAAATGGAACTGGAGTCGAATTTTCTTAACCTTTTTTGTTCATTTAAGCCTATATATTAACCATTTTGTTCCCCGAGTTGGAAATAGACCAATATATTCGGCTCAAAAAATTAACTGTCTTCTGTTGTGCATTAAATTTTGAGGTGTTACTACCATTGAGATACTCCAAATAATTTGATGGTTCTTTCAAATACTGCTATGTGTTGATGTAATTTGTGTGTAATGTTTCTTTTTCTTATTTCTAAATTGTATTTTGAGTTAAGAGTATGCTTCAGTTAATTATTAATAATGTTATTTTTTTACAGGAACACTCAAGTTTTCTTATTATTGTCTTGTTTCACTTTCTATTGATTTGCATTAATTTAGTTAAAGCTGCAACTATATATTGTGGGCAGAGTTACCCAGCTTGCACTCATGTGTTTAATTGAAATCTTTTAGTTAGTTTAATTAATCGTACCCTTTTCTATAGGAGCAGTTCAGGGCCAAAAATTGGTCATTGGGGAAATACTATTTGAATTCGTGTGTTTAATTGAAATCTTTTAGCACAAGGTCATGCCTCTCTGTAGGAGCAGTTTGTTGCCACAACTGCTGACTGGGAAAATACTATTTGAATTCATGTGTGTAATTGAAATATTTTAGCTGTGATGATCGTGCCCTTTTCTGTAGGAGCAGCTCAGGCTCAAAATTTGTCACTGGGGAATACTGTTCAATTTCTTTTCGGCTGCAACTTATGGTTTTTCGCCGTAGCGCGAGTGCTTGTTTGAACGAATCAAATGCTGATAAGCTGCTTCGAAAATATTGTCTTAATAAACTACTTCAAAATGGCGACGGAGTAGCCGTCCCATTTGTTTGTTCGAGGAAAGGAATAAGCCATAAGCTGAAAAGAATTGGGCCAAATGTTCTAAAACTTTTGCAGCACATTTCATTAAGTTCGGATTTGAATGTTGAAGTTATCGCTATTGATTCATAAGTTCGTACTTTTATCCTGGCTACAAAGCTTACAGCTAGTTTTGATGGTGTCTCAGATCCGTTTGGTTCATTCAATCTGTTCTTTCGACAAGAGTCCACCCAACTTCCAAATTGTCTTTTGCATGGAGTGAATGATACGATCACACAAATACACTATGCAACAATGATTCTTATGTGCAATTTATAATTTTTTTCATGCAATTTATGTTAGCTCTTGAATTTTATTTTCTAATTCCCAGTGCACACATTATTCATATTCTTAACTCACATGAACCATTTTCTTGTACTCATTTACCAGGATAGGCAACGAAGTCTTTGCTGCAACATGGACCAACAAGGCAGGGACGACCATGTAAGCTATATTGGAATATGCCCCTAACGTTCTTTCCTAAAGCATTGTCTAGATTATTTTCATAGTTATGATGGATAATAACGATGCAGGAAGGGGTCAACATTGTTGGGTTTGAAGTCCCAGCATCACCAGATTCAAGCTACAATAACCCTGTTCCTGGAAATGAAGATGAAGCTCGAGAGCCCCCATTGGTTCCTCCTCATCTACAGCATACATTATTGAGCTTCCCACCAAGCCAAGATGGCTCAAGCAGCCTTCCTCCGCCCCAAAACGTGGTACTCAACCACCTCTACATAGAAAAAGAGAACTCAAGATCCGTTGTTGCTCTGGGGATTACGCATCGGTTCAGGGCAAAGTACGTGACAGTTGTGCTTTACAAGTCAGTACAAAGGCGGTAGGGTGTGAACATCTCTGTACCTGTGTTTCTGCTTCCATTTCAGCTGTGCAGGTATGGTAACAATGCACCCTTGGGTCGTGGCCCTACCAAACAAATAGAACCCCGTGTTATGGTCCTGCGAAAACAGAAGAAAACCTAGACTGCCCATCATTCTCAAATGATTTAGTCTTGTACTTAATTGACTGTTGGTCGTGATGGTGATGATGATGATGATGGTCCAATTGAATGATAGTTATCATTTCCGCATCTTCAACTCCTTATGTGTTCATGGCAGATGATGAGCAGCTATGTTGTGATGTTTGTGTGTGAGACTGAGCTGCTGTTTCCTGTTCCGTTAAGGTTTCGTTCTGGCCTTTGGATACGAGGTATCTCAATAAAGAAACTGCAAAATCAAATGCCTTGTTGTGACCAATGCTGATAGAAAATGGATGAGAATTTGATGTTTATCTCAGGGAAGCCTACGTGATACTACTACGTGCGCGGCTGATCTCAGTAAAGCATTGCTTACCTGCTGTTGGAGTTGCCACTAATAGTGAGCTGCTCTGACTTGTTACGCCGTTGTGGCGTGATACTGCTTGTGTGCTTTGCGTGTGATGGGCTGGGGGAGGGGAGGTTATCGATTTTATTGTTACTTGCATAATGGGCCATAAGCAATGGGACGGTCCAGATAGTCTTTGGGGCTCTCGGCCTGTTTGTGTTCTTTTATGTGTTCTCTTGGCTAGTGGGGTTCCAACTTCCAATTCGTCTGCCTCCCTGATAAGTAGTGGGCAGCTACATATATCATATATTGTGGAGCAAATGTAAAGGAGAGCTCACATTTGTTTCTTCTGTAGAATTCTAGATTGAGACTGCAGAGCCATGAGCCCCATGACTAGGCAAGGATAGCAAATAACATGAACATGGCATGGTTAAGGTCTACTGGGAAAGAGAAGCGTCAGAAACCCGAGAGTAGAAAGACATGAGCAGAACTTTTCTCGACAGTCTCGCAAGTGGAGTGGCACCTACAGCCAGGTAGAAGTTTCTTTTTGTTGCGGCCGTACTGGTATGTTTGTGTGAGTTGTTTCACATGGAAATTTATTCCGCTCCCGTAGAGTTAAGAGAACAAGGTTCCAGCGTTCGTAAATTTACTCCAGTTGTGTTTATTCATGTTCATCTAGGATTGATCGTAGAACTGCTTACATGCTGGAACGCGATACTCTATTCATGTGGGGCTTCAAAATTGTTACTACTAGATAGAGGTGGCAACGGGTACATACCCGCTGGGTATAGCCACCCCATACCCGCACCCGATAGATATAACTCTACCCGCTACGATACCCGTACCCGCACACAGGTATAAAAACTTACTCGTACCCGCACCCGCGCGGGTATTTATACCCGACGGGTAACCCATACCCGATAGACAGACATACCCTAGCTACAATGGATTAGAAGTATAAAATTATCAATGTTACGGTAGTCCCAGCTAGATCATTACCGACAAGAAATTTGGTAAAAGTTTCGAGTAGAGATTGCCAATACAAAGGTGTATAAATCAAGGTTTATCCTGATATGTGAGTTCCTCCGTTACTCACTCAGTCACTCTACAACAAGAAAAGTTGCCCGGCTCTTGCTTTGAGCTAGTAACAAACTGACCAAATACAAAATCAAACTAATGCAAACACATGCTGTGTGCTTGCTCCCATCCTATTGACTTACCAATCACCAGAAGATGTCAACACCATGCCAACTACAAGTAAACAAATTACCAAACAGTATGCAACAAATAATATGTGCCTACCGACAACTGACCACAATAAAACAATATGGTACGCAATGAAGCTAGGAAGAGACCATTTTGCAACAGATCAACTGCATGATGGATGATAAATGAGAGTGAGCAACAGATCAACAGACATAGCACAGACATAAAATATGACAGAAGTTTTTGACTAAATGAAAAGCACAGACATAGCAGTAGTTGTAATACCAAGTTCATGAGTTCTAGGACCACCACAGACATAGACCAACACCACAGTACCACACTACCAAGTTCATGAGTTCATCACATATTATATTACATATTCTTGACTCAACCATAGCAGTAGTTGTAAACTTGTAATACCAGCCAGAGGCCCAGAGTACACAATAGCATAGCAGCATTACAATCAAAATGAGATACATATTGCACTTGCATTTTTGACTTGGAATAGCTGCAGGCAGCAGGCTGATGAAGCTTAGACTTGGACTTGGAGGGCGGATTGATTCAAAGGGCAAGCTCCTACATGAACAGATTTGCATGAGTAAGCATCCATGAGAAAGAGCACAGATTAAAGGCAAAAATTGAGTGATTGACAATGTTTTTTATTTACGAACATACAACACAAATATAAAACATGATTGACACATGCTAAGCATGATAACCTGCAGCCCCTCTTGTATATCTTGGAGGCAGGACCAAAAGGTAGCAGCAGCTTGCTTGTTCTTCTCATCAACTATAAACATAAGTAAAGAGTTAGTTTTCAGACATAGAAAGGAACTATGAAATGGACAAGTCAACATGTATACCTTGGTATTTGTTCCGAAGTCAATTTTGAGAGCACATTAGGGCCTCCAACATCTTGGAAGTGAGCCTGCTACGATGCTCACTAAGAACCCTTCCACCGGTGCTAAAAGCAGATTCTGAAGCAATAGTTGTAACAGGGATAGCAAAGATGTCCCTTGCAATCCTTCTCAAAGTAGGAAATCGAGTTCCAGCCACTTTCCACCAATCTAAAACTTTAAAGTTTGGTGTATGCATGTCCAACATCTCTTCATCCAAGTAGCGGTCAAGCTCAGATTTGAAACCCATGCTTGCTGGCCTTCTACTTGCCACACGTGCACTCATGGGAAGATAAGAAGTTTTCACTATTGCCAAGTGAATCTGCTGCTGGTTCATTCTTCCCCACATCCTCTTCCACATGGTACCCATGCATCAAGTCAGCTAACAAGTTCTTGACCTCAAGAACCCTATCCTCACATTCTTGACCAGTGGTCCCAAGTAAATCCTCAAAACAAATCAGCAATACTACGGTCTTGAATCGAGGATCAAGAAGAGTTGCAATACCCATTAGCCCTTGAATATCGGTTCAATATTTATCAAACTTGGCTACCATATTAACTGACACGGCTTCTACTAAAGGA
Organism: Dendrocalamus latiflorus; assembly: GCA_017311315.1. Lineage (NCBI taxonomy): Eukaryota > Viridiplantae > Streptophyta > Magnoliopsida > Poales > Poaceae > Dendrocalamus > Dendrocalamus latiflorus. Next base: position 44,989,741 of record CM029642.1, on the reverse strand, counting down.
TTGCTACAACTTGACCATTGCCTAATTTTCTTTCTAATCTCAGCAATTTGAGTAAAGTAAATGTTAGCTGTCACATAATTAGTCCCAGAAAATAACACAGTGATATCATTAAATAACCTAAGCTTCTCCACAACATCCTCGGCAAATTTCCACTCCTCTTCAGTTGGCAACACAAGTGTACTGCTTATCTACATGACTTGCTCTTATGAAAGCAGTCTTGTAGGGCAATGCAATGCTAAGCATGTTGAAAGTTGAATTCCACCTAGTCTTACAGTCAAGTCTGATCTTTCTCTTGGCAACTTTCTCATCAATTTTAACAAACTTAGCTTTCTCCTCAAACTTTTCAATCCTTTTTGGTGTGGCTGTCCAATAAGCTACACTATCACGAATATTCTCAATTGCAACTTTCAACTCATCTAACCCGTCCTTTACTATCAGATTAAGGATATGAGGAGAACAACGCATGTGCAACAATTTCCCATCATTCAGCAGCTTATGCCTGCCAATATTCTTAATAAGATAAGGGATTACCGCATCATTTGTAGTGCAGTTGTCTAGAGTAATTGCAGATAACTTCTCATCAAGATTCCACTCAACCAAGGACTCATATAGCTCTTCACCAATGACTGTAGCAGTGTGAGGTGCAGGGACATAAATGAACCTACATTCAAATTATTATAAATGACATAAGTAACCAGATCTGAAATAAACTAGACCATATCTTAGTAAGCATGATAATATGCAATCAGATCTGAAAGAACTATGAAATATGTAATTACCTCATGATAATATTTCTAAGAGCCCAAGATTCATCAATGAAGTGGGCTGTGATGGCCATGTAACCTCTTTTTTGGTTGTCAGATGTCCACAAGTCAGTAGTGATAGCCACCCTTGATTGAATTGCAGCCATATATTCAATGGCTTTCTTCTTCTCCAACTCATATTGCATCATAATATCATATCTAAAACAAAAACAGGTTAGAAAATTCATTTATCATTAGGAGATGCACAACAACAATCAGTAGTAAGTCATAGGCTCATAGCTCTTATACCTTATTGTGTTCCTTGTCCCAATCTTGAATAGTGGCTGAAGTGCACCAACAAATCTTCGAAAGCCAACATGATCGACCATGCTTAAGGGGTATTCATGTAGTACTATCATTGCACTAAGTTCTTGCTAGCTATATCTTGATCAAATGTGTAGTTCTCCATTAAAACTGTCCCTGCATCTGTTCTACCAAACCTCAAAGAAGATTGTGCCATTGTCTTTCTATTTAGCTTGATCTTCTTTTGCACGCAAGACTTCAAATGGAGACGAAGGTGGTTAGTCCCATTCCTTGACACTCCAGAAAGCTTCTTGGAACACTAGTTGCATTTTGCCCGGACCGTGCCCCCAATCCACTTTTGTGAACTCTTTCCAAACAGCTGATGTGAGCTTCCTCTTGGAACCAGCCACAACTACACCTTCATCATCATCATCTATCTCAATCCCATCACCATTATCTATTCCAATTGGCTCTAGCTCTGAGTTATTGATAGATTCAGGTTGAGGTGATCCAGAGATTGGACTTGACTCTAATTGTATATGTGAGCCTTGAGATATTGGACTTTGCGGCTGACTGCTACCATCACTCCCATTGGCTGCAGACATTTTTCTTACTCTGTACCAGCACATTGATCAATTAGACAGATCATAAAGTTTGTCTCTGAAGAAACATATATCTCTAAACAAACATAAATCTCCTTAACAACTAGTTAACATTGCCATCTCACGCATGTACTATTTTTCTACACATGTTCAGGTACATCTCCAAAGACAATCAACAAATTCTTACAATCCACATAATCAGATATAACATAATTTGGTTGAACATAAGTTGGTTGAGTTGGAGGTTTGGAGCCCACTGTCTAAAGGGGCACTGACCCAGAGTTAATACAGCACTGCAATCCACATAATCAGATATAACAATCCACCAAATAAGTAGTGTGTTTTTTAGGCAACAATGGTGAGCTTTTCGCCCACCTGAACTGAAACAAGCATGGTTAACATGAGCAATAACATCCTAGCAAGTACAAAGGGTGATATTGATAAAAAGTAACGGTGGATGAAGTAAAGCGCCAAAGCTAATATCCATTACTGGACAAGTTCATCAAATGTATATCTCATTAATTCCCATCAAAATGCTTTATTTGTATAAGTATGAACTACTAGAGAATACTAGTAGTGTGTCCGTGCTAACGCTACGGTAAAATACAAAACAAGATAAATTTTGTAAAAAATAAAACGAATAATCAGATTCATTAAGAGTCACGTCTCATATATTGTATAACCAATTACAATATCATCTAGTAGGCGTACATAATCATCTCCAATCGTCTCTTCGGCGCCATTTCCAATTCTGAGTAGGTAATCTGAAAACCATGGGTCAGATTGAGCTCTCATGTTACGTGACAATCGTATCTTCCTTATATTGTCCCATAAATATGATCTCTACAGCGTAGCATCTGTTACCTGTGCTCTTGTCCCACGTGTTACCACAGGAACCAAATATGCTAGAAGCCTAGAACACTAAACGGAATCCCTTACAGTTATATCCTGCACTGAACCCACGAAAATATGCACCAACATACTTGTTACAAGTTATACAACTAACTAAATGAACATATTCAGCAGAAAAATTACTATACTATAAGAATATAAGAGGCAAAATGATCAGCAATTTGCCACATCTGACAACCGTGGACCATAAGTCTGTAGATTCTGTGTGGCTGTAATACCATCACGGTTCTAAATTTAAAAATAGAAAAAATATGCTAGGTCAAAATATGCTATCGTACCAAACTTGTCTGAACACATCCCCAGTACTCATAGTGTATTGGTTTAGGTTCTTGATTTTTTTTATATCCCCAGACCGAAGACTTATGTCGTGCTGCTGGTTGCAAGGGTGGCCTAACCAATTGCTCGGAGAAAAGAGAAATGATTCACTTGATAATCAAAGGGATAATTGCCACCTCGTTCCTGTTTAGCTGGTACCAAACCATGATGAAATACGTGATATTGCCCGTGCTTTGCAACGATGTAAAACATACCACAAATTCTGAATTCACATTATTTAATTAGTAGCTACCTAACAAAAATCATGGATATCACAATTGGCACTGCTGAATTTCAAGAATCATAGAATTCTCTCCACTACCTTGGAGAGATATGCTCCACTTTGTAGGATGCACAGTTCTCCCAATCAACCTTTGTATTCCATAATAAAAGAAATAGTTAACCATGTAGTGTTGACCTCAAAAAAATATCAAACACAAGCTTCTATAAAGCAATAGCTAATTTTGCTAGTAAGCTGCAATCTCAAAAATAAACTCTGATTCGTCACATAAGTCAATAAGTCAATTAAAATAACAAATTTATAGGTCCGCCTAACGCTAATTCAACAAATTAATCCAACATCTACACAATAATCCAAAGCCAAAACCTCGAGAAAATGGGAATCCTTCCTGGCACAGAATAAGCAATCTTCCATGAAAATTTGGAACTAAAATCATTACTGTGATTTTACCTCCCAAGTCCTCAATTTGTGATTACCCGAAGTCAAGAAAATCTCTTCTCGGTGCCGAAAACATGTCTGACATAAATGAGGGACATCCGCTGATTCATTCTGTTGTACTGTCTTGCAATCCAGTTTATGTCTCTGGAACAAACTTAAGCACAAGATTGAGATAAAGCTCATCCCTTTCCATGGTTGAAAAGAAGTAATGCCTAAGATCAACAATGTTAGGATGGTCAAGCATATGCATAATTTGCAATTCATCGCTTATCTTGAAAAACCTTTTTTATGGCAATGCCTTGGCATTGATTATCGATATTTTGCAAGAGGTGGTGTATCAGCAAAGGCTTCTTCAGATCGGGGACGAACGAGCGAGAGAGTAAGTAGGGGATCAAACCTTCTGCTGCAGCATGGAGGAGTGGGGCCCGCCACCGCGCTTCTTCAGCAGGCTCTCCTCGCGAAGGCTCTTGCGGATCTCCACCATGTTGTCCTCGCGCCGGCGGCGGCCTTCCTCCGCGTCCACCACGACCTTGTAGCGGCTGCGTCGCACCTCCGCCCGCTTGCTCGGCCGCAGCGACCTTGTCGCCCTCGCGGAGGCGGCCTCCTCGAAACCCTAGCGGCTTGCACAGCGCGTAGGGGCCTAGGGGTGTGGGCGATTCACGCATGCACGATTTCCAGCGATGATACGGGAAGAGAGCGGTGGTGCCAGGGAGACGACGGGGAATGGGGAGGAGGAGGCGGCGGTGTAGCGGAGGAGCGGGGGAGGAGGAGGCGGCGGCGGCGCGGGGTGGGGACGAGGAGGCGAGGGGCGGAGCGGAGGGTGGGAGGAGGCGGTGGCGGAGCGGAGGAGCGGGGGGGAGGAAGCGGCGGCGGCACGGGGTGAGAAGGAGGAGGCGAGGGCGGAGCGACGGAGGAGGGAGGAGGAGGAGGTGGCACAGCGGAGTGGTAGGGGGAGGAGGAGGAGGCGGCGGTGCGGGGTAGGGGGAGGAGGCGAGCGCGCTGCGGTGCGGGGTGGGGGGAGGAGGAGTGGTGGAGAACGTGGGGAGACGCGGCGCGGGGTGGGGAGGAGGAGGAGGAGGCGGAGGCAGCGCAAGGTGGGGTTCTGGGTTCAATGATGTGCATGATCCAGATAATTTTGGCCTTAGGATCTTCAATGAGTAAGAGAAGAAGGTTTGAGAAGAGATCCAGACCATTCATTTGTATAAAGTTGGATTACTTTGGTACACAAATCTGGGTGGACTTAGATTAGGCATGACTGTGAGGGTGGTTGAGGGAGGTGGATTTAGTAAAGAAAATTTTGGTGTATTATAGAATAGGGTAGACTATCAAATCAACATGGTACATGAGTACATCATCTGCTTTTCTTACCCGAGGGAGCGACGAAAGTTCTGGTTGCAGCCTTGGAGAGTAGCAGCAGCTGTAGTCGTCGGAGACAAGGGAGGCCGGCGGGCTATTTCAGTAGTCCTTGTCCTTGGCTTGACAAGGCGTCAACTCACGGCGGCTGCGGCTTGCTTCTTCTCGGCCACACCAACACGGATACCCCCTTCTTCAAATTAGAAGCGCAGACTGCGGCGGTACTGACCTAGACGGTCTCAAGCAGTGGAAGCAACGGAGGAGCAGCCGGGGCAGTTGGTGGGTCGTTCTTGCTCGTGTCCTCCGGATCCGGCGGGTGCAGGTTGTCGTCCCTTCGGGACGGCGTCGGAGTCAGCAAAAGGCAAAAGGACAGCAAGGTTAAGGACTTAAGGTCTTAAGGATGAGGAAGAGCATCACCGGCTGTCCTCGTGCGTGGTGCCGGAGTTCGCCGCCATGGATGGAGATCTAGTGCGGCGGCGGCTAGCAGGGGGAGGGGGAGGGGAGGCCGGATGCAGGAGGGGAGACCGGGAGAGGTGTGCGGCGACGGCTAGCAGGGGGATGGGGAGGCCGAATCGCCGGAGGCAGGAGGGGAGACCCGGAGGCAGGATGGGAGACGGGAGACCGTGTGCGGCGGCGGCTAGCAAGGGGAGGGGGACGACCGAATGAGGCCACGAGGGGGAAATGGGGAATTGATAAGGTATGCGGCCGCAGGAATGGGATTAGGCTAGGGTTTCATCGGTCGGCACTCGGCAGGTCTCCGCAAGTCCGCAATATATGGGCCATGACCCATGAGCCCATGAGTAGGCTACTAGGCTGAATTGATAAGGTATGCGGGTATATGTTACCCATAGGTATGCGGGTACGAGTAATATACAGCCGTACCCGCACCCGCTCTACCCGATGGGTAGAGATTTTTGCCCAGCAGTATACCCATGGGTGAAGATATCTTTCCATGCCCACCTCCTTATCGGGTAAAACCCATCGGGTACTCGGGTTTCGGGTACCCATTGCCACCTCTACTACTAGACATGCAATCTCGTGCAGCAAACGGACGGTGATAATGACATCTCCTTCAGCGTCAAACTCTAGGCATGTACTGATAATTTATAACCAAAAATGTGCTCCTGATTAAAAGATTAACTCTGCCCCTTATATATATACCAGTACATATTTGATATACTTAAATATTAATTCTAAGATACTTCAATGCGATTTAGTTGAAAAAAATTTATCGGAGTAATTTATTTTTGCATATACCTTTTTCATATATAAAAGAACTATATACACAAATTATGCTATAAAAGTGGACTTTGATGATTTTTCATTGAACTCACTTTGAAGTATTTTATAATCGTTATTAGAGTATATTCAAAAAGATAAAGAAGTATAACAACATCATTTAAGCAGTTTATAAGAAATGAGAGTACGTACTATTAGGAGTATGGAATCAATATATATATATATATATATATATATATATATATATATATATATATATATATATATATATATATATATATATATATTTCTATACTCCTGAGAGTATGTACACCCACTTCTAATATACTCCTTTAATGATGTTGTTATACTTCTTTTATCTATTTGAGCATACTCTAATAATGATTATAAGATATTTCAAAGCGAGTTTCACAAAAAAATTTCATCACAGTCCACTTTTTATAGCATAATTTGTATATGTACCTCTTTTTATACATAAAAAGTGTATATTGCAAAAATAAAGGGTTCTGATGAAAATTTTTTAACCAAATCGCACTGAAGTATACTAGAATTAATATTTAAGTATACCGAAAGTGATAAAGAGGTATAAAATATTCATTTAAATGTATATTAGAAGTGAGAGTATGTACTACTTGAAGTACAGAAAATATATAGTGTGTGTGTAAAAAATGGTTCTATATTGTCAGGATTACGTACTCCCCATAACATCCACAAGTAACGGCTGCCTCGGGTAGAAAAGGAAGGTCCATTAACTGATCGATTTTTTTTAGAAATTTCAAATCCGATCCGATATCAACCCCAAACAGGCATCCTATTTTCTAGGCTCCCATATCTAATTTCTCTACTCCAATCCTATATCCCAAACCAACATGCGACAAGGCGCAGGGAGGCGAGGTTTCCTCTGCAGGGCATAGCACCCGGCGGCGTGGTGCCGCGCTGTTAGACCACTGGCTGCACAGCATTGGCGTCCTCCTGAACGGCGCAGCGGGTTCTTCTCAAGAGGCGGCGACTTTCTCCTGTACGGCACGGCGGCATTTTCCCGAGTGGCTCACCGGCGGCAGCATCTTTCTCCTCGCCGGCCATGATCTTCTCTGTGTTGCTAATGGAGCTATATACTCTAGATACAGGGCGCGGCGGTAACATCCTTCGAGCCAGCGAGGAGAGAGGCAGCGGCATCTCTAAGCCAGGTTCGGTGGCGTGGCGGCCGGCTCGTGCCCACCATATTCCTTAAATTTGTTTCTGCCGCCTGCAATTTGTTTCAGCCGATAGTGTCTAGTGAAGGCGGTCTCCATCAAGACTCCACGGAGTCCTCCACCAAGCAGTGCCGGCGCAAGGCTACCACGTCCGTGTAGGCGCGCAGAGCCAGGCAGCGAGCGATGGCGGCGTCCCCGCAGCTGGCGATTCAAGTGGCAATAGCAACATCCGTGTCAACCTCGGCAGTCGGCACCACCGCAGCCTCCGTGTCAATGGGTGACAGGTGATACAGCGACTTCGCAATATGACATAAATCAATAAAGCTATGTAATAATAGAAAGTGCTATGTAGAACTTACTTTCCTATTGGGCAATCACATCTTGCAATTCAAAAATTCAATAAGAGGTGCTGTGAACTTTTTGTGCTACAGTGACTTTGCTCGAACAAGTGTACTTCGCTCGGACGGGTGTGTACATGCCGTCCAACCAACGCCCGCCAAAAGGAGGATTTCTGAATACTACTATTAGTATCATACTACTTTTACAAAGGAAAAACAAGTAGTATAAAATATGCCACAAAAGAACATTGGTGCACACCTTACTGGTTGCTAGGGGTGGGAAATGATAACGGATAATCCGTTTTATCCGATATTCGTATCCGAGAAAATATGAATATGGTAAGCAAAATTCGTATTTGCATTCGTATTCGAGACTATTCGATTCGTATTCGATCTGTTTATACACACACACACTAGCGGAATGCCCGTGCATTGCTACGGATTTTAAAAAAATTTAGAACATATTTATATGCATATTCTAAAAAATTTTACCACTATTTAGTTTCAGAATATATAGTATGATAAAATTTTAAAATCCGTAGCAATGCACGGGCATTTAGCTAGTATTCAATAAAGATGGAGACACATGAGAAACGAATGGACTTGGAAAATGCATACAAGGGTTATCCTATTTTACTGGAACTTTACGGATTTACAGCACTATTTTAAGGATGCCAAAAAGGTTATGCCGAAATTTTTTAGTAAAACTGTTTCACAAAAAATATCAAAAATTTGGTTCCAAAACAGTCTTTATATTAGTACCAATGGCATGCAACTTATACACTGAAAGGATATATTTAGACACAAATTACATTTTATTGCTAATATGAAACTTTAATTACCATGTTGAAGTTAAAACTAATTTTTGCAAACCAAGCTCGGTGGCCCTTTCTTTCTCGAATGTCTCATAGTACTGGTATATGATGGTAACGGCAAGCAGTATACCGGTTCCTGAACCAATTGCACCCATGAAATCAGCTAGAACAGTCAATGCGCCAATGTATACTCAACCAAATGCTGCAGCAGTGGGGATGTATCTGTTCAATTTCTTCTGCAAGTTCGACTCACGATGGCCTGGCATCACCATTTGTTGTTCCTGTTGAATTGCCAGTCTCAAAAGAGTTTACAAGTGGCTCTTGCATAATAATTTTGTATGTGTAGACGAAATATAGAAAACAGATCACCCATTTAACACTTCTAGTTCGTATCCCACTTAACCAGTGTGTAGATATTGATGTCCTAACACCAGGCTGGAGTTTCTAAAGATCCAGTAAAAAAACACCAATAGTTCCAGAGGCAGATAATACTGGTTTCTTGAACAGATCCTAAACCAAAATTCTAGAAAATTATTGTACCTCAGTGACACTAATGTTGCATGGTACAACAATCTTTGGAGTTTTATATGCACAAATTCTAGAACTGGACAATGTACTACCATATACCAAAACACAAACAGATCTGACAAATAAAAATTCAACCTTGTTCATGCAATGTTATGAAGCATGGTACAGCCTGTAGGCTGTAGGTAAACTGGAACAGTAGCTACATAAGAAAACACAAATAATACTGTAGAATCGATTCACAATAAGATAGGCAATCAGAGGGAGGGTGAATGATTGCAGAAGCTAAAAATAAATTTTAATACTCCCCCTTTAATACAAAATCTATTTAAGCCTTGTTTAAAGTTCTGGACAGAACACTATATCCTTACTAAAATTGATCTCGATAAAAAACCGTAACTCTGATTAACCTCAAACTTTGTCAGAATAAACTAGAGAAAATTATTGAACTAACCCAACTGGAATTACGTCAATCGGAGGTTTATAACTTGAGATATAAAATAAACAAGATCGCTGATGCAGATAGTGACGAGAATGAATTAAGTCCTAATTATGCAACTAAACAAAATCTGTAAGGAATTAATCAACCGTCACTGACGCATGGGCCCACGCGACGAGGACCCACGCGCAGTGACTCACGTCAGAGGGAAGTTACGTCAGAGGATTTGATTCCATCCAGGAAGCCGAGATGGCGAGACGAGAGCAAAAAACGCGCAGGAAAACTTTTTCATCAAATCCATGCGTAAGAACCTTTATCCATCAGCACATCAAAGAACATGCATGCACACGAGATGTATTCTACGTCAACCATCAGCGTGTACATGCATGTATGCGAATTTTTGCTTTTCCTACACCCTCAACGCACACGGCGCTCACTAGTTTCGCCCGTATATATGCAACCAAAAATATCTCCTATTCAAACTCTACTCCAAACCCTAATATAACTCGTCCGGGGCCTTTTCGCATCAACCAGGCTTTTTGACCCACTACTTTTCAAGGGACCCAAAACCCTTCATAACATGGGTTTTTTAATTCTTTTTACACTTCCGATTTTTTCATCCTTCCACGTGTCGAAGCCTCCAGGACCGCTCCTCCTGTATCTTCTCCACGCATCATCTCCATGCGCATTGTTCTCTAGCCTGAACATCCTGCGTGACATCCTTGACCGATAGGATCTCAGTTCCTCCCTGAACTTAGTCCCGAAATCTCAGTTCCACCCGAACCTAGTTTCAGTCTCGTCATCGACCATGTTCCGCCTCAAGCAACACCTGCACATGAATAAACAAACAACCGCGTACGAGCACAAGTCCACGACTTGACTCAAGTCAATCCGCACAATACCTCACACGAGCGTACCATGCAACCTATCATATCACCATGCTATCACAAGCATATAAAGAAGCAACACACCATAAATAATACAATAATACCATAACCAACGTTGTCAATTATTCATTATCTAAAATAACCTAGACCAGGCCACATGGTCTAACAATCTCCCCCTTGATGAATACATTGACAACATATTAAATTAACATGACTTCCAACAAATCTAAGTGAAGAATTGAAGCCAAACTTTCAAACTCTCCCCCTCAACACAAGAGAAGTAATTTTAATTTCTCCAAAAACTCTCCAATCTCTCAAATTTCTCTCCCCTTTGGCAGGTTCGAATAGTTTTGCCGTATTCACGCAAAAAAAAGGTTTGGATATTTCGAGCCTGTTAGTCATGAAGGAATGCTCAAGGGCATAAGATAAAACTTTTGTTTCAGTATTATAGTTATGTGCTGCAACTTCCAAAGAAAAAGAAGAAAGAAATGGCCATGAGAATAAATGGTTTATATTTCGGTGTATCAGGATATAGCTCTAACAGTAATTTGTGCTTATTGACCCTTAGTACATTTAACTCTCAGAACATAATATGCAAAATAGAGTTATGTGCTTGGTTCATTTGAAATGCATAACTTATTTTTTTGTATTACTTTGTTATTGTGTTCTTGATTGTCTCATTATCTGTTATTTGGCATCAATATGAGGATGCTTGTGCCGGTGTTCGTGGATGTGGCGAGGCGGCATCTTTATCTATGACTCAATAGCATCGAACATTTTGCACTACTACAGAAAGCCTAATAGTAGACGGCCAATCACAGACAATTTTGTTAAACCATCTGTGAAGAACACTAACACAGACGGTTTTAATTTGGACACCGTCTGTGTTGGCGGCGTCGGGGAAAACGAATATCACAGACGGTTCTTACCGATGAACCGTCTGTGATACTTCGGTATCACAGACGGTCTGTATTAAAAACCGTCTGTGATAATCCCAGATTATCACAGACGGTTTTTAATTAAAAACCGTCTGCGATAAGCTGGTTATCACAGACGGTTTTTAATAAAAAACCATATGTGATAATTCACAGACGGGTTTTTATTAAAAATCGTCTGTGATAATGGCAGTAGGTATTTATTGCGCTACTCAGACTGCATCTGTCTTCATTTTGATCCAGATCTAGCTGGTGCTTTACTCTTTCGCTCAGGAGGCAAGCTTGGCGATTTCAGGCCAGTTAATTTGGTGGGAGGAGGCAGATATTCAGCTCTGAAGATTTATACTTTCCTGGTTGCTCTAGATATGTTAGTAATGAATTTTATTTTTTCTTTGCATGCATTACAATTTAGATCTAAGTAATTGGTGAGTGTTATTAATTGAAGATGGTTTGCAAAATTGTTGGTTATATAATAGCTGTTGTGTTTATAATATGAATTGAGGTAGCAAATTAAGCCTCAATATAATACATGTGGCCGGTATATATATAGTAATAATTAGTTAATTTAATTTTTAATACTAAGTTATTATATATGTACGTAACGTAGGATATGCCACGAGCTGTGTGAGCGAAGAGTACATTAATGGCGTGTCTGTTTTTACAAGAGCTGCCGAGGAGGATATGTTGAATAAGGGGGTGGAATATATGTACTGTCCATGCACTGACTGCGAGAATTTAAAGATGTTTAAGAACCGAGGGCAAATTGAAGCGCACTTGATTCGGAGGGGTTTCAAAAAGGGTTATACGTGTTGGACCAGTTATGGTGAAATCAATGATCAAATGCCGCTGGATGACATCGCTGGTGAAGTGAATGATATGCCGCCGGATGACATCGCTGGTGAAGTGAATGACATGCCGCCGGATGATGTCGATTGTGGTTCGGATTCGGATAGGTTGCAGGATGATAATCTGGATCAGATGCTTCGCGATGTAGAAGAGGATTATGATGAGAGAGAGTATGTTAAATTCCGAGGCTTGATGGAGGACTCGGAGAAACCTTTGTTCACGTGCTGCAAGTGCACGAGGTTGTCGGCTGTGCTTGAACTATTGAAATTGAAGGCAAGCAACGGTTGGTCCGACAAGAGTTTCACGGCGCTGCTAGATCTTTTAGCGGACATGCTTCCGGAGGGAAATGAGTTGCCTAAAATCACGTATAAAGCCAAGAAGGTTCTTTGTCCGTTGGGAATGGAAGTAGAAAGAATACATGCATGTCCGAACGACTGTATCCTCTACCGTAAAGAGTATGCAAACATGCATGTATGTCCGGTGTGCAACGCATCCCGATACAAACGTAACAATCAATCAGATGATGGCGAGAGAACATAGGTGAAGAAAGGACCTCCTGCTAAGGTGGCATGGTATTTTCCTATAGTTCCCCGTTTGAAAATGTTTTTTGCAAATCCAAGGAGGCAAAACTGCTGCGTTGGCACTCGGAGGAGCGCAAGAAGGATGGAATGCTAAGACACTCTGCTGATTCCGCATAGTGGAGAAACATCGATAAGAGTTTTGCAGACTTCGGTGCAGAACCAAGGAATATAAGGTTTGAACTGAGTACATATGGAATGAATCCTTTCAGTAGCATGAGCAGCCGACATAGCACATGACCCGTGACTCTCTCATCTATAACCTTGCTCCTTGGTTGTGTATGAAGCGAAAGTATATTTTGCTATCGATACTTATCCAAGGGTCAAAACAACCTGGGAATGATATTGATGTGTTCCTAGCACCGTTGGTGGAAGATCTAAAAGTACTGTGGAACGAAGGGGTACAGGTATGGGATGCATACAAACGAGAGAACTTCACTCTGCGCTCCCTATTGTTCTGCACCATAAATGATTATCCTACCCTTGGTAACCTATCGGGCCATAGTACAAAAGGTACCAAAGTTTGTACTCACTGTTTAGATGGTACCGAGAGTGTGTGGCTGAAACACTCACGCAAAACCTTCTACATGCGTCACCGCCGGTTCCTTCGGATGGCTCACCCATACCGCAAGTTGAAGAAACAATTTGACGGAGAGAAGGAAGACGGTTCAGCTCCAAGGCATTTAAGGGGACACGAGATTTATGATATGGTTAAGGATTTAGATGTTGTCCTCGGAAAGGGACGTAAATTAAGGGCTCATGAGAAGAACACTTGGAAAAAGAGATCAATATTTGGGACTTACCTTATTGGGAGTAACTAGATGTTCGACACTGCATCGACGTCATGCACGTAGAAAAGAATGTTCGATACTGCGTCGACGTCACCCGTACCTACCATTGGCCCGCAAATTCGTGCTAGGCGAGCCGATGATATTCCCGGAAAAGCACCTCTTAACCCTAAGACTTGGTTGCCAAAGATTCCACGCTTGGTATATGGAACAGTCCAATAGGCCAGAGGCAGAACGGCGCTCAGGTATCACTGTCAAATTCAGGCCGAAACATTTCGTGCACGAAGCTCAGGAATGTGTCTTCGCGGTGACCTTTGACGATATATTTGGTCTTTTCACGCTCAACGCTCTCGACGCCTCACTCGTTCGATGTTGAACGCTGTAAGTCTGTACAATCACAGTCTCTGTTCACGTAATACTGATATATGTCACAATTTGTTGCTTTTCTGTGTGTATATATAGATCCATGCTGACCGAAGCTAGATCATTGAAATCACCAATTGGTTTTTTGGATCGACGCTTGGTCGCCATTGATACCATCAACGAGGATGCATTCTTCGTCGAGAACTATATTATAAAAGCACTGCTGGCTCACCACGATAAAGAATTTGTTCTTATGCCATACAATGAGCACTTCCATTGGATTTTAATTGTAATTATACCAAAATGGAACAAGGCTATATATTTTGATTCTCTAAGTAAGAACAAATCCAAGTACACAGCTATCGCCCAAATACTCGATAGGTAAGTACATTGTACATTGTACTCTTTCTTTCCTTCTGAATGACTAATCTAACTTTTTCGAATAACGAAGGTCGTTCGTCACATACGTTGAACAAACACGTGGCTCGACGACAGGGGCCAAGCCCTTGAAACATGCTCGCAATTTTCGGGTATTCGCTAGCACACATTAATTAATCATATACAACACTTAGTAGTAATGCCTCTTGATTTAACACATTCTATTTTTTGTAGTGCCACCAACAGCAACCGGGCAACACGTGTGGATACTACGTGTGCCACCATATGAGACTACTCCTCGATTCCACCAAGATCACCAATTCTAAGGTTTGTCAATCTTTCCACATTTATTTCATACATGTCAGGTTTTATATGTACGCGCGTTGATATTCCTATCGACAGGCTGCGCCCATCTCTACATCTGCATTGACACAGCCGGACTTTGCAAAAATTTGAGGAGAGTTAGTTTGGTTTTTGTGGACTAAAGTCATAAGATCAGATGGAGAGTTCCACTGTGCAGAATGATTTTTTATTGCTCTTATCACTCTGTAATTGTGAATTTGTTAATGGATATTTTATTTCATTTCAATTAATTCATTTGCGAAATGGATGCCTTATGTCTGTGAATGAAATGTGATGTGAATTGGATGTTTTATGTTTGTCAAATAAATTGAGATGTGAATTGTATGTATACATATACTTGTTTATCTGCTTGTTTCAGAGGGCATGGCTAGCTTTTCCTAAGGCTAGCCAATAAACAGAAATATATTTAGGAGTAGAAAAGAACATCACAGACGGTTTTTAGTTACAAACCGTCTGTGATAGGTGACATATCACAGACGGTTTGTAAATAAAAACCGTCTGTGATATATCAATATCACATACAGTTTTTAGTTAAAAACCGTCTGTGATAATCAGCTATCACAGACAGTTTTCAGTTAAAAACCGTCTGTGATATTGATTTATCACAGACGGTTGTCGAACCGTCTGTGATAACCTTCGATTATCACTGACCCATAAATTCAGACGGTTCAGAAAACCGTCTGTAATGACGTTTTTGAACCGTCTGCGATGTCCTTCTCTGTAGTAGTGTTGTCAGCATGCGTGGTTCATATAGGTGGGACTCTTAGTATCATGCTGTTAGTAATATATCCTAGAAGAAATTAAGTAGATAATTATATCACTTCTATATTTATGATATTCTGAATAATATGTTATTTTGTCTCTTGAATAAATGTCCTTCATATTTATCAATAAGTATGTGACTTGTTCATGGAACTATTTATTTATATTTTGATGCTATTCTAAATTATCCCTGATCTTATGTCATTATGTGAGACAATTATATTTTTAAATCAGCATATGTATTGATTAATGATCATGTTTCACGGATCATGAATATGGGGATATCAAATCATTAATGTAGACACATATTAGAGAACATGATATTGAATTGACCTATCATGAGACATTGCAGGAATTATTATATTCTTAAGTGTCATCAGTTTGTCTCATACATAGTGTATGTAGGATTCTTAGACCTAAGATCGTAATGGTTTTCTATAAGTGTAATAGTTTATTAAGGTGTTATCAAACACTACTCAGTAACTGAGTGATAAAAAGGTAGTTTTTTGGTTTACTATTAAACATACGGAGGAATGTGAGCGATCAAGATGGAATTTGCCCTTCGATATAACAGGAGAGATGTCTCTGGGCCCTTGATGTGGCTGGATTAAGAAAGTGGATAGCCATGCCAAATGTGGTTGAAAAGTTAATCACAATTGAGTAATCCACTACAGATTTGATGAAGGATCGAGATATCATAGGATGGCACGTTTCTTGCCTTGAGTTCGATCTAGTATAATAAGGCAAAGGGATTGATACATAAGTACTATATAGGTTTGTCCGATATGATATCTGATTTCGAGTGGGATACGATATCTACTCGTATTAGATAAAGATCGAGTCTGAGGCTTTCTGAGTTGGATACAATATCTGATCGTATCGGATAAGTATCTGATTGGAGGCTATATAAAGAGAGGTGTGGGGGTAGAGGGAGGCATCCGATATACACCCATCGAAACCCTAGCCGTGTGGACCTCGATACATGGCTAGCACACCGATACATGGCGTTCCATCCCTAGACGTGTGGACCTCGGTAGAGGTGCCGTTGCGACTGCAACGCTGATTGAGACGATCACGAAGAGGAGACGGTTGGCCTGAGGATGATCATCTACTTCCACACACCGACGCGTGCTTCGTTGAACCGGCCACTTCAACTATAATTTCGTTGTACTGCATGTCTAGTAGTAACGAAATATGATTTTTACTTGAATGGCTTCCTAGTTATGTAGTAGAAAATTTTAATCTACGCTAGTATATTCTATAATCTACGTTAGTATAGTCTATCCGTATCTCAACACATGTTTATTGTTGTGCCATTTGCAAGTTCTTTGTTTAGCCTAAATATGTGTTGGTGTGATGTTATGGGGATACTAGGAAGTACCTGCAATCTGAAATTGGTATATGAAATTGACTCATTGCTGTCAAATAGGGGCAGTACAGTAATGGATATGCATCTCCACTGTTTCTGTTTACCCTTCATCACTTGGCGTTTTGGTTGGTTTCACATGTGAGTCATTAGCTAGCATTTCCATTGTCTAGCTATAATCAAACGTTATGGGCTAAATGTATATGTAAGATATTGAGTGATTATATTAGAAATTTGTTGAGAACTTGAGATCATGATGTATCTTGTTTGGTTTATAGCTCCATTGATATTATTTATCATGTGATAGTTGCTCGGCTTTTCTATGCGCAAGACAGTTTTCTGGGCAAAGTTAGCATTTCTACTTGGACTGAGGTCAATCTGGGCAAAGTTAGGATTCCATTTTTCTGGTCGCCGCTCCCTCTCGGTGCTTCTGTTTAAATTTCTTCAAATTTAATTGAAATTCGTCTAAAATTCAAATACCCTTTTGAACCGTTTAGCGAAATGTCCACCGAAATACTGAAATCTCGGTCAATTCGCCCTCCAACGAAAACAAATTTCGAAACGAAATAGTTTTCCCTTCCTCCAACTACGCACCGCTCTCGTTAGCCCGTCCCATCCATCGTCAGTCCATTACCGCCCTCCCCGCCCACGATCCACACCTCACGCTCACCTACTCGCCACGTGTCCACCGGGCTCCATCCTGACCGTCCATTCCCACAAACGCCTCGGAACTCGAGCCCCTCCGCCACTGCACTACCCTCCCCGAAGCCCCCCACCCCATCGTTGCCTCCGCCACCCCTCACACTCCCACTCTCCCACGCGCACTCAAGAACCGCACGAACGTCAGAGCAGCGGCGATCGCCATCTGCTCCCATGGGGCGCGGCCGTCACAAGAAGCGCCCCCGGGCTTCAGCGGAGCCGGAGGACGAGGCGGGGGAGGATGCGCTGCTGTTCGCGGTCGGCGAGGAGGTGGAGGTGCGTAGCGACGAACCCGGCTTCGTCGGCTCCTTCTACGAGGCCACCGTCGCCGGCCACCTCTCGGGCGGAGGCGGCTACGTGGTGGTCTACTCCACGCTAGAGGGTGAGGACGGCGGGTCGCCGCTCCGTGAGTCCGCGGCCATCGCCGACGTGCGCCCGCGGCCACCGCCGACGGCGCCGGGGAGGGAGTTCGCAATGCACGAGATGGTGGAGGCGTTCCACAACGAGGGTTGGTGGTCCGGCGTGGTATCCGACGTTCCGCCGCCGGCGGCTGTGGGCGGTGATCACCGGCGGAGGTACAAGGTGACGTTTCCAACGTCGCGGGAGGTGCTCGGGCTCGAAAAGACGGCGCTGCGGCCGCACCGTGTGTTCGAGGGCGGGCGGTGGGTCCCGGCTGCAGACGCGGTAAGCGGGCTAGCCCCTTCAGTTTGAGAAAAAAAACTTGCAAGTGTATATATTACTAGTTACGTGTACGTGTGCTGCAACGGAATTTATTAGATGTATAGAGCATCATACTATAGAGGGGGTTGCTTTGATCGGTTAAAAAGTGGAGAGTGATGAAAAGTTGAAGATATAGAACGATTGAAAGAGAACGGACGTACCACCGCTAACTCGTTCTTTTATAATAGTAATGATAGTGGAATTTGGGAATGCTAGATTAGTTTTGTTATTTTGTGATAAAACATTTTTCTTTAGCCTTTACAAGTCCAAATGGATTGTTCCATGTAGCATTTTCTTTTTTCAGTTTTTCAATCATCTGATGCAACATTAGTTGGATAAATTATAGCTAATTTCCTGAACTCTTTGAAATTAAACTTACATGGAACTAAATACAGGGACTTGCATGGTGGAATGCACAACAGACTTAAAATGAATAATCTTTTTGTTGATTTTCTTCTGTTTGTACTTTGTGAGTGTTCCTTTTTAAAAGAAAAAAGATTAGCTTTTCATGTATATTTCA
The DNA here is from genome assembly GCA_017311315.1 of Dendrocalamus latiflorus. Lineage (NCBI taxonomy): Eukaryota > Viridiplantae > Streptophyta > Magnoliopsida > Poales > Poaceae > Dendrocalamus > Dendrocalamus latiflorus. Next base: position 44,971,080 of record CM029642.1, on the reverse strand, counting down.
ATTTTTATTCAGGCCATTTCAGCATGACATAGCATCCAGTTGACACGGCAATGAGTGTGGCGCAGCGATCAAACTAGGAACCTAACATGGCATCCAATGTTGCATGCCATGTCAGCTTGGCAACCATGCTGGCTTACCAATCACTATTCTGTTAGGCTCACTTAAAATTACTCACGTTTTGAGACCTGCTGAATTCAGATGCAAGTTTAAGAAGTTTAAGGACCAAACATTGCTTAAGTTTTGAGACTTGCCAAATTCAGATGCAAGTTTAAGAGGTTTAAGGACCAAGAACAATCATTTCATAACTATCTAAGTTTGTGGATATGCAATGAAATTTAACTTGTTGAGTGTTCTCAATCTATCATCACCCATATTTATATTCTGTTTTTTAAAAATAATGTTCATTTTGTCATAGTACAATTTCTCATTTGAGATTTTCTGCTGTTAATTTCAACATCTGAATTCGTGTACTTCTTGAAATTACTAATTTCAGTCCATATATTGGTAATTTGGCTGTGCAAGCTCTATGTACACACTTTTTTTTTTAATCTAACCAGTCCTTTGCCCTTTAAGCGATAACAAATATTAGAATAGTAGCACTGCTCCTAGACGTTTCTTGAAAATTAATGATTACCATTTCATGGTTTCACTTTTGACTTTACTTGTTGGATGACTAAACAGCTGAGTACAGGTATTCTATGAAAAACTGGGGGTCCTGGGACATTAATAAATAGTTTCAAAAAAGTATATTTACTTGTGTTGCCAACTTTGAAGTAAAAGGTTCTTGTCAAAAAACTTTGAAGTAAAAGGATGTAAGTGAATGATTTTAAAATGAACAAGGGCTGAGCTATGATTTATCCGATTTGTTTTTATTTCAGCCGCCCTCAGTAATTGTACCAAGTTACCAAAAAGTGGGCAGTTTTTAAGGCACTCTCAACACAAATTTGCCAAATCTTCACAGTTTTTAACAAGCCATTTGTTGTTGAACCTGTAAGCCCTTTGGGAACGCATTGGATTGCGGAGGCTTGTTTTTGCTCAGAAGGTAAAACGTTGGTAAGATCAATCTGTAGAATAGGTCGTACTGGCATGTCTGAAGAATCCAATGATTTTGAAATATGCGTATGATGGGGAATGTACTTGTTAACTTTTCACATGGGATGGTATGTGTGAAAGAGCTGAATTATCGCACACGCATAGTACTTTTTAATCACAAAAAAGGAAGCAAAAGTAACCAAAAGCTATTGAAATATGCATATTGTGGAGAATTTACTTGTTAACTGAAAATCTGGGATGTTATGTACGAAAGAGCTGAATAATGGCTAACACAAAGTACTTTTAACCCCAAAGAAGGAATGTTAAGTAACCTTTTGTTACGTGCAGGACAATGGAAGTCCACTGTTCAGAGAGGGAAGCCAAGTTGAAGTGAGTCGGTCTGCAGAAAGCTTCGGCGAGTCCTGGAATCCAGCTACTGTTTTGCAAGTGATTGGTGCTACAAGTTTCTTAGTACAATATAGACACGTTGGAGAGGATGGGGAACTGGTCACTGAGATTCTAGATTCTCAATATATTCGGCCAGCACGCACCATCATCCGTATGGACTCAAAGTACAGATTTTCTCCATCTTCTCATGTAGAGGTCTTCCACGAAGGTAGCTGGTGGCCTGGGGTTATTTTGGAGGTTTTGGGTAGTGGCTTTATCAAGAAGTATGTTGTTAAATTGAAGAGTCACGAGACAGACATGGACGACGTGGAATGTGTGGATGTGTTGACAGTTGAAAATACTCAGCTAAGGCCACGGTTTGACTGGAATGGTAGAAAATGGGTACGCTGCTTGACAGAGGTACACGTGCATATTCTGTGTTCGTCTTGTGTCATACTTTTGTGATTTCCTTTTCTTTGATGGATGATGGAATGCTCTGAACTCTGAAGTTCCACCATAGTATGTATTCTATAACTATTTCAGGTGTTTATGTGATCAAGGATTCTATAACTATTTCAAGTGTTTATGTGATCAAGGAGCAGATATCTGAATCAAACTCTATTTCATTGTGCACTGTTTGCTTTAGACAAATGACTCCTTCAAGCTATTCCTTCTCAATCCCGTTGGCCCAGTTAACTGATAGACATAATCACATAATCCTGTTTTTCAATGTCAGTTGTATGTTTATGCAAACTTCGATGCACAGGAAAGCAAAAACACCTGGAAATGTATTAGGAATATGTAAGACTTCTTTAAGTTGTGGTTAGAATATTCTCTCTTTTTTTAATTCCATTTACACAACAAAGATCTTACACAATGTTACCTAAAACCTTTCTTGAAGATTGCAGACTAATATAAATTATACTACAAATTTCCTAGTGATATGGTGTACTTATGTATTTTTTCCTTATCTTTGATCTTTTTTGGATCAAGATTATCCCCATGACGATGTGATGCCTTTTCCATTTCAGAAACCTGCTAATAAAGGACCTCTATTAACTTCTCGGAAAAGGCCAATTTCTGTTGCCTCAGCATCATGTAATGACAGTGATGAAATCACAGATAAACCTGGCTCTTATCTTGACAAAAAGTTAAAGAGTGCAAATGTGGTATCAGGACCAATTTCTCCTCTCTTGTCGGTATGTGATGACAATGATGAAATCAAGCATAAGCCTAGCTCCTATCCGGAAGAAACGGTGAAGCAACAACATGCAGTATTGGCATTAGAGTCTCAGTTTGCACTTCCTTTACAGCCATCAAGGAAAAGATTTTTCCATTTGAAATATGATTCTTCACTTTCTCTAAGTAGTCATCTTGAATTATCATCTTCTCGGATGATTGTCATGCCCTCTGTGCCACAAAGTGGACAGTTGCAGGATTCGTTGTTTGGAGTGTTTGGACAACTAAGACCTCTCCCACAGGGCCCAGTTTTAGGAATGCAATCACATAACCCAGATTTTGGCAGCATTGAAGGATCAAAAAAAGCATTAACTGATGAGCAAAATCAATCAAATGATGAAGGCTGTTATCTGATGGAAAGTACTGAACAGAAGAACTTCAATGTTCAATCATTTGTTGGAACGTCAGAGGGACTAGGGGAGAACCCTGAAATTGTGAGTTTTTTACTTTTAGCACATCCTCTTAACACTTTTGAACCTACTACTGATGAACATTCAAATATCATTTGTTCTTGATTTCCTGTTACATTTGTAAATGCAGACGAAGAAGAGGATAGCTGATAAAACAATTGAGGGAAACTACAATAGTGCAGCTATCTCTGAAGAGTGTAAGTTTTGTAAAATTAATTTACCACGCAAAAGAAAATTCTACAAATTGCTAACTAGTAAAATTTTGCAGCGACTAAACTGAAGAATGGTGATGATGAAGGACTGCCAAATGCTGTAATTCCTGGCTCTGGAATACTTTCAGAAATAAATACAGTGAGTCGTATTGATCTGACACCACTAAAGGACAATAAAGGTGTGTTATGTGTGTTCTGATTACAGAAAATTCAGCAACATCTTGACTATATTGCTAATGCTTAGATCATGTTGCCTTCCATTTTTTCAGGTTCACGAGAAAGTAGTGCTGTTGATACGATCGAACCATGTGGAATATATGATGTTCACCAAGGGGACTACATTGGGGCACTAGAACATGGTGCAACCAAAGTTAGGGTTCTGGTTGAGAATTCGGTGCTATCTATCACTTCAACGTTGGATAATCATAATCCTGGTGAAGTTAATGTGTTTGATGGTGTTGTGCCAAACATGTTACCATCCAGTGAGAGTTGCAAGGCTAACAATAAGGATGATATGGGCAAGGTGGATCATCAAGAAAATGCGGTGGGGTTAGTGAATAATAGGCCTGAAACTCAGCATGCCAGCGTGGTCGGTCCATTCTCAGACACATCTTTAGCTGATCTCAAGGGTAACATACTTATTACACAAAGTTCAACCAAGAAGTTTGCAGCTAATGAACAACATGGAGTGTCACAACAGGATCGCAGTTCAGATATGGTAGAATGTGCAGCTGAAAGTACCCAAGCCATTGAGAAGTCAGCAATAACTGAAGCAGAACTTGGCAATAGCTTGACTATTCTAAAAGATGTTGAGGGTACACCAATATCCAAGTACATTGCAAATAAAACACACGACTCTTGCTGCCCCTTGTTACGGAGATCTCTAGTTGTGCATGAGACTATCATGGCTGATCGACCTTCGGATTCCTTGGCTGTTGAGAATCTTCCATTCGTGAAAACCTCCCCAATGTGGGCACAGATTGAGGCAATGGAAATATTCACCAAGTTGCCACAACAACCAAATTTTCATCAGTTCCAGCAGCATGTTCCAGAGCTCCGTGAAGGAATGACATTAGGTTTGATGTTCTCTTTTGCCAATTTAGCAGAAAGCATAAAGAGGCTGAATATTCAGGATGAGAATGCGCTATTTGAAGAGAAGATGGAGGGCCTTTCTTTGTTGGAAGCAGACGGTTTCGATGTCAGGGACCTGCGATCACGCTTGGAAACTTTGCTCCACATAAAGAATGGTCGCATTGCTCTACAGGATGCGATGAAGAAGTTGGAGGAGAAGATTGCTCACAAAGAAACTGATGACCAATATCTTGGCACACAGATTGGCATGCTAAATATGGCTGTCCGTCAGCTCAAACTACACGTCTATCTCTTCCGCTGCATACAGCAGTCTGCTATTTCGCAGAAGATGAACAATGCCACAGAGATCTCTAGACTCAGAATGGAAGGCAGCGAGCTTGAGCGATCATACCTTTCTGCTGAGCAGCGCTTCAGTAGTGCCGCCGCTGCACCATGGTAAGTTTCACACAAACTGATCAGCGAGCTTGTGTAAGTAGTTACTAATGGTAAGTGGAGAACACCAAATGTTTTGTGTAAATAGTTACTAGTGCTACCATACTGGTGAATCTTTTGGTTGTGGCTATATATGTAATTACGTATGTTTCTGGGATGTTATTACCCTTTATGTAAAATATCTAGTGTATGCTAGGGAAGTGTTTTCAAACTCACAGCACTTTGACCAAGCTGCGACTGTCCCACTGAAGCTGGACAATCTACGCGGCGGCTTTTTCTTTTAATCCGGAGCACGTGGTGTTGATTTGAAGGTTCAAACTGACTTAAAGAAAACAAAAGAATAATTAGTTGCTAGTAATTTGTTCCTAGGTTTGTGTCACGTCCTTGGCCGTCGATGATGGAATCGTCGAGACGTGAGATGAATTCACACAGAGATAAGGGAAGGCTTGAGGAGGAAGAGGAAGAAACGGGAGAGGGGAAATTCTGATTTCAATTCATTTGGTCGATCCTCTCTTGTGTAAAGGATTAGGAATTTAAGCCTAGCTGACCACACCGACAGGTGGACCTCTTAGTCCATGGACCAGGACTAGGGAGCACACATGTATAGTCATGGACCATGTATACCTTAGTCCAATTGCTGTCTCCCGGTCCCTCCTTGAAATTCTGCTTGCCATCAAGCAGAAACCTAAAGTTACTCCCTTGCGCTTGACACTAGCAGTGATTCTTCTCTACAGTGAACTGCTTTGTATTATTTGCGACCGAAGCCTTGCCGTTTTACAGATGCTGGTTTTGAACTCTTCATATGAGCCAAGCAATAGTATTTGGATTGTAGCACGATGAGTAGCAATTAACTCCCTTCCATTAGCTGCACCCTTCAAAATGTCCATAAGTTCCATAAGTAACTTGCTAACTGATGTACCTTGAAACCCCTCATCAAATGCATGCTCACTTGCATATAACCAAGCATCAGTTGTAACTTCAATTTCTTGCCTCCATCTCAAGTTAACAGTGAACACATCACTCAGTCCCAGCAGCAGAACCCTAAACTTAGTAGTAGTGTGTTGTAAGAGAGCATAAACCAAACAACGGCACACCACTATCGAATTACAGAGCATTATCTGATCCATTTCCTTAATGCAAATAACCCAGCCAGTTTTCAACATGCATATATAGAGTGCAGCCACTAACACATAGGCAAAACCACTGTCAGCAATGCACCATGAATTGTACCTCCAGAACAAGTGAGTCGAATGCCGCTTCTAGTTGATAGGTGAGGTATTTTGCAGAACAAGCACTAGTAGCTTCAGCGATTTTCTGAACAAACTGTCTTAAGCTTCGAGTCCTACTCAATTCAAATGTCAAGTTTGTTAGAAATTGGAACATTTAATTATGGCCTATTTCCTTAATTCCAAAGCATGCATGGTTTAATACTATATTGCTAAGGCAGGGTGAGGAAGACCGATTTATAAGGTGGAATCATCACCACTCCTTGAATATGGATAGAGATGGTATGATGATGGTTCTGTCTAGTCACACACGCGCGCGCACACATGTATTCGCGTATTTTCACATGAAAATCGCGTGACTTGTGACTTGCGACGCGCGGCCGTGCTGTGATGTGGCACGCCACTTGGCAGACCAAGTTCATCTTTATTTTTGATGAACCATGCACCTCACTCTCTTTGTTTGAATGAGATTCAAACAGTTGAATGAGTCAGTTACAAGTAAATTTACACTGCTTAATTTGTGATTTGATGAGGCAGTTACTAGTGCATAATTCTGTTTAAAACGCAGCAGTTACTAATGAATAACTACAGCACCCTTAAAAGGGCCTGGAGACGTCCAGGAAAAAAGAGAGAATTTTGCACCTCCATTCTTCCCCTACTTTCTGCTCTGTTGTGCTGTGCTGTCTGAACCTCGTCGACCTTGCTTCTCGGCGTGCACCTGGAGGAGGGAGAGCGGCTATCTCCGAACCGTTGCCGTAGAGAGTATCTGCACGGGGTGGCAATAAGTTTTCTGGGTAGCACATCTGCGTGACTGCTCACTGCACTGCGACATCTACGTTCTGCACTGCGACAAGCCTGCGCGGCTTCCTGTTCTTGATCTGGCTAACAAGTAAGTTGTTCGCGTGAACGTACGATTTAGTTACTACATTTTTCTTGAGTATATTCTGAAATATGATGAGTAGCCTGCTGCTAGTAGTAAGCTTTGCATCACTAGTTTATTGTGTTTGTCTCCTAGTAAAATTTGGAATTAAAATATTACCCACATTTCCAACAATCCAGAAACATTATTGTGAATTTTGTTGTAATACATCAATGGCTAGTGCTTCTGATGCGATGAAACCTGAGAGGTTTTCTGGTAAGAACTTTCGTAGATGGCAGACTAGAGCCAAGTTTTGGCTCATGTCTTTGGGGCTGTGGTGGGTTATCCACCCGCAGTATCAATTTACGATTGAGCAGTACATGCAGTTTGAAAATGCGAACAATACTGCTCTTGCTGCATTCTGACTGTTCTGGCAGATCAGCTCTATGATGTGTACATGGACTACAAGTCCGCCACAGAGTTGTGGGATGCACTAGAGCACAAATATGCAGAGGCAGAGGCAGGTCGCTGGCTCTACATATGTGAGCAATTTTTCGACTTTAGCATGGATGAGGCTAAGTCTATAGTAGGACAAGCTCATAACCTCCAGCTACTAGTCGGTGAGATTGCGCGCCTGGGCTGTGTATTGCCTCCAAAGTTTGTGGCTACGGGCATTGTTGCTAAACTCCCTGCCTCTTGGTGGGATTTTGCTACTAGCTTGAAACATAAGAGGGAAGAGATTTCTGTTGAGGATCTCATTGCAGCCCTCGATGTGGAAGAAAAAGCAAGAGCAAAAGATGCACCTAGCACATCTGGCCAGAACAATGCAAACGTTATACAGAAAAAGATTGTTTCTAAGAAGTAAAAATCCAACAAACCGAACAACACAACTAGCTTTAAGAAGAAAACTGAGAAAAAGGATTTGAAGGACATCACTTGCTTTGTGTGCGGAAAAGACGGTCATATGGCGAAGGACTGTCGTTTCCGCAAGATCAGAGATGATGAACAACCTAAGAAGAAGACTGTTAATGTGACCATAGGCGAGGCCTCGACTTCAGGAGGGTATGGTAATTTACCTGTTGTCCTTTCAGCTTGTCAATCCACTGATTGGTGGGTTGATACAGGAGCTAATGTTCACATATGTTCTGATATTTCCTTGTTTTCTTCTTATCAGACAACAAGGGCTTCCTCTATCCTAATGGGAAATGGGTCACATGCTTCTGTTCTTGGTGTTGGCACGGTGGATCTGAAGCTTACTTCAGGGAAGATTGTCCACTTAAAGAACGTGCAGTATGCTCCTACAATAAAGAAGAATCTCGCTAGTGGTTCTCTCCTATGCAGGGACGGATATAAGCTAGTTTTTGAGTCAAATAAAGTTGTAATATCTAAGTTCAGAAAATTTGTTGGTAAAGGCTATGAGAGCGGAGGCTTGTTCCGCCTAAGCATTTTAGAGTCTTGTTATAATCTGAATATTGCAACTGGTTTAAATAAATGTGAGGCAAATATTTGGCATTCTCATTTCTGTCATATTGGTTTTGATAGTATTGCTAGAATGTCCAGATTAGATTTAATTCCAAAATGTGAAATTGTCAAAGGATCAAAGTGCCAGTCATGTGTGCAAGCAAAGCAACCTCGAAAACCCTTTAAGGGATTAGATGATGAAAATAACTTGGCACCTTTGGATCTTATTCATTCAGATTTGTGTGAAATGAATGGATTATTGACAAAAGGAGGCAAAAGATATTTTCTAACTTTTATTGATGATGCAACACGCTACTGCTACGTGTATTTGCTGAAAACTAAACATGAAGCTTTAAACTACTTTAAAAATTTTAAGTCCGAGATTGAGAACCAACTAGAAAAGAAAATAAAAAGATTGAGGAGTGATCGTAGAGGAGAGTATGTCTCTCATGAATTCTCCCAATTCTGTTCTGAGCATGGAATAGTCCATGAATTTACACCACCATATTCACCCCAATCAAACGGGGTAGCTGAGAGGAAAAACCGGACACTAACAGACTTGGTTAATGCCATGATAGAGAGTGCCGGCATGCCTAAGGCATGGTGGGGGGAAGCTATTCTAACAACAACTTTTGTCCTAAACAGAGTAATCACTAAAAAGAGTGAGATTACTCCGTATGAGGGATGGAAGGAGAGAAAACCTAATGTTAATTTTCTGTGAACTGGGGTGTTTGGCAAAAGTCAATATACCATTGCAGATAAAGAGAAAACTTGGACCAAAAACAGTTGATTGTATTTTTCTAGGATATGCTCAAAATAGCACAGCCTATAGATTTTTAGTAATTAAATCAGAAACTCCTGAGATTATTGCTAATACAATAATGGAGTCTAGAGATGCTTCATTCTTTGAGAATATCTTTCCTATGAGAACAGCAGGGAGTACTTCACGAACAGAGAATATTCAAACTGATAATATTGAAAGTGAGAATAATCAAACTTCTGAACTTCCCACCATTTCTGAACCAATATGTGATATCCCTAAAGAGGATAACAATCTAGTCGCAGAAGCTCCTCGCAGGAGCAAGAGACAAAGGGTTAAGAAAACCTTTGGTGACGACTTTATTGTATACCTCGTGGATAATGTGCCAAAGACTCTTTCGGAGTCTTATGCATCTTCTGATGCTGAGTATTGGAAAGAGGCAGTCCATAGTGAGATTGACTCTATCATGGCTAATGGGACTTGGGAGATCACGGATCATCCTATCGGGTGTAAACCTGTAGGATGTAAGTGGATCTTTAAAAAGAAACTAAGGCCTAATGGAACTATTGAGAAGTACAAGGCAAAACTTGTGGCCAAGGGTTACACCCAGAGAAAGGGAGAAGATTTCTTTGATACCTATTCTCCTGTCGCCAGACTAACTACCATCAGAGTGCTCCTTGCGTTAGCATCTTCCTATGGTCTACATGTTCATCAAATGGACGTGAAGATAGCTTTCCTTAATGCAGAGTTGGAGGAAGAAATCTATATAGATCAACCGGATGGTTTTGTGATTTCTGGACAGGAAAATAAAGTATGCAGGTTATTGAAATCTTTGTATGGCCTAAAACAAGTACCAAAACAATGGCACGAAAAGTTTGACAAAACTTTAACATCTGCTGGCTTTGTTGTGAATGAAGCTGATAAATGTATGTACTATCGTTATGGTGGGGGTCAAGGAGTGATCTTATGTTTGTATGTATATGACATACTTATATTTGGAACAAACACTGCCGTAATTGACGAGATCAAATCTTTCTTATCTCGGTGTTTTGATATGAAAGACTTGAGAGAGGCAGATGTCATTCTAAATATTAAATTGATCAAAAGTAAGGATGGGATTACTTTGAATCAATCCCATTATACTGAGAAAATATTAAGCCGGTTTGGTTTTGAAAACTGTAAAGTTTCACCAACACCCTATGATGCGAGCATTAAGCTTCGAAAGAACCAGGGGTTAGAAAAAGATCAATTAAGATATTCACAAATTATTGGGTCACTTATGTATTTAGCTGGTGCCACAAGACCTGACATTTCATTTGCTGTGAGCAAATTAAGTCAGTTTACTTCTAACCCAGGAGATGCTCACTGGGAGGCACTCGAAAGAGTGTTGCGCTACTTGAGAGGCACAACATCTTTTGGAATACATTATACTGGACATCCTTCTGTATTAGAAGGATACAGTGACTCTAATTGGATCTCTGATGCGGATGAGATCAAAGCTACAAGTGGTTATGTATTCACTTTAGCTGGTGTTGCAGTTTCATGGAGGTCTTGCAAACAGACCATATTGACGAGGTCAACCATGGAAACAGAACTTGTAGCACTTGACACAGCCACAGTTGAGGCTAAATGGCTGAGAGAGCTTCTATTCGACTTGCCATTGGTTGAGAAACCAATACCTGCAATCCTGATGTACTGTGATAATCAAACAGTGTTGGCCAAAGTCACAAGTACAAAGGATAATATGAAGTCCTCTAGACATGTGAAGCGTAGGCTTAAATCTATCAGAAAACTGAGAAACTCCGGAGTGATTACTGTAAACTATATTCAAACTGAGAAAAATCTGGCAGACCCTTTTACAAAGGGATTAGCACGGAAAGCAATTTCCATTGCATCTATGGACATGGGAATGAGGCCTATTTAAGTTACATCACAATGGTAACCCATACCTTCTTGATCGGAGATCTCGTGACTTAGGCAATGGGAAAAACAAATTGATGTTGTAACAAGAGAGTACATATTTATTGTATCCATGTCCTAAAAAACAATGTACTTTCGACTGTATGGAAGGTTGGCATAAAGCCTTAATGTATTATGTTGTCCAAATAAGGAAAATGTATTAGCCTGTTGGATACCTAGAAAGAATACACCTACTTGAGCTTAACTGTGTGGTCGCAGTTCACGAGAACGGATATTCTCTAGAAAGCTCATGAGCAGATAAGGGAGCATGACCATATAACGCTCCGTTTAGGCGTGGTTCATTGGCAGCCTAGTACTAGTTGAAATTTCAAGTGAAATCTGATCATGAAAAGTTGTGAATTCAAGGCATAGTCCATTCATCAGCTGTGAGAAGATGAATCTTGTCATTCTAGGTGCAAGTTCAACCCGTACGGGACTTACACTAAAAGACTGGTATATTAACAGTACTTCAACACAACATCTTTGTCATATGTTTACTTGTTGCTTTGGAATTGGTGGGGGATTGTTAGAAATTGGCCCATTTAATTATGGCCTATTTTCTTAATTCCAAAGCATGCATGGTTTAGTACCATATTGCTAAGGCAGGGTGAGGAAGACCGATTTATAAGGTGGAGCCCTCACCACTCCTTGAATATGGATATAGATGGTATGAGGATGGTTCTGTCTAGTCACACACGCGCGCACGCACACGTATTCGCGTATTTTCATGTGAAAATCGTGTGACTTGTGACTTGCGACGCGCGACCATGCCGTGACGTGGCGCGTCACTTGGCAGACCAAGTCTATCTTTATTCTGCTGAACCATGCACCTCACTCTCTCTGTTTGAATGAGATTCAAACATTTGAATGAGCCAGTTACAAGTGAATTTACATTGCTTAATTTGTGATTTGATGAGGCAGTTACCAGTGCATAATTATGTTTAAAATGCAGCAGTTACTAGTGAATAACTGCAGCGCCCTTAAAAGGGCCTGGAGACGTCCAGGAAAAAAAAAGAGAATTTTGCACCTCCATTCTTCCCCTACTTTCTGATCTGTTGTGCTGTGTTGTCTGAACCTTGTCGACCTTGCTTCCCAGCGTGCACCTGGAAAGAGTGAGAGCGGCTATCTCCGAACCGTTGCCGCAGAGACTACCTACACGTGGCGGCAATAAGGTTTCTGGGCAGTGCATCTGTGCGACCGCTCACTGCATTGTGACATCTACGTTCTCCACTGCGTTTATTGTGTTTGTCTCCTTAGTAAAATTTGGAATTAAAATATTGCCCACATTTCCAACAAGGTTCATACGAATTAGCCGTTGAATACCTGGATCCCATGGTTTGTAATAAACAAGTGAACCAGTGTCACATCTTCACCATTATCTTCTCAGATTTGGTGACAACACCTCTAGGCTTGAATCCACTTCTACTTCGTGCAAGTATCTTGTCGAACACCAAGTGAGTAAATTCTATTCCAGAGTACCATGGACTGAAAGCACTTCTTCCTCGTGCTGGTATTTCCATGGACACTTCTCGTGCATCACTAATTTCCCCCTCCAAAGCTGGTCGCCTGTTGTCATCGATGCCATGAGTGTGCTGGTCACACCTTGCGGAGACGATGCGCGGCGGTAGATGGTGGCAAAGTGTGACACTAGTGATGCCACTCCTTGCTGCTGCATGCCTGTTCGATAGTAATCCGTACAAGCGCCGCAGCAATTTGCACCAACTGCTTCATGATTTGGTTTAGCATCACCTGACGCTCTCGCAATTGTAGAATCGAGGGACAAGCATCCAATTGCAATGATACCAAGTCCAATTGCTCTTCCACCTCTACTCATCTCCCTTCTGCCGGACCCGTCGCCCTTCTCATCACCATCAAAACGAACCAGATCAGCTCGAAACAGAGAAGATGCTAAGGATCATGAGCTCTGATACCAAATTGTAAGTCCCTTGGGCGTCGACGATGGAATCGCCGAGATGGGAGACGAATTCACACAGAGGTAAGGGAAGACTTAAGGAGAAAGAAGAAGAAACGGGAGAAAGGGGAAATTCTAATTTCAATTTATTTGGTCGATCCCCTCTTGCGTACAAGGATTGGGAATTTAAGCCCAGCTGACGACACCGACAGGTGGACCTCCTAGTCTATGGACCAGGACTAGGGAACATGCACGCAAATTCATTGACCACGTACACCCTAGTCCAACTGCTGTCTCTCTGCCTATGCATGACAGTTTGTACCTATTGAAATGAAATGAAGCCAACACCTTTTCCAGATATACGATTGAATTACGACAAGGTGGAACATGTTCTGTCAGCAAGAACAACACATGTGCTCCATATACACACCAATATTATGGTCCCGCTCTAACTATCTTTTGGCTCAAGCTTCCAGTTGAAATTGTAGCGACAGTTAGTTTTTTCTAAAAAATAAGAAAAATAGAAAAATTAAGAAAATTGAAAAAACGGTTATATCGTCATGAACAATACAAAAGAATAAGGAAAAAAAGAAGACAAAATAGTAAAATAAACTGAAATTAGAAGTTAACGTATTTTAAATAGTTTCTGGTTTAAATAAGTTGAAAGTTAAAAATCAGAAGCTGAAATAGTTTAGAGTGGGGCTATATACGTGGACGGTTTATCCACCTCCCGTTCTTCACAGCACATTTGCTTTGTTTTTTTAGGGAAAACATGTTTGTTTTGCTGACATGGGCCTCTCTTTTTTTTCAGATGTCTTTTGATTTTAACTTTTTTAATAATCACTATTACCAAAAACAGGTCCGTACTCATACTCCACCATCCAATTCATCGGCCAATCCGGAGTCACCTACAGCTGGGCCCCAGGCACTAAGTGTCTTTGACCCACGCTAAAACCCTCGCTCGCCTGCCGGTGGCTCGCCTAGTCTGGTGTCTCCAACCCGATTCTCCGTCCGGCGCGATGTCGCTCGACCTGGGTTGCGGCGGCGCCAAGATCGCTGGCTGTGAGCACCCTTTTCTTCTGCTTCGTTCGGCACAGATTGGGATTTGTTTCGGCGGCTCTCGTAGTCTTTTACGCGTTCTTGGTTTCGTTTCTTGCTGCGGTGTTGGGGGCACAGATTAGATGGCATTAATATGTCTCCCTATTTGGTTATACTTAGAACCGAATATTGTACTTGTCCTGTATAACTGTGTTGATGATATATGCAGGGCAAAGAAACAGTAACTTTGTCATAAAAATTTTGTTGAAATCAAAATGTTTGGAGGACCGGGTTGATGATATATGCAGGGCAAAGAAACAGTAACTTTGTCATAAAAATTTTGTTGAAATCAAAATGTTTGGAGGACCGGTTTCGATTAGTTATTGGGACAGCTAGAAATGTTTTTTTTACCTCGACCAAGGTAAAATGGTGTTTTTGTATAATTGAGATTTGAGTGGGGTAATGCATGCAAATCTTGTTGATAAAATTGGTGGTGCTCATGAGGATCGAGTTAAAAGAAAATGGAAGTGTGGGAGGTAAATTTTGGTTTAGCGTGGAGCTGCCACTTCTCAATGTGATACCTTCTCTTCTTTTGTTAACTATGAAGCATCGGGTTTAGCTAATTGTTTCCTTGGATAACTTAATATTGTGATTATCTCGAGTAAGTCTTCGTAGCTGTCATCGTTGCAAGTTTATATAATCGGTACATCAATATAAGTTTTTATTTTTTTGTCAGTTCTAATTGGTTCTTTATATTCATGAAGGTTTGAACCAGGACAGCAAGTCCTGCTTGTATAAGAAGGTGACCATACGAGATCATCCTTATTTCTATTGCTTGCATGTCAATATCTCGGCTCCTTGCACAATAAGACAGACTTATATTCGCTTGGTGTACAATTAGGTTGCGCCATTGTCAAATGGTCCCTCCGCGAGAAGATGGAAGAGAGATGGGGGAAAGGAGAAGAGTTGGGGAAAAGTTGGAGTCTAACGTCTGAATTGTTAGAGTTAGTAATCATGTTTAGTCGTATTCGAGTCGGTTTGTCGTGGTTGTAGCCATGTACGAGTTTGTTTCAGTGTATGTGTCAGTTTTCAACTCCGTATCGTAGTTGTCTCCATGTTGTAGTCGTAAAGTTGAGTATAAAAGGAGACCAATGTAACGAGAGAGGTGGAGTCGAAGCGATCAGTGTGATCGAAACGAGAGGGAGAGAAATAAAGAAAGCGGAGTGCTTTGGCTCCCGGAAAAAATAAAGCGATCGGTGTGTTTGAACGAGAGGAGAGAGAAATAAAGACGAGACGGAGTAGTTTTGGCTCTGGGAAAATTATCGAGTATTCAGTTCGACGTGTTCACAGACATGGTCATAAATGAGTTACGACCACAACGATCGAGAAGAGGTATTTGTAGGAGCTAAAGATGTGGTCGTAAACGAGTTACGACCAAGGTCACGAAGCAGAAGACGTGGTTGTAAACGAGTTACGACCACGGCAATCAGGTCTTCAATGTGGTCCTAAGCTTTACAACCACGACGATCGATTCTACAACATGGTCGTAATCAAGTTATGACTATAGTGATCAATCCTACTACGTGGTCGAAGGAGTGCAGCGCAGCGTGAACGTGGTCGTCATCAGCTGAAGTCACAAAGTGGTCATACCATGGTTAGAGCAAACCAGAAGTAGTCATAACAACTCTGTGCATGGTCGCAACGACTACCAGGGTGGTCCAAACTATAACAAGTGGTATCAGAGCCTATTGATTTAGGTGATTTTTGAAGATCATGGGTGATAAGTCGAAGGGCCAGGGTGGGCTAATCTCCCTCGAGTACCCGCTCCTGACGACCGACAATTACCTAGTGTGGCCAATGAAGATGAAGGCAAACATGCGCGCCCAGGGAGTCCGGGGTGCAGTTGATCCGAAGGGGAAGGATAAGGAGGTGGACGACAAGGTGGATCAGGTGGCTTTGGCCATCATCTACCAGGCGGTGCCAGATGTAATGATGCATTAGCTTATCGACAAGGAGACGGCATGGGAGGCGTGGGAGACGCTATAGACGATGCACGAGGGTGTTGATCGTGTGAAGGAGATGTAGCTCTAGAATTTGCGGAGTGAGTTCGAGAATTTGAAGATGGAAGAGACCTAGTCGGTGGATGAGTTCGCTGGCAAGCTGACTTCGTTGTACAATCAGATTAACTCTCTTGGTGATAAGATAGAGGAATCTACAGTGGTAAAGAAGTACCTGTGCATGCTTTCCAAGAAGTACATATCTGTTGTCACCACGCTTATGCACTCTTCCGATCTGGACAAGAAGAAGATAGAGGAGATCACCGGCTCCCTCAAGGCGCATGAGGAGTTACTGAAGGGGTTTTTGTCATGTAACAAGCAGGTGTTGCTAGTAAAGGGAGATCCGAGAGACAGTTATGGCTCATCAAACAACCGTGGGAGGTGGCACGATCGAGGCAGCTAGAGCAACCGAGGCGGTAGAGGTGGCCATGGAGACAAAGCTGGGCAAGGCGATGGTGACAGATCCCATGATAAGTCACATGTCAAGTGCTTTGAATGTGGTGAATACGGGTACTATGCATCAGGATGCTACAGCCATATAAAGTGTTTTAACTGTAACGAGTACGGGCACTATGCTTCGGATTGTCAAAGCAAGAAGAAGGACAGAGGTGAACCTCGCATAAGACAAAAAAGAAGATGAAGAACCAGGACTATTTCTCTCCTCATATGTTGAAAATGCACTGATCATGGTGATACTGAATGAGGAGAATGTAGTTCCAAAACTACACATGAAGGAAGGTAGCCACGATCACACGGATCAGTGATACTTGGACAATGGAGCAAGCAACCACATGACAGGAGATCGCTCCATGTTTCATGAGCTCAACGAGAAGGTTTGAGGCAAGGTCAAGTTTGGCGATGACTCTACGGTGGAAATAAGAGGCAAAGGGACGATGATGTTACAATGCAAAAATGGACATAAGAAGTTATTGATAGGAATTTACTT
The DNA here is from genome assembly GCA_017311315.1 of Dendrocalamus latiflorus. Taxonomy (NCBI): domain Eukaryota; kingdom Viridiplantae; phylum Streptophyta; class Magnoliopsida; order Poales; family Poaceae; genus Dendrocalamus; species Dendrocalamus latiflorus. Next base: position 44,954,058 of record CM029642.1, on the reverse strand, counting down.
TATACCAAGTTTGTGCAACAACATACTTAGTCTTGGGCAGATGATAGAAAGAGTGTGCAGGATGGTACTGCATGATGAGTTCTTGTGTGTGTACAACAAGAACAAAGATCTATTTATGAAAGTGAAGAGATCTTCAAATCGGTTGTATAGATTTCTTTGAAAAATTATAAAAAGGTTTGTGTGAAGAGAGGCATGGATGGATGAGGTGCAAAGGTAGTAGGAGGCAAGCATGGCACGCATGCAGGCGCAACACCCCATCCTTATGCAGATGATGCTAAAGGAGATGGCTTGGGCAGGAGACCACAGGCAGACATGGCATCCCATGCGCACGGCCTGTGTGAAGTAGACGCTGCAGGTGACAGCTTGGGTGACCATGCACATGTAGGCGCGTATGAAGTGAGCAACAGCTCTAGAGCGCATGCAGTTGGAGGAGGCGATGTGAGTGTCACTCCAATGAAATCATGCATGCAGGAGGCATGTGAAAAAGGTGCACAAGGTCCAAGAGGAAGACTTGAAGTACAGGTTGGTACTGTCTTTTGTGGTTTTACAGAGGGAATGCAGGAAGCGTTGGAGACAAGTTAGGGGTGGTGTAGCTTCAGCTGAGACATTTGCTGGAAAGTGGACAAACTTGGTCCAAGAGAGAGGAGCGAGAGGCTCAGGTAACAGCGAAACCAAGGTGTCTGTGGGAGTAGGTGCTCCAGCCTAGGTAGGTGTACAAGAAAGGACGGGATCAGTCTAGGTGCGAGGCACGGTAAGCATCAGATTGTGCAATGCTCAGGAAGCAATGGTGCATGAGAGTGCAGGTAGAAGGAAGAAGCAGAAGCTAGAGAGAAGATTGGTGTGATCAAGATAGAGAAACAAGATTAAGGAGGTGATTGTTAGAGTTAGTAATCTTGTTTAGTCAAATTCGAGTCGGTTTGTCATGGTCGTAGCCATGTACGAGTTAGTTTCAGCATATGAGTCAGTTTTCGAGTCCGTGTCATAGTTGTCTCCGTGTCGTAGTCATAAAGTTGGGTATAAAAGGAGGGCAATGTAACGAGAGAGGTGGAGTCGAAGTGATCGGTGTGATCAAAGTGATCAGTGTGATCAATGAGAGGAAAGAGAAATAAAGAAGAGAAGGAGTAGTTTTGGCTCCAGGAAAATTATCGAGTATCGAGTTCGATGTGTTCACAGACATGGTCGTAAACATGTTACGACCACGGTGATCGAGCGAAGGGATCTGTAGGAGCTGAAGATGTGGTCATAAATGAGTTACGACCACGGTCGCAGAGCAGAAGATGTGGTTGTAAACGAGTTACGATCACGTCGATCAAGTCTTCAGCGTGGTCATAAGCTTTATGACCACAGCGATCGAGTCTACAGCATGGTCGTAATTGAGTTACGACCACAGTGATTGAGCCCACTATGTGGTCGAAGGAGTGCAGCGCAGTGTGAACATGGTCATCGTCAGCTGAAGTAATGAAGTGGTCGTAGGATGGTCGGAGCAAACCAGAAGTGGTCGTAACGACTCTGTGCGTTGTCGTAACGACTGCTAGGGTGGTCCAAACTACAACATGAATGGTTTTCGATGCTCTCTCCTTTCCTCCGCCACCGCATAAGAGACAGGCTCATTTCCTAGGCCTTAGGGTGGTCCCACTGGCAGCCAGATAGCACCAACTGGTTACAGAACCCATTCCTCTTGGGATATCTGACGCTGGGCCTCCTCCTTTGTTCAATTGGGCTGGAACCTGATGTTATTATCAGCCCATGCAAAATCTCCCATCCCGTGACATCCCCCCTCCTTTGAAACCGGCTTGTCCCCAAGTCAGTGCTGATGGAAACCGAAGCAAGATGTCATCATAATCTTCCCAAGTGGAACTGGAGGAAGATGTACCTGACCACTGCACCCGCATTTGATTAGTAGCTGACACCCCTTTCTGGTGGAACTGGTGGTCCAGTATCTTAATTGGTACCTGTTTCCCATCTTGTTCTAGGAGTTCAGTCTGCACTCTTTCACCAGGTGCCAACGCTTGCTTGAGTTGGGAAACATGAATGACTAGGTGGATGCTGCTGGTTGGCAGCTACTTCAATTTGTAAGTGACAGCTCCTTTCCATTGTTCTACCTAAAATGGACCAAAATATTGAAAGGCAATCTTACGGTTAGCTCTTATCACCACAGGAAACTGGACATAGGGCTGAATTTTTAGGAAGACCTAGTCCCCAATAGCGAACACTCTCTCTGAATGCCTGGAATCCGCTTGAGCCTTCATGCGTTGGTTGGCCTGATTCAAATGCTGCTGCAAAAGCCCAGTCATAATTTCCCTCTCAGATAGCCAAGTTTTCAGAACTTGAACATCACAAGTTGAGACATCCACAATTCCAAAGTGGCGTGGGGTGTGTCCGTATAATACTTCAAATGGTGACCTTCCCATTACTGAACGTGTGGAGGTATTGAACTAAAACTCAGCTAAAGACAGCCAGTCCACCCATTTCTTTGGATAGGCATGCACAAAGCAATGGTGGTAAGCCTCGACATATTGATTTACCCTCTCGGTTTTCCCATTGGTTTGTGGATGGTAAGCTGAGCTCATCCTCAATTGAGTTTGCACTAGTTTAAACAATTCTTACCACAAAGCACTAGTGAAGATCCAATCCCAGTCCGAAACGATGGATTGAGGCAAGCCATGTAATTTGAAAATGTTATGGAGGTAACCATGGAAATCCCTTAATAAAATCCATCGACACTATCTACCACGCGTGTTTCAGGACTAGGAGCAATCGAAGCAGCCCTAGAAAATGCACATGTTCAGCCTTGGTTTGTTTACATGTAATACAGGAAGCTACATAATCTCGCACATCTCTCTTCATGCCTGTCCAAGCAAAGAACTTATGGATTCGGCTATATGTTACCTAGAATCCCGAGTGACCTCCAATTGCACTCGAATGCATGGAACTAATGATGGTTTGCTGTAAAGCTGGATTGGAGCCAACCCAAACTCGTCCCTGCCATCTTAATATACCATCCTTCAGTTGAAAGCTCGGGTGTTGTGCATTCTCCACACTCGATTCGGTTATCAGGCGGCTAGACTTGGGGTCTATGGTAAGGAGATGAGGCTTCCGGGATAGAGCGTCAACAGCGTGATTCTCAACCCCTTTCTTGTACAATATTCGATATTGCAGTCCTAGCAACTTCGCCATGGCCTTTTGCTGCCATGGCGCGGACAGACGCTAATCTTCCAAATGTCTCCGCATCCCCAACACGAGGACTATGCCATTGCGACCAAGGTCCCGCCCCCCAAGAAGAGGAGATAGCGCAAGCAATGTCGACATTAGGTGAAAAACCCCAAAATTTCAAAACCAAAAAAATTTCCTTTATTTTTGCTGCTTTTTTGAGTGAAATTCGAAAACTTTCCCTTTCGGAAAAGTTCTCCCCGAACCCGCTTTCTTTTTCTGGCCGGGCGCCTCCCCTTCTCCTTTGGCGCTCCGCCCTCCTCCCGCCTCCTCCCCTCTCTGGCGCCCTCCCCGCTCCCTCTCTCCCGCTGGCGCCCCTGCTCCTCCCCGCCTTCTCCCCGCGCATGCGCTTGCGCTGCGCGCCGCGCCTGCGCCCACCCAGCACCGCCTCTCCGCCCTCCGCGCCCGCGCCCCGCCGTTTTTCCCGGTCCGAAGCCAGCAGAGCTCTCGCGCCACGCGTCGCCGCTCTTCTGCCCCGACCCCACCTGCCAGCGGCCGTCTCCTCCCTCCCCGCGCGCGGACGCACTCCACCGCCCATGCCCGGACTCACCTGCTCCCCAGCTCCCGTCGCCTCGCAATTACTTCTGTGCAGAGCGGTCACTCCTCCCCTCCACTCCGAAGCGACGCCCTGCCCACTCCTGTTGACCCTGGCGCCATCGCCCGTTCCTTCTCCCCTACGGCTCCATCTCCCTCCACCGGGTATAAAAGCCACCCGTTAGCCCCCTTCACACTCCTTTGTTTCCCGGGTTTCCCCACCTCCTGTAAACACTTCCCACCACTCCAAGGATCATCCTCGTGCAGCCAATCGAGGCCTCACTGCCCCAAGCTCCGCCGCCATCTTCCCCTGCGCCGGCGGCACCGTAAATCGAATCCCCCTCCTCCTCCCTCCATTTCTCAATTACTTTCGTCCGGAGCACCTCTGTTGTCCCCTCATTACCTTGATGCTTGCCTCTGGACAGGAGAACCCCCGTGGAGCGCAATCGTCGAGGCTCCCCACCAGCCGAACTCCCTCTCCCGTGGCCAGCTCACCAGGAAGCATCCCGCCTTGAACCGCCACCGCAATTATGAGCCCCCAACCCCGCTGACTGTGTGGCCCCCACCGATTTGACTCTTTCGGTCCCGGTGACCTTCTTCGCCACCGTGGAGTCGTTTTTCCCTCTTTCTATCTCCCGCCTCCACCATTGACCTCCTCAATCCCCAAAACGGGTTCCTTTCACGAAGACCTACCTCACGGTGCCCTCCCAGGCCGCTGAGGACCTCGCCGTCGCCGGGGAACAGGAGCGCCTTTGCCTCCGCCTCTCTGCTCCGTGTGCGCGGCCGGAGGAAGAAGACGGGGGGACGTGGCTCCATCCCGGATGTCCGCTCCCTTCGGTGCCTTATAACATGGGCCATCCGATAGCCACCATTATCCACCGTCCGATCATCATAACCCTTCCCACCTCGCGACCGTCGCATCTCCCGTACCGCTTCGCCACCTCTCCCCTTCGCAGCCGTCCGCCCCGCCACGCGACAGCCATCCAGGCCGCCCGGGCGCGCTCGCTCTGGGCTGCTCCCCTCGGCCCACTCCTTTCCCGCGCGCGCGCGTTGGGCCGCGCCAGCCGCTCGGCCGAGCGGGCCGAACCCTCAGGCCAGGCCGCACTGTAGCAAAGAGGCCGGGCCTTTACTGTTCAAAGTATTTTCCCCGAGTTTATTAATTTCTAAAATCCCAAAAAATCCAAATAAATCCTAGAAAATCACAAAAATTCCCAAATTTCACCACTTTGCTCCAAATAATGTCCTGAACCCATTTTTGACCTCCACTTCCCCAAATTCATCCCAGAAAAATTCTAAAAATTCCCCATTTGAGGATTTATGCATTTTACTCCTTTTTAAATAGTTTATTTTTCCTTGCTTGATTAGTCTCAAGCTGGACTTAATTATTTTATGTGTTTGTGCTAGTGTCGGAGATCCCGGAAGTTCAAGTGCAGTCTCAGGATCCAGGTGTTTCTTCGTTCGAGCTAGCTGAGATCATCCAAATCAACGGCGAGTCCCAAATCCTTTGATCATGTTGCGACCCATGTTATTTAATTATGTTATTATGCTATTTGCATTAAGCTAGTTCTGAAATGTTAGTTCAAAGTAAAATAAAATGTTTAGAATGACATGATATGTAGTTAAACCTACCACCGACAGAGGCCATGTTAAACTTGTAGCCACGCCTTTGTAACCCTAGAAATAATTACTTGGTAATCTAGCTAATCGTAGGTTATTATTATCATGCAAAGTCTTTACACTAATAAGGTTGTGGCTGCGGGCCAATAGAATTTGGAAAACCCGACTCTAGGGTAGGGTGGTATGGGACACCGTGCCCTAGGGCGGAGTATGTTGACGTACATAATAGGGTAAGGGTTCTTACCCTAGGTTGTAAGGTCGCGGACCTGACCGGAGTTGCGGACTCCCGGGGGAAAATGTAAGGACCAGACCCTTACGCCGAGCAAATGACATAGTAATCGCTCAACCACAGGAGTTGACTTGTCAACACTGGTTTAGTCGCTGCTCAACTCGATTGAAACTCTACAGGTGTTGAGAAGCAGGAGTTTGGGTAACAAGGTTAGGCAGGCCGTGCTGCGGGTGCCTAACAACGGTAGAGTTCACTCGAAGCGGATGTTTGTTTTCTTGTGCCAGACCCGAGTGGATTCTACCGGGTAGAGCCTATATAAAGAGTTGAGCAGTGAAACGACCTGGCTTTCTTAACTCTGTCGCGGGAGTTAAGGGATCGTGTGGGTAAAGCTGAGCAAACTCTGCAGAGTCAAATAAATGGTATTCGAATACACAGTGCTCCCGGTTATTGGAGCGGTATCACTTGGGTGATTCCAGCAGCGAAGCTTAAGTAGATTTGTACATGCTTTAACTTGTTCAGTTGGTTAATTAACCTTTCATGAAAACCCCTGAGATCTTAAGGAATAGTTTTGGGTCCGTTTTATCAAAATGTTTGCAAATAAAACTGCATCCACTCAAGTTAATAAACCAAGTATACTCCCTTCCATTGTTAATCCGTGCATGTAGTAAGATATAGTCCCTTTGGGGCTTGCTGAGCCGGTTGTTTGGCTCACGGCTTGCTTAATCCTCTCTTTAGAGGATCAAGACGAAGGTGAAGGTTTCCCCGTCAAGGACGCCCCTGAGGATCGCTTCTTCGACGAGGACCCGTGGCTTTAGGTCTTGGCCGCGCTCAAGCGGATTTTGGAGTTTTTGTAATGTAAATATACTTTGGGCTTGCACGCCCCGCTGTGAAAAAATGGATGTTAATCCATATGTAAAATATATGCTGGACTTTTGTTGTAAGCATGCAATGGTATACTCTTGCGCGACACTCCATAACTGTTCATGCGTGAATAGTTGCGGAATGCCGTGTCCGTACGCGCCCTGGAAACGGGGGCATTACAAGAAATGGTATCAGAGCAGGCTCTTGACCGTAGGTTGAGACCTAAGGCAAACTAGGAAATGATTTTATCGCAAAACTTAATTGAAAGCCATAAAAAGGGTTTATGAAAAATATAAGTATTACTGCTGTCTTTTTCCTCTCTTATTGCTACCTTATCTATCTTAGTTTATTTCTGCTTAAGTTTTACTTTTGCAAAATGTTTACTTCTTTACTTGTCTAGCTTCAAAATTTCGTTTCTCGGCAGCTGGAGGAGTAGCTGTTGTTCGCTAGACTAGACTGACCCTGAATAGTTGTGGTACTTTTGTAATGTAAAGTAGGTGTAATCATGAACCCTAAGTGGTTTGTGTACCACTTGCATATTATAAATTTATGTTCATTATGCTTTATGTTGTTTGCTTAATTATCAGTAATCCCCCTGTGTTCAAAGCTTTCTCCTGTCCCCTTTCGCTCTCGTTCTTACCTTATTCGCCCTATACTTACCTTGAAATTCAATGTCTTACTTATCTACTCTTATTCTCCAAAGCCGCTGCAAAGCTGATCTCAAATTCCCAAATGGCAGATGGATCCAGCACAGCAGAGTGGTCAGACCAACAGGCAGGGTGCACCTGCCACAGATCAAGTCCAGATGTCAGAACAGCAAGGAGAATCACTGCCACAGTTCATTGTCAAGGTATCACCCGAAGAATCAATGTCAGCATCAAGTGTAACCGCATTGAAGTTTACAGCCTTCCTGCAAACTCAACCACCTAAATTCCCCTCAGCAACAGAACCATTGAATGCAGATAACTGGTTGCAAGATGTTGAGAGAAGAATGAATACTATACGATGTACAAATAAGGAGAAAGTTCTTTTTGCCACCTATCAGTTGTCAGAGCCTGTAATTACTTGGTAGAATGCTATCCAGTGGATACACCCAAATAAGGAAGATATTACCTGGGATGACTTTGTGAAGAGATTCCGTAAAGCCTGCATTTCTCCTAGAGTTATCACTGAAAAATATTAGGATTTTCTTGATCTTCAACAAGGAGAGAACTCCATTACAACATATCTACAACAATTTCATCAGTTATCCCAATTTGCCCAAGAGGAAACTAACACCGAAGCTAAAAGAATGGAGTACTTTATGAAGGGTCTACAACCCAATGTGAGACAACGCCTTCAGGCCATGAAGTTTTCAAGCCTATTAAGCCCGGTCGATCAAGCTCTCCAGATAGAAGAGATACCAGGACATGTGAAGGTTATGAAACGAAAGAAGCCTTCGCCATTGACACCAACTGCTTGTTTTCACTGCGAACAGGATGGGCATTATCGTGACCAATGCCCACTGAGGTCCTTACCCAAAGAAGAAGCTAGAAAGCAAGCAAAGAGGCAAACATCAACATCACGCCTGCCACCGATGGAAGAAGAAAAATCTTATCCTAAGAAGACCAGAATAGAGGAAGAAACAGATCTATTCGGAGGAATGCCATGAAGAAGAAAAGCACGACAGACAGTCAGGAGAAAGTGATCTATGAAAAACAAGGAATGGAGTAATGTCCTTTTTGGTTATCCTTTTGTAAGCTAGTTGGAAGAACTGAATAGCTTGTATGTAAATTTCTTTAACTAAGGCTTGTGGCAAGACTATGAAAGTATATGAAGACTGTCTGTGTAAAACATGAGGAATGAGAAGTTCATGTTGCAATAAAATTTACCCTAATGGACCCAGATGTAAATGTATAACCTTGGTGCAACATAATTCATCTAAGCAGGATCTTGTTTTTATAAAAATTTAGAAACAAAGATCACTAAATTTGGAGTTCGTATGCAAAAGTTATAAGTGTTTGAGTTTTGGTTTGTTTGAGTTATTCCTTCTCGATGTGTACAAGCTATTTACGACTACAAACTCCAGACACTTTGAGTACCATTCCACCGACCACAGCATTTTGACTACAAAGGTCTTTGTCCTACTGCAAATTCGGTCATACTGATCACACAGAGTCAGAGCTTCCGGTCTTCGACCACAAAGGTTTCCCAAGCGCCGAGCGGGTATTGCGACTTACGACTACCAATTATCGACTGGGTTCTGTAGATTTCCAATTATCAACCGGGTACTGTAACATATGACTATGGCCGGGTACTGTAACTTACGATTATGATCACAACTTACGACTATCGACCACAGCTTACGACTATTGATCATGTCTAATGACTATCAACTATTGACCAGTACTGTAACTTATGACTTACAAGTCTATCAACTATTGTTAGCAGATGAGGTTATGACTACGGTCATAGGTTGAATATTATGACTACTGCAGTCGGCGGTTCTAACTACACATGCGATCGAATAAGTCAACTACGGTTGTGGTGGAATATCATGACCACGCGAGCGTTCGAAGATCTCTACTATGCTAGTGGTCGGAGATCTCAACTACGCATGTGGTCGAGGATCTCGACTATGCGAGCGGTCAAAGATCTCGACTATGCGAGCGGTCAAAGATCTCGATGACGCGAGCGGTCGAATATTTCGATAATGTCAGCGGTCAAAGTTTATAACACAATAGTGGTCAAAGATTTCATCCTCAACTATTATGGTTCTATCCTCATGTTCGACTACTACGGTTCCCTTTTAGAGTTTGACTACTTCTAGTTCTCCTGTCGACCTCGATTACCATAGTTATCTTTTCAACTACGATTACTCCTTTTCAACTACAAGGGAGGAGGAGCTTACCGAAGGTGATGACAGTTCATAAGAGGAAGAATGGTTCACAAGAAGTGGAAGAAGCTAGCATCAGAGATCTCGTCAGTGGCAGAGGTGTTCGCGGCGACGGTGATTTATCCAGTAGCGATGAAGCTACAAAAAGAGATGCCCATGAGTTTGCATGCATGCATGCGGAACAGTGAAAGTATGGGTGATAGGAATAAAGGTATGGCTCACCAAAGAGATAAAGTATTACGGTTGACGTTTGGTCAGAGATGAAGACGAAGGTCTGGCTCGAGTGATTCTCTACATGAAATGTCAAATAAATGAGTAGAGTGCTCAAAGGAGAGGTAAGCTGCATCGAGGCTGGGTCGCTGAGAGAAGCTCACCAGAGATGTTAGAGCATGGTGGCATGCTCACCGGAGTCACATATGACTTTAGTTTCTCAATGTTCCAGATAGTGGAATGCTCAAGGAATGCGCGCAAGAGACCGATGGGGCGAGCTGAGGGAAAAATGGTACGGTCGGAGGGGTTTTATAGGCATGGTCTCAGACTCTCATCGGGGAGTGTGATGTGAAGTCGACGATAACTGGGAAGAGATCTATAGCGTCGGAGAGACATGCTAGGTAGGAGTGAGCAGCAGTAGAGGAGAAACGGCAGTTGTGGCATCTAAAAACGAGGGCAGCTTGGGCCACGACCACAGTGGAGCTGGCACATGCGCGCAAGGTGGAAGATGATTGCTACTAGTAGGCCTGACGCATCAACAAGTGAAGAGAGATGGCCTGATGGGATTGTTTGGGTATACCCTCGACATGCAAAGTGTTTAGGAACTGTGCTCAAGTTGCTACAGAGATCAAACGGTATACGACCAGCAACTAAGAATCCAACGGTGTTCGAGTAGCTATGGAGGTCGGGTCGATTAATCGCAGTCATCTTCGAGCAAGTGGTCAAAGCCGACATCCAAACAACCCCACGTGATCATAAATGACTACTCAACGTGGTCATAGTCGAAATCAAACCCAACGTGGTCGTAAATGACTACAAGTGGTAGTAATCAAAGGAGAGGGAAAGATGTGAGGTAAGCTGAGAGGTTCGGGCACTTTAATCACCTGCCAGATGCACTCGAAACATTTGGGAAAAATCCTTTCGATGGTGCGGACGATTAGGAATATTTTCAGAGTTTTATTTCTCCTGATTTTTCTAAAAAAATATGAGAAGATTTCTCGCTGAGTTTAAGTATACTTATTTGATTTGGATTCGATCTGATTTATATTTTATGCACTTTTTATTTTCAAAAAATCAAATTTTTTTCAAAGAAACTTCAATAAAAACCAAGGGAGAACAAATTCATACAGGAATTTTTAAGTTACCCTCATTTTTATATTCCTCATTATTTTCATGATGTTACAATGTACGTGCAAGATCTTTTATTAACGGGAGAATTTATAGGAATTTTGTATTTTTTTTTCTAATTTAAGGATTATTTTGTATTTTTCTGACCCTCAAAACGAACTATGGAAATAAGGATCCACACTCTTATAATTATATGGGCCACCTGATGGACATGCATGTCTGATGGGGCTTTTTATTTTTTCTGTTCATTAGAGAGTTAATAGGATTTTCTCCTGATTTAAGGAGTATTTTGGATTTTTTTCACCATCCAAATGTAGGAGGGATCCTTTTTGTGATTCAAGGATTATATAAATAAGAAACTGAAATGGCACCAATCCTGAACCTTCATGTGCATAACCAATATTCTATCTCAAAACATGCCATAATATTACAAACACGCAAACGAAACGACATCCTCCTACGTGAAAAACCCAACCTAACTAATTTCGCTTCACCAGACAACCGTTCTGATGTCCTCGTGATCAAACAATCATAACACTGTGGCATCACTGAATAGTAGGCTTACCGATTTCGTATCTAATTTTCCACAATACAAAAGTTGGCAAATTAACACAACAGCGAGCAGCGTCGACCACATTCTGGACAGCAGCCTTACAACATTCACATCCAACAATCTATCCAACCAATTCTCAAACTCAAGGACTCCGTGGAAAGTTAATAGAATTACCCAAAACCATCTACTAGACCAAATTAGCGGATTAATTACGTAATGTACTCAAGATCGCCTTACAAGTCACCGCCTACCGAGACAACCTAAACCAGAGTTCTCGGCGGCGTTTAGCCCCTACTACTCGCATGATGCCCACTGAACTCCACCGCACAACCCATCCATGTGACAACTAGTGGAGGAATAGAGATTCAAAAAGTTGCCCACTACAGGATATGACCTGTCTTCATAGGCTATAGATCCGCTTGCAATAGTAGAAGTTGGAAGTAGTAGTACCGCATGGAATCTAAGTATCTAGTGTTCCCTATTCAGTTGCTTGGAAAAGTATACCAAGCGGTAATTACTTTCCAAGCAGCACATCCACCTGGAAAAATTAATTTCTAATTGTATTACCGCTAGGAATGTTCAAACTTTCCGAGGTAGTACATCTGCTTTACTATGTAATTGCAAGTAGTAGTAGCGCTTATAATTAACATTCTAGGGATTTAAAAATTAGAAACCTAAATGCAAATACTGCTGCAATAATAATCATATACTCAATAATAGAATAACATGTGAAATGCAAGATAATGTACAAAACAACAACGCATATGCATCCATAACATTCGTCGTTTAGGTATTAACATACGTAAGTGTCTCATTGTAACACATTAATGTTTGTCGATCGCAAAATATAAATATAAACAAAGTGCAAGGTCTACGCTGTCACAGACATGAACATACTCATATGTCTTGTATGTTTACACTAAAAGTATGACCCGTTAAGCTATGTTAACTCCCAACTAGCTACTATCTAATCATGGATACATATTAATACAAAGTATATAGTAAACTAGCATTTTTGACTTAGAAACACTATATCGACTTCAGTCCTTCATCACTTTTCTAGCTACCTGTTGTCAGGACCCAAATATCCAAATCCGAACTCTTTGGGTATACCGTACTTATCTATGATCACGCTAGTGCATACAATGGTAACATTAATGCAATATTATCCATACAAAATGATAATTAACTAAATAATAAATTTTGATAATAAATAATGGTTTTGACCTTATAGTCAAGTTTACATTTATTTAGTCTAGCAAGCCTTAGACAATAAAGAAGATAACCTATAGTGGAACAAGGGAACTCCGGTAGCAACCCATCTCATGCAATAGACAATCGACTAGAGTACAGGATGTAGTGATCAACCTTTCTCGTAGAACTCCTCGAAGAATGGTGATAATTGTTCTTCTCCAACAACTGAGTTGTGATTATAGCAAGGATAAGGACATGGTACCCTCAACAAGTTATGCACACATAATATAATATATAAATGTACGGCTTATTACAAAGAAAGTGACTATTCTCACTACTAGAAAACAGATCATCCCTCACGGTTAAAAACCGTCAGCAAAATACAAAAAACCGTCAGGTTAATAATCCCTCACGGGTTCCCGTCAGGAAAATCCCGTCAGGGCTGGCTGGAAAGGAAAATTCAAATTTGGCTGACGGTTGCCCGTCAAGAAAATATAACCTCACGGTTTCACCCGTCAGGGAAATAAAACCTCACGGTCCGTTAACCGCCCGTGAGGAAAATGATTTAACCTGACGGGAATAACCGCCCGTGAGGAAAATTGATTTAACCTGACGGGAATAACCGCCCGTGAGGAAAATTGATTTAACCTGACGGGAATAACCGCCCGTGAGGAAAATTGATTTAACCTGACGGGAATAACCGTGAGGAAAATTGGCACAAATGCCAAAAAAAATACATAAAGTTCTCAGCTTCTTGCAATCTAGAAAGTGATACACATGCATTTGTTACTGGTTTTTTCTTGTCTACTTCTTCTATTTCATCAAAAAAGTCGGTGCACTAACAATAAGTGTGTCACTGATGAAACAATATTTACAACATTGAAGCTCATAATTGAAGCTCTCACTACAGGAAAAAGGAAACAATTGGATACAAATTGGAAACAATTGTATCACATTTTAGATGGAGTATAGAAAAAAGCCGACTATCGGATTTGAACCGATGACCCTCGCATTACAAATGCGATGCTCTAACCTCTGAGCTAAGTGGGCTTACATAACAGAAATAGTAACAACATTGCATATTGACATTGCATATTGACTTAAACATTGCATATCAACATTGCATATTGACTTAAACAAAGGACAATATGTAAACCTGCATATCAAATAATAGCTCTAACATGGTGGGTATCAGATTATCTGTATTACATGCATGATAGCACTAAACTAACCATAGACGAAAAGAAACAGAATAGTTGCCAAGTTTCATTTCTTTAAATCAGAAAAGAAATCATTGTTACAATCAGAAGACAACAGTTACCACATACAACTACAAAGGAATGCTTTCATAGTACTGAATTAATGATTAATTCAACAACATGGCTAGCCAACAAAACTAATTAGAGAAAGGATTCCAGAAGGTGCCTAAGTTAAAACAGAATCATCATTAAACAATGATTGGAAACTACATTTCACAATGCAGCAGAGCAGATCAATGTTAAGTAATTTATATATAAAAAGATAAAATATGTTGAACATTTGATGTTATCAAGTTAGTGTCCTAAATTATCAAATTGTTATTTTGAACATAGTTTTCCAGCTTAAATGTTGATCAGAAGACTACCGATAAAATTCTCACAGATCCAAACAATGTAAGCTACCTAATCCACCAATACAAGATGCAGTACTATAACATGAATACAGGAAGCAAGACCACAAGCACAAATCTGCAGACACCAGCACACTGAACTTCATAAACATCAGTGGATACTAGAGAGCAAACATGGGAGGGGAGGAGGGCGGGAGCGTGGGCTGGCGAGGAGGGTGGGGGCGTCGGCGCCGGGGGTTGGAGATGTTGTAATATTTGCGGTATAAGCAAAGATATAAATATAATTCCAATATAATCATATAAGCACATCAAAGACATCAATTCATATATAAATGACATAGCATATATGAATCTATATGAATTGAGCATATCATCCATGGTATACCACATATTCAATAATAGAAATGATAACATTCTAGACATGAATATGTATGTCAAAGAATAAAGCTTGTACCAATTAAGACTAGCAATAAGCTCAAGTTTAATTGATTATTTGTGCTCTCAAATGTAGGGTTGCACAAGACTAATCTCGGCCGTCCCGCTACTAAATCATAAACTTTTCATCGATTGGTTAAACCAAATTAGCATTCAATCTTTGAGCTCTTAAACTGTACACTATCAATTTAAACAATATATTCTTCACATGTGTGCATTCGGTTCACAGTTAAGAATCAGCTAGAGCAAGCCCAAAACACATATAAGATGTCTATTGCAGCAACTGAAACAAGTTGATAGCAAAATATAACTTCTAACAGATCTGCAGCATATATGTGGGATTTCTACAAGCTAAAGACAGCTTCAACCAAATCACACACATACAATATATTTGCCTAAAGCTCACAAATAACAGTAATCACAGAATATGAGCAAGAGTCTAATGACAGCAAGTTAGAGCTCAAAGATTAAATCTACCAATCTCAGAATATGATTTCATTTATCATCGAGCAACAATCCAATCCCACTGCAATCTAAGTCTCCCAGTGCTAGACAATGTATGAAAGATCAACAAGCTAGCACAGCACACAAAGATTGCAAATACAAGTGACTGATTTACTCACAAAACCGGCGATACTCGAAATCACTCGAGGTAGAGGAATGCCGCACAAGCACAGGGGAGGAGCCGGCCAAGCGCCTCGCCGGAGAGCACCAAGGAACCACCGTCGTCAAACACCACAGGCAAAGACTCAAAGAAAGAGAGGAGGAGGAGCTCACTGTCGTACTTCTCCAACCAAGGAACCGGCCTCAATTTATAGCCAAGAGAGGGAGGGGCTGAGAACTCAGAGGCGCCGCCAACGGCCGGGACCGAGTCTCCCGCGCCACCACCGCAGCCCATACTCACCTCACATGCCGGATCTGAGGACCGAGTCCCAGGGCTGCGCGGCGGCGGAGGAGGGAGGGGAGGAGCGAGGGCGGAAGAAATGGGGGGAGCCGCACGGGAAACATGGGAGGAGGGTGGAGGCGGCGGGATCCGGTCGGAGGCCTGGGGCGGCGGCGGCGTCCGAAGGCGGCGCGAGCGCGGCGGTCGGGAGGCGGCGCCGTGAGCGCGGCGGCCGGGAGGTGGCGGCGACCGGATCTAGCCGGATCCGGCATGGGCCGAGGTGGATCCGGAGAGGGGCGAGCAGATCCGGCGGCCGAGGCGGGCGAAGGCCGGCGGATCGGAGGAGGTGGGCGATGGGATGGGGTGGAGGAGGCGGGCGAGGGGATGGGGTGGAGGAGGCGGGCAGGCGGATGGGGCGGAGGCGGGCGAGGGGATGGGGTGGAGGAGGCGGGCAGGCGGGCGAGCAGATGGGGCGGAGGAGGCGGGCAGGCGGGCGAGGGGCGATGGGGGCAGGCGGATGGGGCGGAGGCGGGCGAGGCCGGATGGGGGCGCGCGGGCGAGGGGCGATGGGGGCGGAGGAGGCTGCGAAAATATCGGGATCGGGCGGGCTGGACGAGGGGAATGGGAAATTTTAGCTATGTTGGCTGGAATTAACCTCACGGTGATAAATAAGTCCGACAGGAAAATAAATTTTTGCGACGGTGATGTGTGGACCCGTGAGGAAAATTGATATCCCTCACGGTCTATACGGACCCGTCAGGAAAATGAAAGTATCCCTCACGGTCTACGTGGGCCCGTCAGGAAAATTAAAGACCGTGAGGGATGATCTGTTTTCTAGTAGTGTCTGATTTATTTTGTATAAAGCTAAATTGACTCATAAATATAATAAATAGATTGAAAGTATACTTTGAAATAGTGGTAATAAATACCAGAAGTAAAACATTATTTCACATATATAGTTCAATCCTCAAATTCACATAGCTTTCCTTCTCAGTTTTTTTATTTGAAAATCTACCTCTCATGAAATCTCTGAGCATACCCAAGAGCGTAGACACAGCTATTCGAATAGATTTATTAATACTCTGCAGTGGTTGTACAACTTTTTTCACATGATATGATCAACTCACACTATTGGTTAATGACACACTTAGGCGTATGTTAAGATGATTATAACAAAGCTGTTTGGAAACTTCGTCCCTGCACTGACCATTTTCTATGACACGAATATAGTTTTAGTAAACAGCGATGTAATACAAGAATTGAAAGGTTACATGGTAGTACATAGTATCCACAGCAACAAGCATCAAACATGACTTGTTGGAGGACATCAACATGATACATACAAAAGCTCGCCGAGTGCTTTAACATTTGTCCAAATGGAAGTTTCATAGATCATAAGGCAACCAAGCTTAACGCCTCGTCTCTTTTATGATCTGTGAAAATTTCCTTTAGAAAGTAATGCACTCCATTTATTTTATTTCCTTAGAGCACATCATAAAGACCAAACAACCAGTGTAACGATATTTTGGAGCAGTATTATTACGGATAGACCTCAAAGACACCTCGAGCTCCCAGTTTCTTCACAATCTTATAGTCACTGAATCCTGCTTCCATGAAGATCTTGCGCCAGTCGTTTTCGTCCCGTTGTCGTCCTCTGGTCACCACCATCATGGCTACGTCCATCAGGAGCTGGGCTTCCAACATTGGTCCTGAAGAAGATCCCACTACTATATCGATGATGATTACTTTCCCTCCCCGCGGAGGAACGGCCTTCTTGCATTGAGCTAGGATCTTCACACAGTCCTCGTCGCTCCAATGGTGCAGCACAAGCTACCATGGATGAAGTTCCATATAGTTAAGTCATGCACAATTGAGGACGTTAAATTTAAGAGCTTAATGTGATTATATACATCATAGGCAAAAGAACCGCATAAATCTTAAGCTAACTGTTTTATATATTACTAGGGGCCATTCATATTGACTTTTGGCTTTGACTTATTAATAGTAACAGCTTCGAGAGAAAATTGTAGAGACACTCATGTACGATTTTGGGCGATATAAATGAAGTTACTATAGTGTGTACTACAATAAATTAGTAGACCCTACCTTGAAAAACACTTCTTTTGAAAACTAAGGACTATAGAAAAAACTATTTACGGTAGAAAAGCAAGTTTTAGAAGCAAATATGATAGGGCCTAGGTTAGCACAGATCGACATCTCAATTCCTCACGTCACTTAAAATTCGTGTGATATTCATTCGCAATAAACATATATAGAGAGGTACTTACTCTGTTCTTTTTTAATTGATATTTTTTTACGGTCTTCGAGATACGATTTTGACTATTATTTTTTATAACTTTACACTAAGATATACTAATAAAATTATAATATTATAAAAGTGTTTTAACGATAAATTTAATTATATAATTTTCTATAGCCAATATAAATAGTTTTAAATCTATTGATGATCAAACTTTAAAAAATTTAATGTCATGGATTATCGGAAGTAAGTAAAAAAAGAACGAAGGGAGAATTTCACATCAGTTTCCCACGTTATACCTTGAGCAACACTGCTTCCGATGGTGGGACGGACTTGAACATGTCCCCAGCGACGTAGTTAACGACACCATCGGCTGGGACCTTGTCAATGACCCGCGGAAGGTCCAGCACGGTGCACTTGATCTGCGGGAAGGCCTTGACGATGGCCCTCGCCGCCGTGCCGTCGCCACCACAGCAGTCAGTCAATGACTGCAGTCCCTCGAACAGGTCGCGGCACTCCCGCAAGACCGTGACAAACCCCGAATTGTCGTGGGCCGCTAAACCTTCGTTAAACACCATGTCTTGCTCCGGGAACAGTTGCGCCATACTCTCGTCAAAGAGGGTTGCGCCGTGCACCTCCTCGAATGGTGACGGCTGTGGCGTTGCGAAGTCCTTCTTGAACCAGTCGGCGAGCCCCAGCGCCGCCTCGATGCAGTGTCTCGAGGTTGCGGCGAGCACGACGGACGTCTGGCTGGGGTGGCCGTTGACGACAACGCCGTCCACGAGGAGGTAGGACAGCGGGGTGAGGCGGTAGGTTCCCGCCTCGGTGATGTCATCGGCGGCGAAGACGCCCGACGTGGCCAGCAGCCGCATGAGGCGGCGGAGGAATGGTAGCTTAGCCGGTGGGAGGGACAGCGCGGTGATCAGGTCGGGCAGCGATGCTGCGCCTCCGAGGTTGTGGATGGCGGTGGGGATGCCGAGCTTGACGGCGCACTGGAGCCCCATGGACGTGAGGTAGTACAGGCAGTGCCGCCACAGGTCAGCCTGCGCCTGCAGAATCTCCTCGTCGGTGGGAATTACTAAGGGCTGGGATTGAGACGCCATTGCTCTCTCGATCTCTCTCCCTCTTGACTGTGGCGTTTTAAATAGCGAGCGTCAATCAACTGCTACCAGAGTGCGAGGTGGACATGAACAGGCCATGGCGCTATCGCGCGTGTCCGGCGTGGAAATAGAAAAAGACAGGAAAGAGACATATCTTGCCAGTCTAGCGCCCACGACCAGGCTGCATGGTAGTGTCAGCTGATCTAGTTAATTTTCTTTTTTGAGAGGAAGCTAAACTGCATATAGGCTTCTAAAAGCGACTTTTGGATTTTGGTACAGTACCTAATTTTTAAACAGAGTATTTTTTTAAAACGGGATCTACAAGTTAATTATAGTACACGTTAAAAACTCAATATCTGTATCAACCAAAATTGCAAGCGAATATTCCTCTCTCCGTAATCTCTGTCGCAAACAGCTAAAATTCAAAAATTTAAGCCAAAACTCATAAAGCAGAAGCCATATCAAACAAGCCTATAATTACCTGTGAAATACTAAAGAACGATATACCGTCCAAGCAAATCAACAGGATAGGTATTAGGCATTGGATTTAATCGCTCTAGCATGTATCCTAAAGTGCTCAACTCCACCCATTTCATCCCCAATTCCCAACTCACTCTACTTCTCTCTCTTCTCTCAGCATTTGGATGGCGTGCGGGTGTTGCGAGCGGCAGCGGCTGGCATGCGTACACAACTAGCAGCCATAGTGGCGTTTATCCCATAGTGTGCTAGCTGCAGGCTCCAGCTGCGTGCGGATGTGGCGAGCAAGTGTGCCTCGACCTCCGCCGTCACCCGACCTTGCTGCCGAGCTCAAGTTCCGTCTCGCCTTGATCTCAGATACAAACTTCCGTTCAACCGAGTTCAATCGATGGTCCATTCCTTAAATTATATTGTTTTAGACGATCATTTTTGTTGTGCACATATGTTTATTATGGTGCTCTTAACCTGTGTGATGAAATGTTAAGCTTACAATAAAAATAACCTTTTTAAATCTTCATCTTTTGTATCAATAACAATATCGTTTTTTTATTAATTTGTATCGGTTCAATCTTGCTTAGGCTTCAGTATTTATCAAATAACTGTAGAACTCATAAAGATTGACTATTGTTACACTTTTCTTTACCTATAATTTCTAGTCTCCTTCATGATATACTATTGATACTAATGTATAGCTTACCACCTCAAATATGTACCATATGAGAAAAAAAAGTCTTTGTCACGTGAAACATGTGTCCCAGCAAAGAACATAATTATCTTTGCATAGTTTATATGATTAGTTATAGCTACTTGTACTACACTAGGCTGCTCCCTGTACTTAGCAATCACCAATTCTGTGTCTCATTGTATTCCACCCTTTCCATATTTTTTCAGGATGGTAAAGTATTGGATGATTGGGTGGTTTGATGCGCCTTTTTCCTTATGTGTTTCTTGGAGTCCAAATCAGCAGATTCATTTACTTGCAACAGCATCCTATCGAGAACTTGGATTGACCAGAACCACAAGATTGATGTTCTAGACCCGACTAGTTTCATCCAACAGCCAATAAAGATGTTTTGTTAGGATTATTGAACCCTCCTGTAGTCCTGTATTATAGCAAAAGCAAGGTGTTCCTAGTGCGTCCAAATTGTCGAACGGAAGGTCAACAAGCTCGAGTCATTGTATGATGTGTATTGACAGAAATGGGAAAAATTGTATTGTACATGTCAAAACTGAAAAGTTTTCTTTGTGAACAGGTTTCAATTGACAATTTTCTCTTAGTGTCAAAACTGAAAAGTTTTCTTTGTGAACAGGTTTCAATTGACAATTTTCTCTTAGTACAAATTGATACACTATGTTGATATGTAGCAAATTTCTGCGGGTTTTGTTCACGGAATTTCTGACAGTAAGGTTGTGCCACCTACTACTTCGACCTCTCAGAAGGTGAAGTCTCATCATGCTGCTTCGACATCTCAAAAGGCGAAGTACCATTGCACCTTCTGTCAGAAGGATGGATATGTGATTGAGTTCTGCTTCAAGCACACCAAGATTGTGCGAAGAGACCGTGTTCACGCTAAGTGCTCCTAAGACTAACATGAGGTCTAGCGTCATAGGTATCTCTCCTGATTTGCAGGGTTTTAGGCAGCGTTGAGGACTTGGTTTTCAGACTTCTTCAGGTTTTGGTCCTCGAGTTGCTTCTGGTTAGGGTTTCCGTCGTCTTGAGTATAGACCTCGTTTTCCTCGCCGAGATAGCTATCCATGGCATGATCAGTTTACACCAGGTAGAGGTTTGAGTTCTACTTGCAGACCTTCTGCGTCTGTGAGACGAGAGGCGCTTAGTTCTACTAGAAGTTAGTTTGTTGTTCCTTTGACTGCTTCTTTTGCTCGTCATGTGACTCAGTACTGGGTTTCCAGATCTACTCTTGTTTACCCCAATACTGAGCCACGAATGTTTTCCTCTCATTAACTCAAGTTCGCCGGGCTAGGAAGAGAGATGTTTGGCTTATGGACTCCGGCTGTTCTCGCTACATGACCGAAGATTCTCGTTGGTTCTCTTTCCTAGTCCGAGCTCTAGGTGATAAGACGATCACCTTTGAAGATGCTTTGTCAGGTCGAGTCATCGTTAAAGGTACTTTGCACATTGATGATTCTTTTATTCTTAATAATATTGCCTTAGTAAGTAAGCTGCGATATAATTTATTATGTGTTTCTTAGCTTATCGATAATGATTTCGAGGTAAGCTTCAAGAAAAATGTTTGCAAGATTCTTAATTCTTCGGGGAGTCTAGTTTGCAGGATTTGTAGGTTTGGGAGGATTTTTTGTGCTGATTTTGTCAAGTCTTTTGGTGATTCTCTCAGGTGCTTAGTTACTTCAGAGTCCCATGATCTTTCTTTTTGACATAGGAGACTTGGTCACATTGGCTTTGATCATTTGACCCGAGTTAGCGGCCATGCTCTCATTCGTGATCTATCTAAACTCAAGATAGCCAAAGACTTAGTTGTGCTCCTTGCCAGCATGCCAAGATGGTTGCTGATTCTACCCCTCTAGTCACTATGACTATGACCGATACACCAAGACAACTTCTTCATATGGACACTTTTGGTCCAGCTAGGGTGCAATCGGTCGGTAGGAAGTGGTACGTTCTTGTCATGGTTGATGACTTCTCAAAGTTCTCTTTGGTGATTTTCTTAGCCTCAAAGGATGAGACTTTTAGTCATTTTCGGGGTTTGTTTGGTAGGTTATCTTTGAGCTACCTAGTGCCTTACGAGTAATCCACAGTGACAATAACACGAAGTTCAAGAACTCATACTTTGAGAGCTTCTGTGATGAGACAGGTGTAGAGCATCAATTCTCTTCTCCACACGTCCCTTAGCAAAATGGTATTGTGGAGAGTAAGTATCGTACATTGGTCGAGATGGCCAGGACGATGCTAGACAAGTATGCTACACCTAGGAAGTTTTGGGTTGAGGCTATGTACCATGTTTCGAATAGAGTTGTTCTAAGGGCATGCTTGCATCGCACTTCTTATAAGTTGAGGTATGGGCAAAAGCCTAGTGTTTCACATTTTTACATTTTCAGTTGCAAGTGTTTTATTCTAAAGTCTAGGAACCTAGATAATTTTGAATCTCGTTCTTCTGATGGCATCTTTCTAGTTTACTCAATTTCTTCGCGGGGTCATAGGGTCTGGAACTGTGAGACTAGTAGAATAGTAGAGACCTGTGAGGTTACTTTTGATGAGGCTAGTCCTGGCGCTAGGCCGACATCTTAGGTCCAGTAGTGCATTCTGAGATCATCTTTGTAGATGATGAGGAGGATGGAGATGAAGGTTCTTTACCTGATCTAGTCTATCCTTCCCATGAGGTGCCTGCTTCTACCACTGCACCTCAGGGAGATCAGCCCTTACCTTCTGATTCTTCGGGAGCTTGTGGCTCTGTTCCTACTTCCACAGCTCATGTGGTAGAGGCCACTTCTTCTCATCCAGGACCTCCCGGACACATTCAACATCGTCATCCCACTGAGTAGATGATAGGAGATCTTCATGAGCGTGTCATGCACTCAAAATCTGGGTTATCTCTTTTATGCATACATTCTACTTTTGTTGCCATATTCAAGCCCAAGGATATTTGTCATGCACTATCTGATGAGTCTTGGGTTAATGCCATGTATGAGGAGTTAGATAATTTCGGGAGGAACAAGGTTTGAATGCTTGTTGAGCCCCCTAGTAGTCATAATGTTATAGGAACCAAGTGGGTCTTCAAAAACAAACAAAGTGAGGATGGGGTAGTCATTCGAAACAAGGCTAGACTGGTAGCTCAAGGTTTTTCCTAGGTGGAGGGTTTAGATTTTGAGGAGATCTTTACCCCTATAGCTAGACTAGAGGCTATTAGGATTCTGCTTGCCTTTGCAGTGTGTAAAGGCTTCAAGTTGTACCAGATGGATGTCAAGAGTGCCTTCCTCAATAGGTATATTGAGGAAGAGGTTTATGTTAGACAGCCTCTAGGTTTCGAGAACCCCAAATACCCAACCATGTCTTCAAGCTTTCCAAAGTCCTATATGGACTTAAGCAAGCCTCTAGAACTTGGTATGAAAGACTTAAGTCCTATCTGTTGAGTCATAGGTTTGAGATGAGTAAGGTAGACAAGACCTTGTTCATTTGTAGGTATGACAATGACCTTCTGCTTATCCAGATTTATGTGGATGACATTATCTTTAGTGGCTCCTCTTATGCTCTTGTTTCCCAGTTTTCTGATGTCATGAGCATAGAGTTTGAGATGAGCATGGTGGGTGAGTTGTTTCTCGGCTTCCAGATTAAGCAGACTTAGGAGGATACCTTCTTGCATCAAGGCAAGTACAATTAGACCTGCTGAGACACTTTGACATGAGTGATGCCAACCCAGTATCAACTCCGATGGTGACCTCGACCACACTTGATCCTAACGAAGATAGTGAGCCTGTAGATCAGAAGGAATACTGTAGCATGATTGGTTCGCTCCTGTACCTCACTGCCTCGAGGCCATTCATACACTTCACTGTTTGTCTGTGCACTTGATTTGAGGCCTCTCGTCATGCCTCTCATCGTCAGGCGGTGAAGCACATCTTCAGGTACCTTCGAGCTACTCTAGACTATGGTATCTGGTACTCTTCTTTTTCTTGTCTTTCCCTGAGAGGCTACTCCGACACAGAATTTGTTGACTGTAGGATAGATAGGAAGAGCACTTCTAGCACTTGCTAATTCATTAGCACTTCTCTTGTCTCTTGGTCTTTTAGGAAGCAGTCCAGTGTTGCACAGTCCATTGCAGAGGCTGAGTATATTGCAGCTGTTAGTTGCTGTAGTTAGGTGCTTTGGATGGTTTCGACCATGCGGGACTTTGGGTTAGCCATAGATAGTGTTTCTCTTTTTTGTGAAAACACTTCTACCATTAGCATTACTAAGAACCCAGTGCAGCACTTTAGGACCAAGCACATAGATATCCGATATCATTTCCTTAGAGACCATATGGAGAAGGGTGACATAGTGCTTCAGTTTTTGTAGTGACCACCAGTTGGTTGATATTTTCACCAAGTCTTTAGATAGCTCGAGGTTCATGGATTGCGGGGAGAGCTTGGGGTGGTCTGTCCCTATGGTATAATCTGAGGGGGAGCATCATGCACTTTCTGTATTATACTGTTCATATGCTTCTTTGTCTTTCTGTTGTACTTTGTTCGTTGGGTGCATTTGGGTTAGTCTTTCTAGTGTAGACTAGAGTGGTTCTCATTCTTAGATGGTTAGACTTCTTTCTCTCATCTTGTAATTCTAGGATGTTGCTTATTAGTTGCTTTTCTTCTCACTAGGTTGAGTCACTCACTTCTTTTAGGTCTAGTAGTGGTTGGGCCCCCTTGGGTAGATAGGGAATATGTTCACTCCCTTGTATTTTACATGACCAGCGGATAGTTCTAGAGTCATATGGGGTAGATGAAAGAAAATATGAGCCATAATATTCTTACTATCTTGTCTATGCTTTAAGGACTGCCATGATAGCTCTTTTAAATGTGAAAAACTTGAACTAAATCATGTCGTGCTTCCTATTATGATTCATGCCATGTCAAATCAGATAAGTTGAGTTTTGAACTTAGATTGAGCTATGCTAGTTCTTTATTGAAACATGAGTTATTATTAACTCTTTTTTCTTGAACTAAGTCAAAAAAAATGCAAAATGGTCTCTTTTGTGCGAAAAAACTGACCTCACCAATTCTTTCTCATAAGACGGCTTGCCATTGCACTAGGCATGAACTCAGGGGGAGTTTTGGTTGACCAAGATCACTTCCTTAAGTGTCCTGCTTCGAGTAGTCACATAAGGCTTGAGATCTAGCATATGGCCACAAAAACAAGATTTCGTGAAAAATGGTTGAGGCTCGGCAAAAACCAAATGAATTCAAGATTTACCAAATATGCTAAATTTGCTCAATTACAAATATTATCAAGTGCTTGAACAAAATATTTCAATTTTGAACTTGTATCAATCTAAATTGACTCAATTATAGCTTCTCGGCTCTATTTAGCATGTTGACATGACTTGGCTCATTTCTGGATAAATTAACATGCTAAAAATCTATTTAACTTTAGCATCATTGCTTGTTTAGCTTGAGTTTGGCTATATATGTGTTTGGTATGATTTAGATAGCACTTTCATTTTTTATGTCTTGGGGTAATACTTAGAAAGTTATTTTAGATAGTTTTCATGGCTCCTAATGATCAAAATGAATAAAATACAACCACTTCATTTTTTCATGCTCTATCTCTTTCCATGCATCTTGATGACTCCATTGTCAAAGAAGGAGAAAGATTGGTAAAAATACATACCTAGAGCATGATTTGGGCTTTATACAAAAATTTTCGATTTAGGAGCTTTTGATCTCATCTCACTATAATCAAGGTCAAATTGAACAATTGTCCTTTCATGTGGACCTAGAGTGAGATTTCCTGATTCATGTGGTGGATTTGAAGCCTTTTGTGGAAAATTTGTTATTTTCGGTGGCTTCACTCTATTTCTATTTCATATGGTCATTTTTAGTCATTTCATTCTTCTTGTGACCATTTTGGAGCTCTCTTTGCAAAATTCTTCTTCTAAAACCACTTCCAATTTGTATTTTTAAGTATTTTCAATGTGTTCAACAAGGGGGAGATTGAAGGACCGTGTGAGAAGGTCCAAATTAGTGTTGTGATGAACCATTACAATTTTTGTGGAGTGGTGAAGTGAGTGTGCAAAGATCGCTTTTTGTCTGGATTGGTTTGGGTAGAATTTGTGGATTTTGGCATTTGAGTCTTGGATTGAGTTAGGATGATCTGGGTCATTGGATTAAGGTTGCATGATGCATGTCTTGACTAATGTAGGTCAAGTTGTGAAGAACTTGTGCCTGAAAGTAATTTCTTTGTCTTTAGATGTGCTGGGTTGCTTGGAGTCAACCGTAGTCAACGACGAGGATCAGGGCTAGGCACAGAGAGGAGATAAGGCCCAGAATGATTGAGGATGCTAAGTGAAATGGTGAGCTCAAGTATGGCACGAGAAAGACAGGAAATGTTAAAGGTGAGTTCGAACGGCGGGATGGCGCCATGTAGCTTGCACGGGCCAAGTGAGCCGTGGTTCGGTGGAACCGAGATGGGAGAGACTTGGTGACGTGTGGCAAACTAGTGGTGTACCTACACGTGGCAAGCTAGTGGTGTGCCCTACACGTGGCAAGCATGGTGACTTCTTATAGTGGTTGGTGATGAGCGGGTTAAGGAAGGGTATTTTGGTAGTTTGACCAAAATACCAAAAACCTTCTTGGATCAAAACCACGGAGTATAGGTGATGCGTCAGAGAGTGGTTTAGGTCAAGGTGGAGTTGGTTGGATCAAGGCTAAAGGATTTAGCGGATGCACACTTTATGCACTTTGAAAAGCGTGCATTAGTGAATTTGTGTTGTGTAAAATTCATGTGTGGGGTTAACGAGTTTTCCCCATTGTAATAGTGGATAGGATCCATTAAGAGATGTAGGTGGCTAGTTGCCCACCTATAAAAGGGGTTGGGATGGAGACATGTGTTGTGACCCATCCAACCCATCTCTCATGTGTTCTCTTTTTAGGGTTAGGGTTTGAGAGTGGAGCACATGGTGTGCTCTTTGTCCTCCAAGGTGGAGTGACTATAAAACTTTCTATCTCAAGTAAGAAATTTATCAATCTTTGCGTATTTCATGGATCCATCTTCGTTTTGATTGATTTGCCCTTGATTTGGCCTCAAAGTGTAATGTCTTGATCCGAGGGTTTTTTAGTTGATTTCTTTGGTAATCTGCCTTGCTATGATATGTATGAATATATCTAGACCTATCTTGGTCATCATTCACCCACGAACAAGTTGTATTTATCGATTTCGATTTTGACTCAATTTTGAAGAACCTTCCAACAAACTGAAAAAGTTCTCAACTTTGGCCATGATTCTCATGATAGTATGTTGGAATAGGTTCACAATACCCTAGAGAAGATCCCTGCAAAGTTTCACATCATTTAGATCTCCGAATCAAAAGTTACATCTATTTTTCATTTTGAAAACTCTGCTGAAAACCCTCTATTCATTGTCAATTCCCTGATTTTTGTCGGAACCCGGAGTAACAACTCTTGGATCCTCTGTGTAAATCGCACTAGTCCAGGATCAGCTAGTGCACACAGTACAACAAAGATAAATACGAAGCACAAATGACCAATTATATTAAATGAAAGGGTACGGCCTTATGGCCAAGTCTTACATCAACGCCCATTAGCAAAATAAATAAAGGAAATAACTGCGGAAGCAAACTGATAAAAGCGAAGCCCAAGCCTGTCCACAGGCAAACGACAGTAAGACATGGCCTACTCGTCCAGATCTTCACCGTAGTCGACATCATCCTTCTCTATAGGGAGGGTGCAAGGTGAGTACAAACTTGTACTCCGCAAATCGCACGGAGAAATGCAACATAATGATTAAGGCTTCAATGGAAGGCTTATAGGGTTAGTTTGCATAAAACAGCATTTAAGAAATACAGTATATAGATTGAAATTGTTGAATTTAATACAGTAAGTAGAAACAATACGTGTAATAGAAAATAATACCGTTAGTGCAGGTTTCGACCAAACACCAACCTATCCACAGGCATCCCACCCGGACCATCTTTTCCAAAAGATCACGTATGGATTCCATCCATCCACACATTTCCAAACACTCGTGGATTCCATCCATCCACAAGCTTCCATCTCTCTCATGGGTTCCATCCACCCACAAGGTTTTCCTTCTCTCATGGATTCCATCCATCCATAAGGTTTTCAAAAATCATTTTGATAAAAAA
This sequence comes from Dendrocalamus latiflorus, assembly GCA_017311315.1. Lineage (NCBI taxonomy): Eukaryota > Viridiplantae > Streptophyta > Magnoliopsida > Poales > Poaceae > Dendrocalamus > Dendrocalamus latiflorus. The sequence goes on along the minus strand of CM029642.1, from coordinate 44,926,052 downwards.
ATCTAATCCATGAAAAACCTTTACTCAGCATGCCCATGACCGTGGGCACGGCTATCCAGGATAGATTATACACTCTGCAGAGGTTGTACAGCTTTACCCACAAGACACGATCATCCCATATTGCCACGCGATTACACACTTCCTTAGGTATGCGGCGAGGAGTCGTGATAAGGCCTTTACAATGCAAAACCTTCAACCTGGCCAAGACAACTCTAAGGTTTCACCCCAGTAAGGAATCCACCAGACTGGGACCCCCTCTTGAGCTTGAGTGAGACTTCTCATGGCTACGACCACGCTCACCCAAGTGGGACTTCACATGGCACCAACCACGCCCACCTTCAACCTACAACTTGACTCAGTTAGGACTTTGCAAATTAATCAGCCAGGGCTGTCCCATACCAGCCATGTGGTAGTACGATAGGGCTTTGCAACAGTAGCTCACAGACCGGTCCTTAATCTGACTTAGGCCCAACCACATACCCCTGTGCACGACAATCAACCACTGCGGCTCCAACTAACAGGGCATGCCTGCACCCACCAATCTAACCATTTGCCTAAGTCTAAATCAGGTTTTATATTTTGCTTTCAAAATATCTCATAACCTCCTTGACTCACCAAAGTCAAGAGTACATATCAAAAGCATATCATTTTATGTGAAAAAGTTCATCATTTTATGTGAAAAGGTATCACAACCCATATTTATGTCTAGGCAAAGCTAAGCATTTTCTATTCATAAAGTCTCTAGCCATACTAATGTATCAACTAGAGTTTTAATCTAGGGTTACATGGTATCAAGGTAATTCAAGGTCAATGGAGATAATAACAAGTAGGCAATAGCTAAATTCAAAACTGAATTGAAATAATTGAATAAAAATATGCATGCAGAATAATTTAAATCAACATAATTTTATTTTGAAAACTGGGATCAACATAGTCAAGGAGTGTGATTTTCCTTGCTCTTCAACTTGGTTCAAACCTTCGTCGTCGAATTTTCCCGAATCGTCGAAGTCTACACGTGAAAATAACCCACCAAATTCAAATAAATTCAAAATAAATTCAAATTGACTTTACATATTTGAATTGAGGCTAGAAATGGATAGAGGGGAATTTTTGATGAATTTCGAAATTTGAATGGGCTCAATCGGAGTTAGGACGAAGGAGAACGGGCTTCGGGAAATTTAAATTCAGAGAAAAATGGAAAAAGAAGAATTTCTGGAATTATTTTTCTACTGAAAAATGGATTTATGGCGTCAGCATGGATTATTGGAACTATTTCCCTAAAGGAAAATCCGATTTATGGTGTCAGCCTTGAGATTTTTACTCGGGTAGTCTCTGACATGCGGGCCCAGGTCCTTGGACCGAGCCCATAGAGGAGAGGGAGTGGTGAGGTGGCACGGGGTGACGGGCTGGCGCTGACGGGGCAGAGGGGGCTGGGGTGGCGCCGACGTGGCGTGCCACGCAGATGCCACGTGGGCACGGCAGCCGACGTGGACAGGGCGGCCGGCGGTGGTGCTCAGGGAAGGGAGCTCGCCGGCGCTCCGGTGGCCGGCGGCCGGCGGCGACAGGCTGAGGAGGGAGAGGAGCGCGAGGGGAGTTCGGGGGCAGCTCGGGGCTTACCAAGGAAGGCCGGCGGCCAGCTGGCAGCGAGCGGGCAGAGGCGGCGGCGAGCGGCTCTCGGCGTCGGGGCGCTAGGGTGGCGGAGGGGAAGAATGGAGGGCGGCGGAAGGTGGAGTGGGAGGAGGCGGAACCGTGGGGGTATTTATAGGTGGCGGAGGGGCGTAGGCCGGCGGGAATTTCTCACCGGTGGTTGGCGGGGGCGGCGGCGGTTGCAGAGTGGTGAGGCCGAGTGGGGGCGTGGGGAGTGGGGGAAGCGGGCGCGCGTCGTGCGGGGAGGAGAGGGAGGTGCGCGCGGGAGAGCGGGGAAGGTGGCCGGGAGATGCGGGACGGCCATTACGGGAGGCAGCGGCGAAGCTGGGGAGGGAGGGGTGTGCAGGGAAGACGGATCTGACGAGTGGGGCCGGGACGCAGAGAGAGAGAGGAGCGGGGAGGCGTGTGCGGTGGGGATGAGGCCGCGTGGCCAAGGGGCGGATCGGGCGGCGAAGGGAGAAGCGCGGGCGGACGGGGCGGATGGACGACGAGGTGCGACGTGGCGGCCATCGGGAGGGGGTAGGCGGGATGGAGCGGGTGGCCGGGATGGGCCGAGCACATGAGACGTGGCTCCATCTGGGCCGTCCACGCGTCAGCCGGAGGGGAGGCGAGGGATTTGATTTTTATTTTTGATTTCCATAATTTCAGAAAAGCCTAGAAAATTCAAATAAGCTAAGAAAAATACGAAATAAATTCCAACAATTCCAGGAAAATTCATAGAAGCTCTTGGTGACATTTTGGACTTAATAAAAATATTTTCAACTAATGTTGGTATTTAATTTTCTTACTCAAAATACTTTTTAATTTCAAAAATACATTTTTAAACTCTAGAAAATCCAGGAAACCAAATAAGAGCCAAGTAAATCCAAATAATTAATTTAAAGTAGGATTTTTATAGAAAATCAAAATATACTTTTATTTAATAATATTTTTAGGTTTTTCTTAAAATGTTTTTCAAATCCAGCTTTTTCAAAAACAGAAATTCAGGGCAAATCCAAATTTAAACTTTAGACAACAAAATACTTATTTTAATTTAAAATGTTATTTTAATTAATTAATTAATTATTTTTATTTTCATAAAAACCTGGGCTGTTACAATTTTCGACCATGTTCAGGCTTTCGACCATGTTTGCTCTTTTCGACCACGTTGGGTTCTCAACCGCTCACTGGTCGTCGACCACACCGATCGGATTTCGACTTCAGTTGAACACCGAGTTTGCAATTGCTCTTAGGCTATCGACCACATTGGTTTCGATCACTCATTGGTTGTAAACTATCTTGGTTATCTTCTGAACAGTTTCAACCACGTTGGTTTTTAAGCACTCTCTAGTTGTTGACAACTCAAGTCAAATTTTGACCACATTGTAGTTGAAGTTCGATCAAGTTGTCAAAATTCTAACCACGGTGTTTCTCTGATTAGTTTGTGCTCAGCTTTGTGCGTCTTTCGACCACGTAGTCGAACTTCCAACCACGTAGTCGGTTTCTACCACGCAGTCGACTTCCGACCACGCAGCCGACTTTCGACCACTCTGTCAACTTCCGACCACGTAGTCGACTTCCAACCACGTAGTCGAATTTTGACCACGTTGTTTTCCTTACTTTTTTTGCTCAGCTCTGAGGGTCTTTGGTTTTCCAGTGAAGTTGCTATCCTAAGTTTCATAACTTTGTAGCTATCGGAGTAAGAGATAAGTGAATAATTGGGGAAATTTTTTTTAAGGCACCATTTATCCCTCTCTGTTGTCTATCCGGTTCTACAAAGTTGCATGCATCAAGCACCAAACACATAACTCCAAAAAAAAGGGGGACTTAACCAATCGAGCAAATGGTAAGGAACAAAACGAATCAACTCAGACTTGTGAAGGAGGTCCCGCACGCATGAAGGAGGAAGGTGCCGACGACTAACGGCGCCGAGGTTCCAGGAACGCATTGCGCGTGCGGAGGAAGGAGCTGTTCGACAATGTGCTCGCGGAGGCGCACGAGGAGGAGGATGGCTGCGAGGTTTCATGCGCGCGGGGTTGAGGAAGGAGCTGACGACGAGCGCACGCGATAGTGTTTGTCACGCGAGACAGCTGCACACTGATCAGGGTCATTCAACTAGAAGACGATGATCCTACGGCCAGATGATATCCTGTCGGAATTGATTTCTAGTTTCTACTTGCAAGCGTGCACGTCATGGCTGTATTATGTAGAGAGAAAAAACCATATTTCCACAATTGCACATATCTGGATAGTGATAGCGTCGGTTGACAGATTTGGTTGACGAATTTGGTGCAAAAGAGTCCCGTTCAAAATATTGTTTAGAGAGGCACATTTTGCCACTGCGCTACACTACGAGACATGGGGCAGAACTATGCATGGAAGAATCCTGAATAGAGGCAAAAATTTTCGTCAAGAAGCACCGCCAGCCATCTACATGCATGCTTGTTTCTTGGAAAGAAAATTTGGTAACGGTACTGACGTATGTTGTTCTATCTGTGTGAGTGCTGCTTAGATAGGTCCCGCAAGCTTGGCGAGGATTAATATCTTCTATGAGATTATAAGAAAGATGTACATGCGCACAAACACACCACCACACACAACACACGGACATACATCAGTGCACCCTCACACATGCCTCAAATTGCATGGGTCAGGGATAAATCTATGACCTTATTGTTGTAAATCTAGTCAATTTTCGGCATATTTTAATCCAGAAATTCAGCATATAAAACATGACATACAAAAGCATGAGTGATTCAACGATGATGTATTCATATTCACTAACGAACAAGCTAACAGCAGCACCTATTAACATATTCATAGCGCACAGAAACAAATACACCAGAGAAGGTTTCAGGTTATACCCTCGGGCGGGGCCAGTGTCGGTGACACCGGAGGCGCCGTTACCATCAGTCGACATGATGGCCCATTCGATGTAGTCGATCGAGGCTTGATGCAGGACGAGGCGTGATGCAGGAAGGTGTTCGCCGTGCAGTTTCGCGTACAGTTCACCACCAGGAAGTAGATGATGTGCGTCACAGATTGAGCAGTCGCGCCAATGCGCTCCCCAAAAACTTGATCGCCCGTCTACCCGTGTAGGTACGCAAACGGACGGAGTTTCGGAGGCCTACTCGCCCAGAACCCTTTGCGCGCAAGGTACTGGACCGGAGATTGCAGAGAACAGCAACAAAACAGAACTAGAATACCAGAGTCGCATATGGAGTAGAGTTCTCTTTTGTAACAGCAAAAACAAAGAGGCCAGAGTTAGTCACTAGTAACTGCAGCCATTACTCGAAAGTAACCGCAGCCTTAATTCACTAGTAACTGCACCGTTACTGCCAGCGAGTCAGTGCGTTTCAATTTTTGAATAGATAAAGAAAAACGCGCCCGCACCCGACACGCCTGCGCGCGCACACGCACGTTACGGCACGGCTCGGCTCGGCTCGGCTCGGCTCGGCGTGGCGAGGCGAGCGAGCGAGCGCGCGCGCGTGTATTGGCTCTCTCCAATTCCACAAGGGGGTTACCACGTTCCACCTTTTAAAGTGGTATAACTCCCATTCAACTCTCCATATGGGACTAAATAATTTTCCATGTGTGCCTAGGAATTTCATTTGATTAATTGCTAAATTAAAATGGATCAAGCCCAATTAATCCAACAATCCCTACCAAATTTCAAGGCACACGAGAAATGCTCTCAGTTCTGCTGTTGTTTGATATACCAGTGTTTCGATGGAGACTGTTAAGTTGAACATCCACCTAGTAAAGGAGTTACACTCATCCACAACTGAACAATGGACTATGCCTTGAATTGACAGTTTTGTGTGAACAAGCTTTACCCAATTCCTTTACTAGTACTAGGCTGCCTAAAGCATCCCCTCTGGTTGGAGCATATAAGTCATACTCCATGCCTATTCATGAGTATCTAGAGATCACCCAAATCTCATAGACTGTGACCAGTAGTCGAACTCATATAGGTGTGTTCCTTCTAAGATGTCCTGTAGGCCAACATCTCTGCTCTAAATAAGCCACTTGAATCACATTGAGGTAAAAACCAACCTGCCATACAGAATAGGAGAGAAGCGCATCATTGAAGAAATGAGCCCTGTAAAGGTCTCTCCTCCCAGTCAACCAACAGCTTGTTTCACCATCCTACTTCACGGGATCTCCGATCACGTAGAACAGGTTACCACTGTGGTATGACTCATGTGGGTCTCAGGCCCATCTCACTCGATGCACTATCTATCACATTGCGTGATAAACCCTTTGTAAATTAGTCGGCCAAATTATTAGCTGTCTGGACATAGTCCAATGCTATCACTCCGGAGTTTTTCAGCTTTCTGACAGACTTTAACCGCCTCTTAACATGCCTAGATGACTTCATGTTGTCCTTAGAACTGTTCACCTTGATAATTACAGTCTGATTATCACAGTTCATCAGGATAGCCGGTATCAGTTTTTCTTGAAAACCCATTTACATCCTACAGGTTTACACCCATAAGGACGGTCAACGACTTCCCAAGTTCCATTAGACATAATAGAGTCCATCTCATTCCGTACTGCTTCCTTCCAATAGTCAGCGTCAGGAGAAGAATATGCCTCTTCAATGGTTCTTGGAGTGTCATCCACGAGGTATACAATGAAATCATCACCAAAAGACTTTGCAATCCTCTGTCTCTTACTCTTTCGAGTAACTTCATCGTTATCCTCCTCAAGATTTTCCATAGGCGTTTCCTCAACATGTTCTATCGGTATAAAAGAATCAAGGGAAATTATAGGTTCTTGACTAGATGAGCTAGGTACATCACACTTCATAGGAAATTCATTCTCAAAAAATGTAGCATCTCTGGACTCTATGATTGTACCAACACGCATGTCAGGTACTCCAGTTTTTATAATTAAGAACCTATAACCCACGCTGTGCATAGCATAACCAAGAAGTACACAATCTATGGTTTTTTGTCCAAGTTTGCGCTTCTTGACAATTGGCACGTTAACTTTGGCCAAACATCCTCAGGTGCGCAAGTATGAGAGAGTCAACTTCTTCTTTTCCCATTCCTCAAATGGTGTTACTTCTTTGTTCTTTGTAGGAACTCTATTCAGGATATGACACGCGGTTAATATAGCCTCACCCCACCATTCCTTAGAAAGTCCCGCAGTGTCTAATATAGCATTAACTAAATCAGTTAGAGTGCGGTTCTTTCTTTCGGCAACCCCGTTTGATTCGGGAGAATTGGGAGGCATCCTCTCATGAATAATTCCATGTTCCTCGCAGAATAAAGTAAACTCATGTGAAAAATACTCTCCCCCACGATCAGACCTTACCCGCTTGATTTTCCTCTCAAGTTGGTTTTCTACCTCAGCTTTATAGATCTTAAAGTAATTCAATGCTTCATCTTTTGTTTTCAATAAGTACACATAGCAAAATCTAGTGCAATCATCTATAAGCGTCATGAAATATTTCTTTCCACCTTTAGTCAGCACGCCATTCATCTCGCACAAATCGGAATGAATGAGTTCTAACGGTGCCAAATTCCTCGCCTCTTTTGCTGCCTTGTGAGGCTTGCGAGGTTGTTTCGATTAAACACACGCATGGCACTTAGAACCTTTGACCAAAGTGAATTTCGGGATTAAACTCATATTAGGTAAGCGCGTCATACACCCAAAATTAACATGACAAAGTCGTGAATGCCAAACATTAGATTCATCATCATAGTTACACACATGGTTCACAAATTTATTATAGGAATCCATCAAAGAAAAACGGAACAAGCCTCCGCTCTCATAGCCTTTACCAACAAATGTTCCATACTTAGACACAACACATTTATTGGACTCAAATGCAAGCCTAAAACCATCTCTACACAGTAGAGATCCGCTGACGAGATTCTTCTTTATGGAGGGGACATGCTGCACGTTCTTCAGCTGCACGGTCTTTCCCGAAGTAAACTTCAGATCGACCGTACCAACACCATGAACAGCTGCATGCGATCCGTTCCCCATCAACAAGGAGCAAACTCGACCGACCTGATAAGATGAAAACAAGGAAATATCAGCACACACATGAATATTAGCACCAGTGTCAACCCACCACTCAGGTGATTGACAAAAAGAAAGAACTGTAGGTAAATAATTACCGTACCCCGATGTTCCTCCAGCATCACTAATAACCATGTTGGCAGACTTCTTCTGCTTATCCTTGGGGTCTGGACAATCCTTAGCCCGCCCTTTCCTTTGCCTTTCTTCTTAAACTCAGTAGTAGCCTTGGGCTTGACAAAAGGCTTATTTTTCTTCTTATTGTGGGAAGCCTGAGGGTTCTTCTTCTGCACCAAATTGGCACTAGAACCTCCCTTAGCAGCAACTTTCTTGCCACGAGTATCTTTTGCCCTCGCCTTCTCTTCAACACCAAGAGTACCAATGAGATCAGTAACACTGAACTCCTGCCTCTTGTGTTTTAGAGAGGTAGCAAAATCCGACCAAGAAGGTGGTAACTTGGTGATAATACCGCCAGCCACAAACTTGTCCGGTAACTCGCACTTATTGTTCTCAAGCTCCTTTGACAGCGCCTGAATCTCATGAGCTTGTTCTACTACAGAACGGTCATCGACCATCTTGTAGTCATAGAACTGCTCCATGACATACAGCTCACTGCCAGCATCGGAAACTCCGAACTTGGCCTCAAGTGCATTCCACATCTCTTTGCCCGTAGGCAAATGCATGTACACATCCGCAATGTTATCTGCCAGTATGTTGACAAGTGCACCTCGAAACAAGTTATCCGCTATATTGAACTTGCGTTCGTCCTCAGCAGAAAGAGGCTCAGCGGGCTTGCCTTGTACAACATGAAAACATTCCATGGCAGTAAACCACAGGATCGCACGTGCACGCCATCTCTTAAAATTGGAACCATCAAACGGAGAGTGCGGCTTAAGCGACACAGCAAAGCCAACTACCGAAAAAGACCTATCAAGTTTTTGGATTGTTTTAAATCTAGTCAATTTTCGGCATATTTTAATCCAGAAATTCAGCATATAAAATATGACATACAAAAGCATGAGTGATTCAACGATGATGTATTCATATTCTCTAACGAACAAGCTAACAGCAGCACCTATTAACATATTCATAGCGCACAGAAACAAATACACCAGAGAAGGTTTCAGGTTATACCCTCGGGCGGGGCCAGTGTCGGTGACACCGGAGGCGCCGTTACCATCAGTCGATATGATGGCCTATTCGATGTAGTCGATCGAGGCTTGATGCAGGACGAGGCGTGATGCAGGAAGATGTTCGCCGTGCAGTTTCGCGTACAGTTCACCACCAGGAAGTAGATGACGTGCGTCACAGATTGAGCAGGTACGCAAACTTGATCGCTCGTCTGGTGCGTCACAGATCGCGTAAACTTGATCGCCCGTCTACCCGTGCAGGTACGCAAACGGACGGAGTTTCGGAGGCCTACTCGCCCAGAACCCTTTGCGCGCAAGGTACTGGACCGGAGATTGCAGAGAACAGCAACAAAACAGAACTAGAATACCAGAGTTGCATATGGAGTAGAGTTCTCTTTTGTAACAGCAAAAACAAAGAGGCCAGAGTTAGTCACTAGTAACTGCAGCCATTACTCGAAAGTAACCGCAGCCTTAATTCACTAGTAACTGCACCGTTACTGCCAGTGAGTCAGTGCGTTTCGATTTTCGAATAGATAAAGAAAAACGCGCCCGCACCCGACACGCCTGCACGCGCACACGCACGGCACGGCACGGCTCGGCGTGGCGAGGCGAGCGAGCGAGCGCGCGCGCATGTATTGGCTCTCTCCAATTCCACAAGGGGGTTACCATGTTCCACCTTTTAATGTGGTATAACTCCCATTCAACTCTCCATATGGGACTAAATAATTTTCCATGTGGGCCTAGGAATTTTATTTGATTAATTGCTAAATTAAAATGGACCAAGCCCAATTAATCCAACACTTATGCACACGCTTGCCCTGTAAGGACTAATATAGTGTTGTGATAACATGAGTTAGTCCACCTTGTTAATCTATTGCAAAAAAAAAACTCATTGTAGTTGACCTTTTGATTGAAAAATGTAATCATTTTGAATAATTAAGTACATGTCGACAATGATCCACGCCAATGCATGAACACAACTATATACAAATGGATTCTGTAGATTTAGTCACTTAGTACAACAATAAGCACTAAAAAGTCATAGGCACACATAGTAATGTAATTTGGAAGACCTGTTTTATGCTTGGATATTTCTTGCAATCCGATTGCCAAACGTAAAACGTACTTGTTGGAGGGTACTTAAGTTATAAGGTAGGACAGCTAGGTATCAACTTAGGATGGAAGGCTAAATAAGTAATTGCAACATCCGTTGAAGTTGCATTAAGTAGTTAATGGTAAAATTGGGAAAACCCTAGTACAGGCAGTTGTCCCTCTCGTCGCCGTCCTTCATCTTGAGGGTGGAAGGACTCTTCCATGGTAAAGGTTGAATATGAAAAATTAAGCATCAAAGCCCCTCAACAGCGAAATGTCCAAGTGAAGTAGCATGGGTGGAAAAAGATAAAGCTTTTTTGCATACACATTAATAGCTGATTGCAGCACGACAAATTGTTGAGAGACTAGATGACTCAGTATAAAATTTAGCAAACTAGATTAAAACTAAGTAACTCAGTATAAAATTTAGTAAATTAGATTAAAACTAAGTAAATATATACAATTTGTGTTGTTTCACTGAATACTCAGTAAATACTACTGCATAAAAGATCATCACAGATGGTTCAAAAACGTCATCACAGACGGTTTCGTGAGCCATCCGAATTTATAGGTCAGTAATGACATGTGGCTATCACAGACAGTTTTCAAATCGTCTATGGTAATTAACAACACAAACAATTTTTAAAAATAACCGTCTGTGTCGTGTATGTATTACAGACAATTTTCACATATAACCGTCTGTGATGTGTACTTATTACAGACGGTTTTTAAATATAACCATCTGTGATATGTACATAACACAAACGACTAATAAAACAAACCATCTGTGATGTATTATCACAAACGATTTTTTTAAAAAAATCGTCTATGATATTACTAATTGCCATTTCTCGTTTTCTAAATCTTCCTCATTTACTAGAAGTAGTACATATATATTTCATGGTAACACTAAAATATGTAGTCTTGCACACCCAATAATTTAAATGAGTTAGAGAAAAAGTCATATCCCATATTACACTTGTTTTCAAAGGGCATAAAGCAAACGACACATTGGATCCAGTTTGTCATTTGAGTCATGTCCTTTGAAGCCCAAGTGTGATATAGGATCTGACTTTGTCTCTAGCTAGCTCCTCATATCACCCTTCAGCTTCAAATGGTATGAAGCAAATTACACACTGGATCTAGTGTGTCATTTGCTTTATGCCCTTTGAAGCATAAGTGTGATATAGAATCTGACTTTGTCTCTAGCTCATTTATGTTATGGGGTGTATAAGACTACGTATGTTAGTGTTATCATGAAATATATGTATTGCTTCCAGTGGATAGGGAAGATAGGAAAAACTAAGATGGTGATTAGTAATGGTAACAGGTGGAGTTTGATCAAAGTTTGTCCATAACAACCATTTGTGAGTTGGTGACATTTGAAGTAGAAAAAATAATTTTACACAACACACACCAAATATATCTCACAGAATAAGGAATGAATTAATATAGTTGGTGTGTATTGTGTAAAATTATTTTTTCTACTTCAGATATCACTAACTTGTTAGGATTATAAAATTGTGAACCTTGGCGGGTGGGAGGCCGTCGGGCGGCCGGGTGGGTGATGGCATAACTCATTTTTATTCCATTCCTCAGATGATAGCGATATCAAACATAACATATTTTGCATAGCTAAAAAAATCAAGTGCAACTTTATTTAATTATAATCGTGTAAGATATTGACTTGAGATCTATATATGACTCATCTTTAATTTAAGGAATCGATGCTTAAGAGCATTAGTAATTCATCTTCGGGGTATTGACATCAATAGGGTATAATTGAAACTTAAGCCCAGGCATTCATCCTTAGGATATGTAACAATGGTGATACATTGTTCATTTCAATATCATAAACAAGAAAGAAGAATGTTACATACGGCATGCTCGGGGAGGAGGCACGCCGAGGAGGAGGCGACGTGCTTGGGGAGGAGGTGGCATGCTCGGGGAGGAGAAGGTGGCGTGATTGGGGTGGAGGTGCACCGAGGAGGAGATAGCGTGCTCAGGGAGGAGAAGGCGCGATGGGGAAGTGGCGCCATGCTTAGGGAGGAGGAGGGGGCACCATGAGGACGCAGTGCCGTGCTTGGGGAGGAGGCGCAACAAGGAGATGGTGCTGTGCTCAGGGAGAAGGAGGCATGACGAGGAGGCTGCCAGCTTGAGGGAGAAGGCACACTGGGGAGGAGGCAGCGTGCTCCAGGAGCTAGTGCACCAAGGAGGAGGCGATGGCTCGTGCTCGAGGAGGAGGCAGTAGCTCATGATCGGGAGAGAGTTAAGAGATATATTAAGATTTTGAGTGGGGGCGCAGACCAACCCTAGTGTGATTCGAATACAAATAGGTTGGACATAGCATGGACGGTTCTAAATTATACCATACGTGATAATACATCACAGACAATTCTACTTTAGAACCAACTATAATAAATATACATCACAATCGATTCTAACATAGAACTATCTGTGATAATACACATCCCAGATGGTTATAAATTAGAATCGTCTGTGATAATAAACATCACAAATGGTTCTAAATTCATTCTCATGTACATAAATACAAATTCACATATATTTGACACATTCTCATATATATAAATGCAAATTTACATATATATGACACATTCTCATATACATAAATGCAAATACAAATTCAAATATACATGACACATTTGGTAATTATACCTGTCGTAGGGGTGGCCCCCACCTAAGCCCAGCAGGCCTGTTAGGAGGTTATAAGAACCAGAGTAACGTATGTAATGACATAAGTGCCCCTGACGGGGAGGTAAGCATGTAAGGGTATAACTGTAAAAGCATACCCCATGTGTATATATATATCAGGATGAGGGGGAGGATGAGGCAGGACACTCCCACCTCTCCACTACCATCTCTCTCTCTGTTTGGTCTGTAGCCACAACAGTTGGCGCCGTCCGTGGGGAGGACAAGGACAAGCCCGAAGACCGAAGAAGAAGGATGGCACCGAAAAAATCTTCATCAGCGGCAGCGAAGGGAAAGAAGACGGCTGGGTCGGAGCGGCGCGTGAATACCAGGGCTTCAGCATCGGCCGCCGAAGGAGCTGGCCAGCGCAGGCGCCGTGGTCGCGGGCGTCGACGCTGGCGCCACAGCGACCGACCCCGCCAGCGCCGCTACAACGATACCCAACCCCGTCACTAGCACTGCAACGACAGCCCCCGCCACCCTCGCCGGCAATGCGGATCAGGCGGCCGGGGGTAGCCGCAATGAAGCATCCGGCGGATCTGGAGATCGTGACGCGATGGTCCCTGCACCGCCTCGTCCGCTGGGTGTCCCGGCGGCCCCGACAGCGCCTGCGGTGGAAAGCGCCATATTAGCAGCCCTCAACGCGTTCCAGCGGGAGCTAGGGGACCTTCGCGGAACCGTCCGCGATATGCAAGAGGCTCGGAGCCAGCAGGCCGCGCCAGTAATCGCGCCAGAGCCCACGCCAGAGAGGGCGGACAGTCGCGAAGCCCCCACGTCTAGCCGTGCGCCACTGCCGCGCGTAGATCCGGAGTCCCCGCTTTCGGCAGGGCTGCAGCAGGCGGCGTGGCCTGAAGACTTCAAGTTTCCTGGCGCCATCGACTCATACAAGGGCGACATGGACCCCCGCGAGTTCGTGCACGTGTACGAAACCGCAATCGAAGCCGCGGGCGGAAACGACACCACGAAAGCGAAGGGACTCCCCCTCGCGCTGCGAGGGGGGGCGCTCTCTTGGTTCCTTACCATACAGTCGGGCTCCATCTACGCGTGGGAGCAGCTCCGCGACCATCTTCACAACAGCTTCCAAGGAAACTGCGTCGAGCGAGTCGACACGGACCAACTCTTCGCTGTGAAGCAAGGACCCTCGGAGAAGCTCCGGAACTACATCAAGTGCTTCGCCAAGATTCGATGCCAAGTAAGAGACGTTAATGAAACCACCGTCGTTAATGCAGCCATACAGGGCCTTCGTCCGGGCCCGATGGCCAAGTACAACGCGCGGAGGCCAATCAAGACAGTCGCCAAGCTCTTCGACAAAATGGACGAGTATGCGCGGGCGGAAGAGGATGCGCGAAGACGCAGCATCACCGCCCTCGACCTCGCCAATGGGGAGCGCCCCCCGTGCGAAGTAGGGGCGGGTGGTCCCTCCTCGAGGCAGGGCCGTGGCCGAGAGCCCCGGGGAGACCCTCCCCAAGGCAGCAACACCGGAGTACGGGAAGGCTCCTCAAGGAGCAGGCATAAACCTCGGCGCCGCCAGCGCAGGTCACAGGCGGCCCATCATGCCCTCGGCACCGAGAGCGCCCGCCAAGGACCCGACCCCGCCTCCCGAAGGGGGGACCGGGGATCGGAAGGCGGACTTGATTGCGGCGGCCAACCCCGCGCAGAACAAGAGCTCCTACACTATGGCAAGTGGTGCGAGGTACACGGCTACGGTGATCATTACACAAGGGCATGCACCGTTGTTCTGGAGCTGCGGAGGGTGACGGCCGGGTCTCGAGCTCTGCCTCCTCGGCCCCCTGCCGGAGCCCACGTGGAGCACCCAAGCGGTAGCCCCATACGAGCCGCCGCAACGGAGGGCGCGCAGCATCGCACCGTTAGCGTCATCACCGGAGGCTCCTCCTCAAGGGCCCCCGGGGAGCAGCCGCAATTATGGATGCCGCCACGCAATATCACCTTCGACGTGAGCGACGCCAGCGGTGTGGAGTACCCTCACCAAGACCCTCTAGTTATCCAGGCCCACATAGCACGCTGCGACGTCAGGCGCATCCTGGTCGATGGGGGAAGCTCCGCGAATATCTTGTTCGCCAAAGCCCTCGATCGTATGGGGATCCCCCGAACCCGGCTAGAGCAGCCAGGAGCTCCACTTAAAGGCTTCGGGGGTCAACCACTGCAGGCCTTGGGGCACGTGTCCCTTCCGGTCACGTTCCGTCAGGAGGGCAACAAGGGTAACATCCGTACCGAGCAGGTCACCTTCGACGTCGTAGATATCCCACATCCCTACAACGCCATACTGGGCCGGCCCGCCATCAACTCTTTCGAGGCGATCCCGCACTACGCGTTTTTGTGTATGAAGCTCCCGGGTCCAGAGGGTGTTATCACCATCTTCAGCGATCAGGACCTGGCCAGACGTGCCGAGGTCGGCAGCCGCGTTCCGCATCGCCCGGTGCACGCCCTCTCCGACACGCTCGGCGATGGCCCCTCCGCCCCTGGGTGGACGCCCAAGCCTCGGCCCGAGGGCGGAGTCAAGAAGGTGCCGCTCCAGGCGGAGGGGCAGTTTGTGTCCATCGGCGAGGGGCTCCCACCGGGGGTCGAACGGGATCTGCTCCGAGTACTTCAGAACAACGTTGATATTTTCGCGTGGTCCCCGGAAGACATCAAGGGCGTAGACCGAGCCGTAATCGAGCATCGCTTGGCGGTCCGCCCCGACGCCAAGCCGATCAAGCAGAGGCTCCGACGTATGTCGATGGATCGGCAGCAGGCGGCCAAGATGGAGGTGGCGAAGCTTCTTCGCGCCGGGGTCATCCGCGAGGTCCACCATCCAGAGTGGCTCGCTAACCCGGTACTAGTCAAAAAGGCCAGCGGGGCCTGGCGTATGTGCATCGACTTCACGGCACTCAACAAGGCGTGCCCAAAGGACAATTACCCCTTGCCGCGCATCGACCAGCTGGTCGACGCCACCGCGGGGTGCGAACTCATGAGTTTCCTGGACGCCTATTCCGGCTACCACCAGGTGTACATGGCCGAAGACGACGAGGAGAAGACCAGTTTCATCACACCTCTTGGGATGTTCTGCTTCGTCAGAATGCCCTTTGGCTTGAAGAACGCAGGCGCTACGTTTACCCGTCTCGTCGCTATTGCCCTGGCCGCCCAGCTCGGGAGGAACGTCGAAGCTTACGTCGATGACGTGGTGGTCAAAACCCGGCAGCTTGCTCTGCATGGCCGGGACCTCCAGGAGACCTTCGACAACCTCCGGAAGGAGGGAATCAAGCTCAACCCCGACAAATGTGTCTTCGGGGTGCAGGCGGGCAAACTCCTAGGTTTCCTCGTGTCCGAACGGGGCATCCAGGCGAACCTCGACAAAGTAGACGCCATCCTGGGTATGGAGCCGCCCAAGACAACGAGGGAGGTCCAGAGGCTGGCGGGCCGCATGGCAGCATTAAGCCGCTTCCTATCTAGGGCGGCGGAGCGGGGCCTGCCGTTTTTTAAGACACTCCGCGGGTGCGACGGATTTCGTTGGGACGGGGATTGCGCGAAGGCCTTCAACGAGCTCAAGGAGCACCTGGCAAGCCTCCCCACTCTGGTCGCCCCAGCACCAGAGGCTCCCCTCCTGCTATATCTGGCCGCGTCCGCTACCGCGGTCAGCACCGTCCTCGTCTTAGAGGAAGGCGCCATGCAGCGGCCCATATACTTTGTCTCTGAAGCCCTCCAAGGCACCAAGACAAGGTACACGGAGCTTGAGAAGCTCGCCTACGCACTGGTCATGGCCTCTAGAAAACTTCGGCATTACTTTCTGGCCCACCCGATCACAGTGCCTTCTTCATTCCCCATGGCGGAGATGTTACACAACAAGGAGTCCACAGGGCGCATCGGCAAATGGGCCGCTGAGCTCGCCCCCTTCTCCTTGACGTATGCTTCACGCACGGCAATCAAATCCCAAGTCCTGGTGGATTTTCTCACCGAATGGACCCCGCCAGCCCAACCAGTCCAGACACACGACGACCCCGTCTGGACGCTTACCATTGACGGAGCTTACGGCGTCGCGGGCGCGGGCGTAGGCACGGTGATCGTCACGCCCGAAGGACAGCGTTTGCTATACTCGGCGCGCCTCGCTTTCCCCGCCACCAACAACACGGCTGAGTACGAGGCGCTGCTCTTTGGCCTGGCGAAGCTCAAGGCAGTCGGCGCGAGACGGGTGCTAGTACGCACCGACTCGCGCTTGGCGGCTGGTCATGTGGATAAGTCATATCAAGCCAAGGACCCTGAGTTGGCCAAGTACCTTGCGGCTGTGAGGGCAAGGGAAAGGCACTTTTTGGGCGTCACCGTCAAGGCCAT
The DNA here is from genome assembly GCA_017311315.1 of Dendrocalamus latiflorus. NCBI lineage: Eukaryota > Viridiplantae > Streptophyta > Magnoliopsida > Poales > Poaceae > Dendrocalamus > Dendrocalamus latiflorus. The sequence goes on along the minus strand of CM029642.1, from coordinate 44,909,136 downwards.
CCCCCGCGCGGAGAACGAGCAGGCCGACGCCCTCGCTAAGGCGGCCAGCCAGCAACTCCCCCCGGATGGGGCGTTTTATGAGATATTAGCGCAGGCGGCCATCGCGCAGGATAACCGGGACGCGGCACTCGTCCACCACATTGACCGGCCGGGTGATTGGCGAGAGCCCATCTTCAATTTCTTGCAAGGCATTGCCGAGCCGGAGGACCCCGCCGAGCTTCGGCGCTTGCAGCACCGCGCAAGATCCTTCCAGGTGTTCGAAGGGATACTCTACAAGAGAGGGGTTTGCGCACCGCTCCTGCGTTGCCTCTCGACTGAGGGGGGAAAGGAGCTCCTTGCGGAGATCCACGCGGGCGCGTGCGGATCCCACCTGGCGCCGAGGTCATTAGTTGGCAAGGCGTTCAGGCAAGGCTTCTACTGGCCAACTGCCATCACCGACGCCCAGGACCTCGTCCGTCGGTGCCAAGGATGCCAGTGGATGGCGCGCATCATCCGTAGGCCCCCGACGAGCCTCAACCCTATTCCTCTAGTGTGGCCACTGGCACGCTGGGGCGTCGACATAGTAGGACCGCTTGCCCGAGCTCCAGGGGACCTCCGGTTCGTGGTGGTCGCGCTGGAGTATTTCTCCAGGTGGCCAGAAGCGGTCGCCCTGGCTAAAGTAACTTCTGCGGCCATACAGCGCTTCCTCTGGCAAAACATCATATGTCGCTTCGGCGTGCCCCAGGAGCTCACGGTCGACAATGGCCTGCAGTTCGACGCCACCCTATTCAAAGACTATTGTGACAGCATGGGCATCACCCTCCGATTCGCCTCGGTAGGGCATCCCCAGTCCAATGGGGCGGTCGAACGGGCGAATGGCGCCATCTCCGCTGCCATCAAAAAGCGCCTGGTCGGGTTGCCGAAGGGCAAGTGGCCGGGCGAGCTTCACAGCGTTCTTTGGTCGCTTCGCACAACGGTAACGCGCCCGACGGGGTTCACGCCGTTCAAGCTCCTTTTCGGCGACGAAGCAGTGACGCCCGAGGAAATCAAGGCCGGCTCGCGCAGGGTCCTCGTCCAAGCACCCGAACAGGAGCGCCGTGTGTCCTTGGACCTCCTCGACGGGCAACGGGCAGATGCAGCCCACCATGTCGAGAAGTATGCGCGGCAGACAGTGCGTACTCGGGATCGCTCTATATGCCCGCGGGAATTCAAGCCTGGGGATCTCGTTCTCAGAGTGGCGCTTCAGGCGGAGACCGCTGGCAAGCTGGAGTCCAAGTGGGAAGGCCCGTACATCGTGATGGAGGCATTGCCAAAGGGGGCGTACCGCCTCGCCACGCTCGAAGGGCAAACCCTCCGACACACATGGAATGCGGACAGGCTGCGGCGATACTACGCCTAGAAGTAGGACAACAAGCGTAGAGCCGCCAGCCCTTTGTTATACGATGCTCGCTCGCATAAACGGGAGTTCAATAAAGGTTGTTGTTCCCGGCGCATTCCCTGTCCGCGCTGAGCAAAACAAAGTCCACGGACTTTAAATAAGACGTAGCGTCGAGGTCCGCCTCCGCACGCGCGAGTCTCCGGACTATAAAGGAAGACGTAGCGTCGAGGTCCGCCTCCGCACGCACTAGTCCACGGACTTTAAATAAGACGTAGCGTCGAGGTCCGCCTCCGCACGCGCGAGTCTCTGGACTATAGAGGAAGACGTAGCGTCGAGGTTCGCCTCCGCACGCACTAGTCCACGGACTTTAAATAAGACGTAGCGTCGAGGTCCGCCTCCGCACGCGCGAGTCTCCGGACTATAAAGGAAGACGTAGCGTCGAGGTCCGCCTCGCACGCACTAGTCCACGGACTTTAAATAAGACGTAGCGTCGAGATCCGCCTCCGCACGCGCGCTAAAGGAAGATGTAGCGTCGAGGTCCGCCTCCGCACGCACTAGTCCACGGACTTTAAATAAGACGTAGCGTCAAGGTCCGCCTCCGCACGCGCGAGTCTCCGGACTATAAAGGAAGACGTAGCGTCGAGGTCCGCCTCCGCACGCACTAGTCTACGGACTTTAAATAAGACGTAGCGTCGAGGTCCGCCTCCGCACGCACCAGTCTACGGACTTTAAATAAGACGTAGCGTCGAGGTCCGTCTCCGCACGCACCAATCTACGGACTTTAAATAAGACGCAGCGGGGGGACGCCCTCGCGCGCACCAGTCTACGGACTCTAAATAAGACGTAGCGTCGAGGTCCGCCTCCGCATGCACCAGTCTACGGACTCTAAATAAGACGTAGCGTCGAGGTCCGCCTCCGCACGTGCGAGTCTCTGGACTATAAAGTAAGACATAGCGTCGAGGTTTGCCTCCGCACGCACCAGTCTACGGACTTTAAATAAGACGTAGCGTCGAGGTCCACCTCCGCACGCGCGAGTCTCCGGAATATAAAGCAAGTCGTAGCGTCGAGGTTCGCCTCCGCACGCGCCAGTCCACGAACTTTAAATAAAACGTAGCGTCGAGGTCCACCTCCGCACGCGCGAGTCTCCGGACTATAAAGGAAAGCGTAGCGTCGAGGTTCGCCTCCACATGCACCAGTCCGCGGAATATACACAAGATGCGGAGGTCTTCCCCTCGCGTTCGGCGGCAGGTAACACTAAGAAAAGTACTGCTTGGTTTCATCATAAAAGCAAGGGGGCTACATGCCTACAAGCATACGAACCAGTACATCATCCCCTCGCCCTACCCGACCAACCGCTCAGCCTTAGCGCGGTGCGGACGAACCCGTGCCATCGTCGCCGTGACCCTGAAGGACTCCTTCGAGCCAGTGGAGGAGGTCCCCCTCCCCATGCAGCGTCTGCTGCACGGCGACCCTCGCTGCATCTTCCCCAAAGCGGCCCCAGATCCGTTGATGGAAGTTTTGCAGGCTAGGCCCGATGGAGCGAATGGCGTCCGCCATAACTTCTGGACGGCCGGGAGGATCCAGTTGAGGATTCGCCAGCTCATGGGTGTGTCTGCACCCACGAATGTGAAGCAGGGCGAGGGCGAAGCACGCACCAACATAGCCGCAGTGCTCGCCAAACGTTCTGGTGCCACGCAGAGCAACCCCAGCCCCCTCCTCGATCAACCCGAGCGTCTCCGACAGGGCCTCCGGCCCGTGCGTAGGGTCCGGCACTCTGACGCACAGATCTCGGAGGGCCTGGTTCAGAGACTCCATGGCCCGCCACGCCGACGTGGACGCATTTTCCAAGATGAGACTGTTCCCTGCGGCAGACTCCGCCAGCTGGGCGTTCTCCCCTTCTAGGGCGGCGATCTGCTGCAAAAAGGCGGCGCGCTCCTCAGCCGCGGCGCACTTGGCTTCCGTGGCCTCGAGTTGTGCGGCCGCCATGGCGCCCCCCAGCACGCGAAGCTCTTCGTCCTTCGCTGCGAGAGCATCGTTTGCTTCACGCAGGCTGGCTTCCAGAGCCCTCCACTCCCGAACGCGGGCCTCGTCAAAGGACCGGCTAAGGGCAAGCGTCTGGCAAAAACAACAAGTCAACAGGCGCCCAGCAGTACCTTGCAAGATGAAGCGCACATGTTTACCCTCATCTCGGAGGCCTGCAGCGCGAGCGCTAGGAGATCCCCCTCGCATGACGACAACATTTCTCGGTCAAGGCCGTTGTCGGCACGCTCTGCGGCTGCAGCAAGGACGCGAAGTATCTCCAGGCGTGGGAGGAAGTCCAAGCGAGCGAGCCCCGGCCCCAACGCGTCAGGATTTACCGAGGCCGCGGCCACGTCAACAGCAACGGACATCTGCGGGGCACCTTGCACAACCCTTTGGACTTCGCGCATACCTCCGCTGCTCGATCCTTCGCCATGTCCGGGAGACCTTGTCTCGCCTGATGTTGGCAGAATGAGCGAGCAGATCGGAGAGAGTTTTGCGAAGTCACGAGAGGAAAGGGATTCACACCTACCCCCTGTGCCTCTCGTCGCGGTAGGAAGTGGCGCCGTTCCGTCGGCCAAGCGGGGGGCGGGCGTCTCGGCGGTCGGCGAGGAGGTCTTCTCGGCCGCGCCAGACGTCGTGATCCCGCGACAAGGCCCCGCAACGGTGTACCGACCCCTCGCTGGCGGCGGGGACTGCGTCCGAGGGCGTTTCGCCGGCGGCGGCACAAGTGATTCTTCCGGTGCAACACCAGCTACGGTTCCCGTCGCCCCACGGTTTCCTCCGTAGGGGGCGCGCCCTCGCCGCCCGCCGCGGGTTTTTGTCGACCGTGTTTTTGTCGCCAGGAACGGTGCTCCCCCCGGGTTGGCGAGTTCCATCTCACCGATGGCCGTAAGCACGGGCTTGTTGGCCTCTCCACTACCATCTCTCTCTCTGTTTGGTCTGTAGCCACAACAATACCAATCGATACTATTCACATATATAGAAGACAGTAAATACAAATTCATCCTGGTTTTTTATTTTTGTATTTACATATAGCCAAACAGTGTGGCCAGTTGCTTCTTACAAAGATTAAAAAAGTAAAAAACCTATGCCAGTCACTTCTTACAAAGATCAAAGTTTTTCTAGTGGCGGAGGTAGCATGCTATCTCCATCTTTAAAGCTTCATAGGTGACGTTGTCAGCATCGGATGGTTAAAGATCATTAGCGAATGAAGCCCAAAATGTATCCACTCGCTGACACGCTCATTTGAGTGTCTCCCAAACACCCTCCAACTAATGAATCAAGTTGAATTGTGCCCATAGGCTCTCTTCCCTTACTTTAGAGGTCTCTGCAAGGTTGACTTGGTTGCCCGCCGCCTCGACTAAGCACTCCATGCGACGGCATGCCTCCTAGAGATATGCAACATCATTGTGGAGGACCACATTGATGGTGAGATTAGCTCACTGAAGGTGGGAGACCAACTGAAAGATGTGGCGGAGAAGGATGTCAAGACGACGGAAGGTTGTCATCACCTTCTTTGGCAAATCCTTAGACATAGGAGGGAGGACACTATTAGAACAATGTCCTTTCACATCATCCACCAGCGTACGATCGGCGAAATGCTCATACAGGATGGCCAGGTTGGCCATCAATGCCAGCGGTAAGGAAAAGGGCGCCAGAGCCAATTTTTTGTGCCTAAGAGTAGGTAATATGTGTATCAGCGATGTGTAGATTCATCTTTGGTACATTGCAGCTGATCATTTTTATAAATTCAGTGCATGAGACGAAGAGACACATCGGGGAGCCGAAACAATCAGAGACAGATCGGGGAGATGAAGCGATCAGAGACACATCAGGGAGATGAAGCGCACCATTCATTCAAAGATACATCACATATGTATTGTATTAATAACCGTCTGTGGTAATATCACAGACAGTTCTAACTAAACATTGATGGTGATATCTACAATTATCACAGATGGTTTGTTTTAATAACTGTCTATGAACTATCATAGGTGGTTATTAACAAGAATTGTTTGTGATAATTGCGTAGCACATACTGTTCTAGCCATCGCTAGTAATACAGACGCTCATGCTTGTAAAATTGTCTGTGATAATTATAACATAGACGGTTCCCCATGAACTGTCTGTAATGAGATGTCCAGTATAGCCTATTTTATAGTAGTGAAATTATCTCCAAACTAAGTAACTTAATGGAATTTACATACCTTTATTATTATCTACCAGTAGTATGGGGGTGATGAAGTGCACATAGAAGGCTTATTAAATCTTTAGTATTGAATAAGACCATCCTCAAGAGTAGTACCACCCGAATACACAATTAGGGTGGTAAACGAGTTGAGCTCGAGCCGAGCCTAGCCGCTCGGTACAGGCTTGAGCCAAGCGTGAGCAAACCTAAGTTGGCAGTGGAGCTTTGAACTAGGCTTGAGCTCAGGCTCAGGCTTGGATGAGGCTTGAGCTCTCGAGCTCACCAAGGCTTGGTAACATAGGAGAGGCAACTGCCGGTGGGGATTATGAGTGCATCAGAGAGCCGAAGAAGAGGTGATGGGCGGGCGGGTGGGAGGAGAATTGGCCAGGGAGGTAGGGTGGTGGGAGGAGAGGTGGTTGGGAGGGAGAGAGGGGAGATGGATGAGGAAAAGAGAGGATCGAGCTAACCTGTACTACCACTATGGCCATTACTGGCACTATTGTCGTCACCATCACAGTAGCTACCGCTATCACCTACCCTCTTCCGTCGCCACTATCATCACTGCTGCTAATAGGGCTGTAAACGAGCCGAGCTCGAGCGAGCTTGGTCTTCCAGGCTCAATCTTGGTAGAAGCTCGAGCCGAGCTCGGGTTGGGGTCCGAGCCTGGACTTAGGCTCGAGCTCGGCTCGGCCTAAGCTCGAGTAGGCTCGAGCTCAGCTCGTTGAAGCTCGAATGCAATTAAAATAATTTATTATGCACTATTTTTCAATAATAAGAAAATTTTGAGTTTGAGTTTGGCTCTAGTAAGCTCGATAACAGTCAAAATAATTCAAACATACACTACTTTTCAACAATAAGAAAAGCTCGAGCTCAAGTTTAGCTCTAGTAAGCTCGGTAAGAGTTAATATATATCACTATTTAAACTTGAATTGAGGCTCGCGAACTATTCAAGCTCGGCTCGGTAAAACTCGTGAGCTCGAGATCAAGCTCGAGTTCGCACGGCTCATTTAAAGTTCGAGCCAAGCTCAAATGAAGCCTAAAACGAATCGAACTTGAATAGTTCGCGAGCTTCAAGCTTTTTTACAGCCTTAGCTGCTAAGCTATTTGTTGAAATTAATCTTGTCATGTTGTATCCTTGAGTCTAAGTATGTATGCATGCGAGCATGTATGTGTTAGTTGTGCACGTGTGGTGATAGGATAGAGTCAATTAGTCATCAGAGTTAGTTCCATGGATAGTTGCATGAGTTGAGTTTGTTGGGTTATTTGTTGCTTCATGTGGTGTGGAGGCGTGGCGTAGCGTTGGATGGAGTGAACATGCAGGGCATGGTGTGTGATGTCCTGAATAATAAATTTGCCAAAAATCTAGAAAATCCATGTCGTCTTTGATCCATGAACCTTAGCCACGAACTTGGTCCATAGACCTATGGCCCACATGTCAGTGACTAAATATTTTTTCCTTTAGAAAAATAATTCTGTCAAAAATCCAAAACCTTGCTGACATAATAAATCTAATTTTCTTTACAAAAATAAATCCAGAAAATCCAAAAATGCCAGAACAATCTTTCTTTCCCTTTTTCCTACATTCAAATTATCTACTGAGAGTCCGTTCCTCTCCATACGACGTTTGATTGACGTGATTCTTATTCCTAAATTAATCTAAAATTGAGCTCTATCTTTTAGTTCTAGTTTTGTTGTTTTTGGATTTTATTTGGATTTAATTATGTTCCGCTCGCTTTCTCTCTCGTTAGATAACATCTTTGAAGGAGCAGAAGCAGGATTTGAAGGCTAAGAAGTGGTAACTAAGCAAAGCTAAGCCAAATAATGACCTTTGATGATGTTGAATCTATTATTTTAAAACTAAGTATTATTATTTTATTTTAAATTATTCTATATTGCTAACTTATTACAAACCATTGTACTTAGTAGTTATCAACCAATTTTATTAAATCCCACTTTTGAGAATTTGAATGACATGATTCCATTGTTATCATACGATGGGTAACTATCTAGTGATGGAATAGTAGTATCCACTTGGATTGTACGTCTAGTATGCTTAGCCATGCTTATTGTTACATTAGGCTCATCATCACATGTTGATCGATTAATTAATTTTGACTTAATGAGATATTGAATCATGGTGGTCAGCTATAGTTATAAAATTTATGTACCATGACATGGGTAGTGTCATTGGTGTTTGTTAAACAAAATCATTTTTACTTGGGTGAGTGATCGTGAAGTAAAGGGGGGAGTGTGGTTAGCACTTTGGGATGTCGATGCCTCACTTGGGTAATGTCTAAGAACTTAACTTTATGCGCCATTGATCTGAGTCTTATCATACAATCAGATGTCCAGTATGAGATGGATCTGGCTAATTAATTTGTAATGTTTCAGCCTTGATTTTTTCATTGAGATGATGTCGATGGTTAGTTCATTTTTTAGTAATTTTTCACGTGGTACAGGAGAGGGCTTTTTTAACTGGGTGATTAGCCTACTAGGCAGCGAAACCTTAGGGGGTGAAATCAGTTTTGGATTGAACATTGTAAAAGCTTTGTCATAATCTCTCCACCGCACACCAAAGGAAGTGTGCTAATCGTGTGATAATATGAGATGGTCATGTATTATTGGTAAAGTTGTGTAATCTCTGCGGAGTGTAAAACTATTCGAATAGCAATGTCTCAATTATGGACAATACTTAGTGATTTTACACGAGGGGTAGAATTTCATAAAATCTTAGTTGGGAGGTGAATGATCAGTTTCACTTGTGGTTTATTCAACTCCTTTGACTTATTTACTTATTAATCATTTTAAAAGTGTGCCTTTAATCTATTTATTGTATTTACCTTAAATTATCGCTTTCTACAAAAATAACCATTCAACTTTCACTTGATATGCATTGCATCATTATATAATTTGAGTTTCATGAACACGATGATGTAGAATATGAGCAACATATGAATCAACTGAATTAGAAAGCTGCTACACTTCAGGCAGCTCGTCCCCCATCCAGATTTGTAGCATTCATGAGGACTAGACTGCCTACTTATTCTAGTTCATTAGATCATGGTTGATATTTCATATATGTTTTCACTATGTGGACTAGCATGATCCTAGATTGGTGTAGAATACACAGAGTCCGAATTTGCACATTCGGGTCTCGATAGTTGGCATGACAATATTAAGGAGGAGAATGTTGGAATTAATCTTGTCATGTTGTACCCTTGAGTCTAAGTATGTATGCATGCGTGCATGTATGTGTTAGCAATGCACATGTGGTGATAGGATAGAGTTAATTAGTCATCAGAGTTAGTTCCATGGATGGTGGCATGAGTTGAGTATGTTGGGTTGTTTGTTGCTTCATGTGGTGTGGAGGTGTGGCATGGAGTTCGATGGAGTGAACATGTAGAGCATGGCGCTGAGGTCCTAAAGAATTGGCACACACGAGATGTGGAGTTAGCAATGGAATTGGTCGAGTAGTTAACAAGTGCAATACTAGGTCATTCTTGTATAAATAGTTGAAGTGTTGGCTACAATAGATGTAGCTAGCAAGGGCTATGAGGGCCTTTTTTGTGGCTACTATGGGATGGTTAAAGTGAGTCCAACCCCTCCCCCATGTGTGTGTATGTGTGTTTATCATACATGTGTGTGTTCTGTATTCATCTCTGTGAGAGACATTGAAAGAGATACATGAAGAGAGTGAGAAGGGAGATCTGAGAGTGATTTCCAAGAGAGATAGGAGTTGAGTGATTAAGCTCCAACACTGCCACTGTCACTGTCTCTAAGGCTCAGTCCTTACCTAGATGAATGAGGCCTTGGTCTAGATACTTGCGATAAAGGAGGCCTAGATCTGGATGGCAACAACGAAGGAGGCCCAGATCCTAAGGAGCGGGAGTGTAGGTTGTGGCTAGTGGGAAGTGGGAGTGCAGGTTGCAGCGTCATAGGAGGAGTGGCCAGAGGGAGTGGACACTTGGTTTGTGGAGAGTCTGGGCCGAAGGGGGGAGATTTTGGGTTGGGCTGCATTGGGCTAAGCCCTATCAAGCTCTTTGAGCTCGGCTCAGTAAAAGCTCAGGAGCCTGAGATCAGGCTAAAGCTTAGCTTGTTTGGAGCTTGGGCCAAGCTTGAATCAAGCTTGGGATGAGCCGAGCTTGAGTAGCTCGCAAGCCTTGAGCTTTTCTTGTAGCCCTATATACAACTCTCATCTACCATGCCTAAAAGAAGAAGATAATAGCATAGCAGTGCCAAAGACACCATGAATATGATGAACTTGGTGCATAAAGGTTTCTATCAAGACTATCCCTAGTGGATGCAGTTGTACTCCCATGCCTTTCTACCAACCGGCCAAGAGGCCATTCTCTACATCATATAATGTGACTTCTAAAGAAACAGAGCAATTAATTTATGATGTCAAGGTTGCTAACAAATCACTGTGCACTTGAATACGATAGTGTTCAATGGCTAAAGTTGATTACAAATTTGGTAATAAATTATGGGATGCAAACAAAAGTAAATGTAGGCCATGAGCAGGCTGGACACTCATGTCTATGTCATTTCTTCCCTAAAGCTGAATTACTTTGAAGGCAAAGTGTGCTATGAAATTGCCCAGCATGTCTAGATTAGTGAGGTAGGTTCAAGGTTTGATATAAAAAGATAACAAAATCCTTATTTTGAGATCACTCACATGGAGTCCATCTCACGGACGCATCTCCCTCGTGTGATGTGTGCCTTCTGGTGATGCGTACTCGATGCTGACACATGGCGCATAAGCGTTCTTTCTTCTCTCCTCCTGTTGGGATCCAAATATGCATACTGAGACCCTCTATGTATACTGCACTAACCCATGATCATAATAGTCCACATAGTGAAAACATACATAAAATATCATTTCATACACACGATTAAGAAAGAAAGAAGCAAATATTATTAACTATCAGAGTAATGACCTTAGGGTCAAAGTTTAAAATTAATGGCCTCAAAGGCTAAATATCTTGAATTAAATTATAGTAGAAGGAATAAAGTTATATGCCCATAGGAAATCAATTGGGGTAGTGTGACCTAGTTCTCGACAATCCTTGATGCAGTCCTCATCAACCAACATAATGATGATGAGGTCTTTAGCAACTAAGCAGTATTATGTATAGCAATGATGAGTACATGGTGTTCAAGTTTTACATAGAGTGCATTATATATAGATACAATGCTTATTACCAAGGAATATTGTCATAGTTTATTTTGCATAAAGCAACAATTGACTTTGAAATATGGTAAATAGATCAAAAACATAGTTTTGAGAAACAACATAATAAGTAAATAATCAAATAAGCAATTATCACTTAGCTCAAATAGTCGAACATATTCACTTTCCTTCCCAATTTTGTTTATGAAAATCTACCCCTTGTGTGAAATCCTCAAGCATGTCCATGACCGCGGATGGCTATTCGAATAGTTCTAAGCACTATGCAGAGGTTGTACAACTTTCCCACACAATATGATTAACTGAAATTGTCCACTCACACACTTCCTTAGGCATGTGACTAAGAAGATCATAACAATACCTTCTAGAATCTTCACCCTAACATTGACCCTTCCATCTGATGAGCCTATTTCGTTGGCACACGAAGATATTTCTTAAGCTATGAGACATGAAAGACATCATGCATTAACTACGGCAACTCAAGTTGCTGAGTAACTTCTCCTCCACACCTGACAATCGTCAATAGTCCCACACAACTAGGGGCAAGTTTCCCACTGGCCTGGAATCTTTTAACACCCTTGAGTGGTGCCACAAGGAGGTATATGTAGTCATTGTGTTTAAAGCTCAAATCATGTTAGCAATCATCTGTGTAACACTTCTGATGTGGCAGGGGGTGTGTGTTTGCCCCATCTTCATGATGTAGTATTGGAGATAACTAGACCTGTACAACCTAATGAATGACACCGCCAACCACCATCTCTTTTACGGCACACTACAACACTTGATTCACCCAACCACACACTTCAATCCATTTGTCTACACCCCCTACATTAGCTTCTGTCGGGACTTCATCCTTCTCTAATCATAGCCACTTGGTCATCTACTTCTTGAATAACATCGGGTCCAAGCACAAGGTATCCTCCAGTTTCCTTCAAATTAAGTGAAGTCCTGCAAAGTCACTCATAGAGAGCTTCAAATGGCAACACCTGCGAGCTAGCTTGATAACAGTTGTTGTAAGATAGCTCTACATATGGCAAACATTTGTCCCAACTCGCAGTGTGAGCCAAATGTTAGCTATTCTTATGCCTTACAAATAATTTATTCGCTAGCACATGGAATTCATCATAGCATTTCACCTTAAAGTATATGAGGGTATCATATTTTTTTAGGGAAGCTGAGGTGTGGACTATTAATTTTTACCAAATATCTAATTCCCTTTAAGATACCATTAATTCTGTTGTCAAATATCAGAAGTGAAACACAACACTAATAACCATTTGCACAGAGCTAGGATAAGTGATGTCACTAATTAACTTAGCCCAACTCTTAGGGATGCAGCTGTTTGTGTCCCATAGGAGCTCTAGATAACACCATATAGTCGTGCACTACTATAAGAGTATAAGTTCCGCATGCATATGATTAAAAGCGGTGAATCAATAGAGCGCTAGTGGTAAAGCTTATTAGTGTGCATTCCCCTAGGTAACTTTTGGGTGACTATACAACGAGGGCACTTATCGCGGGCCTGAGTCTACTAATGCTCCACTAATAGGTCATGCTATATTACCACTAGACAGGTCCTATGGTAATCCGCAAATAAGACAATGAAGACACTAAATAATGATCACTTCATTTATGTAATAAGTACTCTTACAAGGTAAGGTACATTCATGGAGCTCAACATATATCGAATTACCGAAGAAGAAACTCCAGGACCATTGGCGTGCATGTTGACTCTTCTCCAACTCCTGTACTAATGTTGAAGCATTTCAATGATCGGGTAGATTTGATGATTTTCCAAATGTGGAGTTGAAACCTCATTATATAGGGGTGGCTGTGTCGGAACCCGGAGTAATGACTCCTGGATCCTCTGTATAAATCGCACTAGTCTAGGATCAGCTAGTGCACACAGTAACAACAAAGATAAATACCAAGCACAAATGACTAACTTCATTAAATAAACAATACGGCCTTATGGCCAAGTCTTACATCAATGCCCATTGGCAAAATAAATAAAGCAAAGAACTGCAGAAGCAAACTGATAAATAGCGAAGCTCAAGCCTGCCCACAGGCAAACGACAGTAAGATGCGGCCTATTCGTCCTGATCTTCACCGTAGTCGACGACATCTTCCTCTATATGGAGATTGCAAGGTGAGTACAAACTTGTACTCCGCAAATCACACGGAGAAATGCAACGTAATGATAAAGGCTTCAATGGAAGGCTTATAGGGTTAGTTTGCACAAAACAGCATTTGATGAAATACAATAAATAGATTGAAAATGTTGAATTTAATACAGCAAGTAAAAACAATACTTGTATTGAACATAATACCGTCAGTGCAGGCTCCGACCAAACACCAACCTATTCCCGGGCATCCCACCCGGACCATCGTTTCCAAAAGATCACGTATGGATTCCATCCATCCACACGTTTCCAAACACTCGTGGATTCCATCCATCCACAAGCTTCCAATCTCTCTCATGGGTTCCATTCACCCACAAGGTTTTCATTCTCTCATGGATTCCATCTATCCACAAGGTTTTCAAAAATCATTCTTGACAAACAAAGTCTAATCCATGAAAAACTTTTACTTAGCATGCCCTTGACCGTGGGCACGGCTATCCAGGATAGATTATACACTCTGCAGATGTTGTACAGCTTTACCTACAAGACATGATCATCCCTTTGTACCACTAGATTACACACTTCCTTAGGTGTGCGGTGGGGAGTCGTGACAAGGCCTTTACAATGCAAAGCTTTCAACCTGGACAAGCCGACTCTAAGGTTTCACCCCAGTAAGGAATCCACCAGACCGGGACCCCCTCTTGAGCCTGAGTGAGACTTCTCATGGCTACAACCACGCTCACCCAAGTGGGACTTCGCATGGCACCAACCACGCCCACTTTCAGCCTACGACTTGACTCAAATTGGGACTTCGTAAATTATTCAGTCAGGGTTGTCCCATACCAGCCATGTGGTAGTACGATAGGGCTTTGTAACAGTAGCTCACAGACCGGTCCTTAATCTGACTTAGGCCCAACCACATACCCCTGTGCACGACAGTCAACCACTGCGGCTCCGACCAACAGGGCATGCCTGCACCCACCAATCTAACCAATTGCCTAAGTCTAAACCAGTTGTTATATTTTGTTTTCAAAATATTTCATAAACCTCCTTGACTCACTAAAGTCAAGAGTGCATTTAGAGGAATCATCATTTCAAGTGAAAAGTTCATCATTTTATGTGAAAAAGTATCCCAGCCCATAATTATGTCTAAGCAAGGCTAAGCATTTTCTATTCATAAAGTCTCTAGCCATACTAATGTATCAACTAGAGTTTTAATCTAGGCTTACAAGGGTTAAGAATTTGCAATGTCAAAGGAGGGAGTAACAAACAGGTACTAACTAAATTTAAAACGGAATTGAAATACATTGAATAGAAATATGCATGCAATATAATTTAAATCAACATAATTTTATTTTGAAAACTGGGATCAACATGATCAAGGAGTATGACTTGCCTTGCTCTTCAACTTGGTGTGAATCTTCGTCGAAGAATTTTCCCGAATCGTCGAAGTCTACACGTAAAAATAACCCACCAAATTCAAATAAATTAAAAATAAATTCAAATTGACTTCGAATATTTGAATTCAGGCCAGAAATGGATAGACGGGAATTTTTGATGAATTTAGAAATTTGAATGGGCTAAATTGGAGTTAGGACGAAGAAGAACGGGCTCCGGGAAGTTTAAATTCAGAGAAAAAGAAAAGGACTAATTTCTGGAATTATTTTTCTACGGAAAAAGGGATTTATGACGTCAGCAGAGATTAAAGGAATTATTTTCCTAAAAGAAAATCAGATTTATGGCGTCAGCCCTGACCCAAAGAGACTGACAGTGGGCCCCGAGTCTATGGACCGGGTCCACAGAGAGGGGAAACGGCCGAGGCGGCGCGGGGTGCTGACGGGGCAGAGAGGCGCCGCATTGGCGCTGAGGTGGCACCACATGGCTGCCACCTGGGCTGCCACGTGGGCAAGGTGGCCGATTGGCCGGAGGTGCACGGGGGCAGCATGCTCGCCGGCGAACGGCGGCGAGGGCGGGAACGGGGAGAGGAGGCCGAGGGGAACTCGGGGGAGGGGCGCGGCTTACCGGAGGCGACTGGAAAAAGGCCGACGGCGAGGAGGGCGGCGGCGGCGCTCGGGGGCTTCGGTGCGGCGGCGATGGAGTGGCCGGGAGAGGAAACGGAGGGCAGAGGGAGGTGGGGCGGGTTGTGGCAGAGCCGAGGAGGGGGGCTTAAATAGGCTCGGGGAGGGGGGAGGCCAGGGGAATTCCTCGCCGGAGAGGGCGGGATCGTGGTGGCGGTTGTGGGAGGCCGGCGCGGAATTGGGGGAGGAGGTGGGCGCGGGAGGGGAACGTGGGGCGTGGGCGCGTGGGAGGAATGGCGGTGCACTCGGGGGAAATGGGATGAGGCCGAGTAGTGCGGGGCGGCGCAACGGCTTGGCGGCGGTGCGGCCGGAGAAGAAGGGGCGCGTGGGGAAGACGGGCCTAATAGGCCGGGCCCACGTGCAGCGAGAGGGGGAGGAGAGGGGGGCGGCTGCCGGGTGGGGCCGGGGAGGAGGAGAGAGGGGAAGCGGGAGCGCGGATGGCGCCGTGTGCTGGGGAAGGAGGATCGGGCGGCGGAGGATGAGAGCGGGGCGGACAGGCGGATGGGCGAGCATGAGGGGAGGCGGCCGATCTGGACCGTACGCGTGGCGAGTGGGGGAAGGGGAGAGGCGGGATCTGAGCGGGCGACGTGGGCGGCATCTGGCCGTCCACGTGGTGGCCGAAGGGGAGGAGAGGATTTTTAATTTTGTTTTTCTGATTTACGATTTTTCAGAAAGCCTAGAAAATTAGATAAGCCTCAGAAAAATATAAAATAACTTCCAAAAGTTCCAGGAAAATTCACAGAAGCTCCTGGTGACATTTTGGACTTAATAAAAATATTTCCAACTAATGTTGGTATTATATTTTCATACTTGAAATACTTTTTAATTTCAAAAAGACATTTTAAACTCCAAAAAACTCAGAAAACTAAATAAAATCCAAATAATTAATTTGAATTAGGATTTTTATAGAAAAACAAAATATCATTTTATTTAATAATTATTTTTAGGTTTTCACTTAAAATACTTTTTAAATCTAGCTTTTTCAAAGACAGAAATCCAGAGAAAAACTAAATTAAAATTTAGTCAACAAAATACTTATTTAATTTAAATTTTATTTTAGTTAAATTTTATTTATTTATTTGTTTAATTTTAATAAAAACTTGGGCTGTTACAGGCTGGTTGACCAAGGTTTGTTGGGCCAGCCGGCCAAGGTCAGTTTGGCTGACCAGCCCTACCTGGTCTCCAAACTCTGTTTGGTAAGTCAGTGGAGGTGTGGCTGGCCGGTGTCCATACGATTGGTCAGCCGGCCTAATGGACAGACGAGATGGAGCAAAGATGGTGCAAATACTTGGCCCTTGCACATTCTCTGTCTGGTGATGATCGATTTGGCTGGGAGGCCAAATCTTGTTTGGATTGGCCAAGTCGGTCATGTTGGGGTGAGGCCTAGTGATGCAACTAGATTGCCCGACCTGGGCCTAGCCAACCATTATGGAAACTAGGCTGGCTGGCCAGGGGCATGGCTAGTTGGCCTATTGGTGGGCCTTGCCAACTTTGCTTCTTTTTCTAGATTTTTTTGTTACCCCTCTCAGTCTACCCGTCAATCTGATGGTGATATGCAATATTGAAACCAAATAGGTTCCCAAGGCATTGTGTATGCTCTACCAGAATCATGAGGTGAATTGGGTTCCTCTATCTCAAACAATGTTCTTTGGCACTCCGCAAAGGATGAAAATTATGGGCACATAAAGCTTTGCCAAGTGATCTCTGGTGTAGGTGGTCTTGACTAGAATGAAGTGGGCAGTTTTGGTTAAGTGATCCACAATTACTCATATGGAGTCATAACTTGATTCAATCATGGGTAGACCAATGATGAAATCCATGCAAATTTATTCCCACTTCCACTCGACAATTTTCAAGGGTTGCAGCAAACTTGCTAGTCTCTGGTGCTCTGCCTTCATCTTTTAGCATACAACACACAAGTAGCACACTCGACAATCTCTCGCTCATACTAGGCCATCAAAATTTATCATTGTGATCTTGATACATCTTAGAACTTCTAGGGTGGATAGATTACTTCGACTCATGAGACTCCTTGAGTATCAAATCCATAAGGTCTTTCTATTGGGCACACAATTTTGCTCCTTGAGAGCCATATCGTTCCTTGCTCATCTTTCGTGAAGTCAGGGTTCTTGCCACACTTCATGTTAAGCTTAATTTCCTTAACATCAAGGTCATCCTTTTGAGCTCCTCGAATTTGATCCTCCAATGTCAGCTTTATGTCCACGTTAGCTAAGTATCCTTCAACAACTATATCCCAGCTCAACTTCTGAAATTCCTTGCAAAGTTCAGGCTGACTCTCCTTGATCATCAAGTTATTGTAGTAGCTCTTTCAACTCAACACATCTACCACTACATTGGCTTTGCCTAGGTGATAGTGAATTCTAACATCATAGTCTTTAATCAACTACAATGCTTTGCACGCTGCTAGCAATGCATGTTGTCACACTGAGGCCTAGTGTTCTTTTAGGATCTCGAATGATCGAAAAAATTCTATCACCAGCTCACTTTTTTGAACTTCGGTCACGTTCTTCCACTAATTGAATATGATCTCAATTCATTCCCGTGCAACTATTCTGACCAATCTTCGAAATAGGGACACTGCTCGATGAGGATTGAGAGGGGTCCCATATGCATCGACATCCATGATGGTAAATTGGCCCTCAGGCATTTTCGATAATCCTATTCCTTTTTAGGATTTTCCAGAGAACAGTGCATCACACGAATCCGATGACGATGATGAAGAATGAGCGGACAACATCTTCAAAAGATTATAGAAGTGAGTAATTTTTGAGCCAATCTTGGTGAATTTGTAATAATTCTAGTAATAAATATATGACATGAGTATTGAATAAACATCTCTAGACACAAATGGACTACTCAGGTTGTAAAAATAGGAATTCATGCTTAATAGAGCAAGTAAGTGGGCTACAATGATCTGCATAATGCACAAATTTATTTAATTGATTTTTGTCAGGTGTCGGGTTGTGTCTACTAGCAGCAAGGCCTCCTTGCCACAAGGGTCTAATATGATCACGTATTTATGTGACAATTTCTCTAATTAGTCAGGCTTTGAACTCTAGACTACCTTACCGAACTCTTGACACATATGGACTCCACAGCAGTTTTGCCTCCTTGGGTTCATAAAAAACCACTTCAAACAAGGAATTACAGGAAGATACCATGCCACCTTAGCAGGAGGTCCTTTCTTCACATCTATTCCCTCACCTTCCTCTGATTGATTCTTACACATATATTGGGATACGTTGTACATCAAACATACATGCATATTTGCATACTCTTTACGGTACAGGATACAGTCGTTCGAATATGCACGTATTCTTTCTAGTTCCATTCCCATGGACAAAGAACCTTCTTATCTTTATAAGTGGTTTTGGGCAACTTGTTTCCCTCCAAAAGCATGTTCGCTAAAATATTTAATAATGACGTGAAACTCTTGTCGAACCAACTGTTGCTTGCCTTCAATTTCAGTCGTTCAAGCATGGCTGACAACCTCATGTATTTTGACTTGAAGCATGTGAACAAAGGTTTCTCCGAGTGCTCCATCAAGCCCCAGAATTTAACATACTCTCTCTCATCACAGTTCTTTTCTGCATCATGAAGTATCTAATACAGATTGTCATCATGCAACCTATCTGAATCGGAACCACAATCGACATCATCCGGTGGCATATCATTGACTTCATCGGTGATGTCATTATTACTACCTTCCTATGTAATTTACTCTTCACTATGACTGGTCCAATGTACATACCCCTTTATGAAACCCCTTCGAATCAAGTGTGCTTTAATCCACACTTAGTTCTTAATCATCTTTAGATTCTCACCGTCAATGTATGGATAGTACATATATTCCACCCCCTTATTCAACATATCCTCCTCGGCAGCTCTTCTAAAAGTCGACATGCCATTAATGCACTCTTCACTCACATGGTTCCCAGTGTACGTCCAGCTTCGGTCCTACATTACACATATAACAAATTAGTTTCTTTTGATTCTTACGTAACAAACAATTTCTATGAGACATTACAATCCCCATTTACCCCCATTTATAAGATTTAAGGATACATAAAAAGCATATTTTTTACTTTAAACTACACTTTTGACCTTAGAACACTAACATGTCATATTTTAGATTTTATTTTAATAAGTAAAATAAGTCAGTTAATTCATTAAGGTTATGTTTATTCCATGTATCAATGGCCAATTCTCAGTGGAAGGTTACATTGGAACAATTATTATTTATTTCAAGCTATTTCGGCTCTTTCTTAATCTTCAAAAGAAATAAATTTCCTAGATATATATGATCTAAAGTAGCTATATGTAGCAGGAATAATTAATTAAATTAAATTAAGTACACATAGACTATAAATTGACTAAACCCTAAATCCTAGACCATGCTAGATGTAAATAATCTTCTCTCTACATCAAGCTAGCTAGATCTAATCCATCTTCAATTCTCCTTTCACCAAAAGCTAGATCTAAATTATAACACAATTAGTAACAAATTATTAACCATAGACACTCAAGAAATGAATGGATCTGCAATAACTTTTACCAAATAGTCTCCTTTCATCAAATAGTCACCTACTCAAAGCAGCAGCCTAGATCTAGAATTTAAGACAGAGGGTCGATGGGTCTGTATAGTGAAATTATCACATATGGTTTTTTTAATAAAAATCATCTGTGGTGACTTAATTATTATAGATGGTTTTTAATACGAACCGTCTGTGAAGTATCATGGATGGTTCTAATAGAAACTGTCTGTGATATTTTGGTAATATCATAGATGATTTTTGTTAATAGCCATCTGTGATACCTCACAAACAGTTTTTACCATAAACAATCTATGATATTACATCTTCACTAATGGTTTTTAGCACTAGCATCAACATAGATGGTCTCTAAACTAAAATCATCTGTGATTATTTTTAATACTAAATGTTTTGTGTAAACATCTATGATGTGGCGTCTAGTATTAGGCTTTTTTGTAGTAGTGGTGGTTCCTTCGACATTTGAGGGTGGGAGTTGTTGGAGCTCATTCTGGTGTGTGCGTAATCCATGATCGCCACGCTGGAATGCTGAAGGCCATAAGAAAACTTTAGCAAGACCACGAGGAGTTGTTCCCTTGGCTGGATATGAGGAACAGATGGTGCATTCGCTACCTAGGGGCCAACTTCTTCAAGTAGTTCTCGAAGCAATCGTTGATGAAGCTATTCAAGAGGCTGGCTATGCAGAACCAGCAGTGCAAATTTGATGCTTTATGGGGATTTGTTGGATGACCGCCCATTCCTAGGGCGGCACAACCCGAACACCTCACACCGTTGGTAGAGCTTAACCCTGTTGATCCGAGTAGGAGGACCTCAAGGAACATTAAGTGCTTCTCTCACTGGATCAAGACCGAGCCATTGTAAAAGTAGTCCCTAATGCACGACACCGATGGTGTAAGGTACGGTATAATGACCACTAACCTTGCCGAGGTATACAACTAGGTTCTTAGGGGCCTTCATTCTTAGCCCCTCGTCGCCATCGTAGAAGGTGTTCTGCATAGCACAATCAGCAATTTCGGAGAGAGGCATGCAGCCAACCCACAAACATCGTATTGCTTGAAGATTACAGCGTACATGCAGGCAAAGATAGAGAAGGGGCAATCACACACGGTCTACGTGATGGGTAATACGAAGCATCATTTCGACGTGCTCCTCTAGGATAGAGCCGGATTTGGGATGGCTCGTTCTCTTCTCACCCACAAGGTATGCCATGGAGATCATATAAACGAACCTAGCTGCATGTGCAACAAGCCAAAACTCTTACACAAGCTATGCTCTTATGTCCTCGTTGCATGCAGGACTGCGCACATGGGCCCTTTGAACTTTATGTCTGAGTACTTCTTGATGGAGAGGGTGATGCAGGTGTGGTGTGGCGAGCTTAGGGGGTTCAATGTTGTGGGCAACTTCACCACCTTGGATATTACAAGAGGACATGGATTTCGAATGTTGATATGCTGAAGGATGGGAAGGGTCATCGGTAGAGCCATGTATTACCAATGATATGGATGAAGTGCAAGCCGGGAAATTGGGTAGATGTTGCGTGAGCTACGACTAGGAGGGCCACACAACTAGACAATGCAAGGCACCTGCTGATGAGTAGGCACACTAGCATGGTTTGCGATATGACTTCTTCGAGTGTGCAAAGTGGCACCAAGATTACAAATCATTGTACATAGTCATCTGTACTTCATTAGTTGCTACGTTTATGTACGTAGTGCCTTAGTAAATGTATTATATGTTGAATGTATTATTTATGTAACTATTGTGGTACTATCCCCTTTTTATTACTGTTCTAAGTAGTGTCCTGCTAGCCTAGTACTGTTTTATTTGTTGTTTACAAGTTAAATTTAATTCTGCTTTACATTCGATGTTTTTTGCACGTAAATGCTAACTTCAAGTTGTTTTGCAGGTATGGCTCATGCCTTTATGGATCGGATTGGCCTTTCGGCTTACTGGATGAGTGCGTCAACTAGTTGCATCACGTGTTACGTTGTGCCTGCATCCTGGGGTGCGGACAATGAGACTAAGTTGGAGGTGATCCACACGCAAACTACTCGAGTGGCCTAGAGGCTAGACCCACGCTGGGTAGATAGGTTTGCATCTCGGTTTCACTGTTTTCTTGTCATACGTAGCTTGCATACTGATCTTTTTTTTTGCTTCATAGACTCAGCGATGCTGGTCTACTACCTCTCGCCAAGATGGTACAAGCCACAGACGAGGACAATCCAGTTCCAGCTATGGTCGGGGAAGACGAAGAGGTCCAGGCCAGGCCAGAGCGGTCGCGATGCTTCCTGTTTGATTGCTCCCTACTGACAACTCTAGTGGACTAGTGGTGGCCAGAGACGCACATTTCTACTTTCCATTCGGGGAGATGGCCCCTACTCTGCAGGACATCTCACGGCTGCTTGGCCTCCCTACCATGAAAGATGTTGCCTTGTTGCCAGAGGCTCTGGCTAGCTGGCGTGATGACTTGCTGGCCTAGTTTCATGGAGTCTTTCTACTCGGTGCCATAGAGGGGTACTTCATCTTCCCGCCGGCACAGACGCACAGCCCATCCTTACGATGGCTCTTACATGGACGCGATGTGACTAAACAGCCATGTTTGTGCAAGACATGACCCAACGAGCTAGATTTGCGTAGGATACGACCTAACCAAGTAGCTTTGTGCTGCGACGTGACCGAATGACCGAATAGATTAGTCATACTACTCTAGAAGTACATACTATCTAGATTACCGAAATAACCAAATGCTCAATAACATACTATCCAGAATAACCAATAGATTAGTCATTCTATCCAAGTACAACTTCCAGAATAACCAACAGACCAGTATTTTATGGAGCTTGTAGGGAAGGCACTAGAAAATGTTGCAAAAGCTCATCATAAGACTAGCAATTACCTGGAAGGTTAGTTTGAAATATCATGAATACACCATATATAAGTACTTGCTAGACGAAGAGAGACAATGTAAGAATGCATCTGTAAAGCACAACGTAACTCAACGAGGCAGCTTTGTGCTACGATGTGACCTAATGATGTAGTGACACGACGCAAGGCTGCAATACGGTTCCTCACCAGGCCCGCTGCCTCACGGACGACAAATTAGCTTCAACCGAATTATGCTCCAACCGCGTTCGTCGATCCGCATTAGTATTCAAATACTACCCCAACAGGGTACTCCTACATCATGACTACAACAATACCTCACTCAAATGGAGAACCAGTAGGATGAGATCCACAGGCTCGGAAGGGCTACTGTAGCCCACAACGAACAAAGGGAGCATGCCAGAAGGCCACCTCCCCACAACAATGCCCGCCATAATAGCAATCCCTACCTCAACATTCCAACCGAGCACTCGCCGCAAGAACCGCCCAAGGGGGAGACACCGCTCCTCTGTTGGTGCAGAGACATATGCAAGTTCTTTAAGTCCAAGTAGGGGCTCAGCCTCGGCATGCACTACTGGGGTTGCGCAAACTACGCATCGAAGTATCCCGATCGCCATTGGGACACGAACAGCTATTGGCAGCTAGTAAGGATCTACTACAACTTATTCACGTAACATTTCTCTTTGCAAGTGTGCACTAACATCCTCTCCCGTCTACCCGTAGTCTCCGAGTCCACTATGTGCCTACCGCAGTTAGATCTACCAAGAGATCCACCCACACAACCAGTGACGTATTGACTATGAGGAGTGGGACACCAAGACTGACCGTGAGAGAATGGACGAGCGCTGCTTCGACGAAGAGCGCAGCGATCGTATCCGACAAGAGACTAGGCTCATCTTGAGGCATGAAGGTGTAGAGCTTGCGAGGAGGAACACGAGAGAAAGCATGAACTAGTGACCAAGACGAGGGCGGCGGGCGAGGAGTGCAACGTCGAGCTCATAAGGAAGGGTAAATGACCACAATCCACGCAGTAGTTCGAGGCATTCCGTAGCAACCCCCTGCCGGTCATTTTGTTCCTTTATGAACATACATGTATTCTAGCATTATCGGATGCTTCTGTCACAATGTATCGTAGTAGTATCGACGTTTACTTAAGCAATTATTGGAAGCACTATACCATGTAACCACATCGTATATGTGTCGGTTCAGGGACTCCAATATATTAAAGGGTACAGTCGCCCAACGTTGGGCTACAAAAGACTACTTTTGTAAAATAAAATAAAAATACAGGTATAATTTTGTATTTTCAAATAAAAAGGATTATTTAAAAAATTCCACGTTTGTCTATGGCGAATGTACAGGCCCGAACAAATCATAGCCCGGCCCACAACTGAGCTTGATACGCTATTGCTCATCCAGGCTGGGCATAGAGATTGCGCCGAAAAGCCAACAGGACAACAGAAAGCCCTACTGGGCTCATTTCCTTTTGAAAATGCAATGTGCTATTTGCCCACAGAACCTAGGAGCCACACGGGTGGACACAAAATTGCGAAATTGAGCACCCTGTTGATCCATATTGCAAGGTATCTAATAAGAATTGTTTTTCTGGACTGTGACTTGTGTCTTTTAAATATAATTTATTAATTTAATAAATAATAATTATTAAGAGAAGATAAAAATGAAAAAAATACTGAAAAGCTAAAAAGAAACCGTTTGTTGGGCCTCCTCACGCTTTCCGATCATGAAATGTCGGCGCGAGATGATTATTCCGAGTCAGAGGGGAGAGAGAGTGGCGCATATATGTAGCTTATTGAGGTCTCCTGATAACGGAGATAAGGAAGAGGAGCTTGCTAATGATAGATCATTGGGGCGGGTGATAGAAGAGGTGGTTGCTACTTTTAGGACTAGCCAAATAAGTAAAAAAGAGTACATGTGGTTTATGGTAAAGGTAGCTAATACAATAAGTTGAGTAGAGGTTACCTCTACTAAAGCACTTAAACATTTAATACTTGCATAAATATATCAGGGGTCACCTCTTGCATGAGGAGCAGCTTGCCTCTCTCTCCGCGTATGATGTGCTAGAGGTTACCTCTTATATAAGGGGCAGCTTGCCTCTCTCTCCTCTTTTCTCTCTCTTCTACATAGCATTGTGTTGACGTGGATTTCGCTAGAGGCGACCTAGTCAGTATTCTCTCTCTTCTCTAGGCACGTGGGAGTGAGAGATCGAGTAGCGACAATTCATCAAAGGTGCGGGATAGAAACCATTGACATATCTACCATTGTAATTGTTTTCTTTCAATTTAGTCTCTCGACACCTGTTTTATAAATCTAACCCCTCACCCTGACCTTGGTAGCTATGGTAGGCGATACGTGTCATCTGCCGTGCTACAGTAGCTGGCAGGTCCTACCGAGCACCGACAAATCGGTAGGTAATTAGGCACAAATTAATTAGTGTTAATTACTCATAATTAGTATTAATTAATCAACATATTTCATAATTAGTACTAATTAAATCAACATGCTCCACTGTTGCGCCTGGTTGAACATCCTACTGACTAGGGGAGCTCAGTAGGTATAGAAGGTACCTGCCGAGTTCAAGAAGAATACTAGATTTATAAAAAAAATGATTGCGGATGTGTCAACAGTTCGAGGGATAGAGCCCATCATAATTGAGGATTGAGGTAGGGCATTAAACAAGCCGAGCTCGAGCGAGCTTGACCTAGGTCAAGCTCGTAGAAGCTCAAGCCAAGCTCGAGTTGGGGCTTGAGTCTGGACCTGGGCTCAAGCTTGGCTCATTAAAGCTCGATAATAATTAAAATAATTTATTATGCACTAGTTTTCAACAATAAGAAAAGTTCGAGCTCGAGTTCAACTCGAGTAAGCTCGATAATAGTCAAAATAATTCAAACATACATTCATTTTCAACCAAAAAAAGAAAAACTCAAGCTCGAGTTCGGTTCGGATAAATACGGTAAGAGTTAATATATATCACTATTTAAGCTCAAATCAAGGCTTGTGAATTATTTGAACTCGGCTCGGTGAAGATCTCGAGCTCGACATCAAGTTCTAGTTTGATTTGTTTAAAGTTTAAGGCAAACTTAAATCGAATTTAGAAAAGTTGAACTTAAATAGCTTATTAATCTCGAGCTTTTCTTTCCGGTCATAGGTGGAGGTGGGTGAAAAATGTAGGAGTCAAGAGGCATCAATCAGCGTTTCGTCAGAGGCTACAGCACAGCTGGTATCATTCGGCTCTGGTTTTGATTCCTACCTATTGTCCGGATTATGTTCAGGGCGGGCCCGACGGCCCAGATTGCTCTAATTTTTCTAACTGCCTAACATAGACCTCCCTAGCGGCCATTATTGCTCATGTGTAGTGTGAAAGTAAATACAGTATGATTAAGATGTGCCAACTCATTGGCCCTGCAATATCGTACAATAATAAGTGAACTGATGGAATGGGAGTATACCAAAATTAATTTCGGGCCTAGGTAGGTCAGTGCCAGGCTAACCAACACGTCCTTGTTGTCTGACGCATATACTCGAAGCCATACTCATCGTCGGACAGAGTTCCAAATCGACCACTGTGGTGTATCGCGTTTCGTCCGCTCATCCCAATCGCACCGGTGTGGCGCAGCAGTTGCCTATGCCACCCGTGCACCGTAACATGTGATATTGGCTGTGCTGGCTCATCCCTAAATTTGGATGTCTTTTGACAGTTTGAGTCTCAGTTTACCATAGCTACAAGACTAAATACGTGGCACAGCAGAAAAAAAAAACTTTGGTCACAAAACCAAACAATGGCACGTTAGGCTCTTTTAAAGACCTTCGTATGTTGTTTATTGACTTAAAGAAAATTTATGATAAAGTGCCAAGGTAGGTTATGCGGTGGACGCTCCAAAAGAGAAAAGTCCCAGCAAAATATATTACCCTAATTAATGACATTTACGAAAATGATGTGACTAATGTCAGAACATGTGATAGTGTTACTAATAACTTTCCTATTAAGATAGGGCTACAACAAGGGTCAGTGCTGAGCCTATACATTTTTGCCCTAAAGATTGACGAGGTCACACGGGACATACAAGGAGATATCTCTTGGCGTATATTTTTCGCTGATGATGTGATGCTGGTTGATGAGAGTAGAATAGGTGTTGATAGGAAGTTCGAGTTGTGAAGGAAGATCTTAGAATTGAAGGGGTTTAGACTTAGTAGGACTAAAACTGAATATATGAGGTGTGATTTCAGTGGGGCTAGGACAGATGATGGAGTGTTAGATTGGACGGACAAGTAGTGTCTAAGGACACATTTCGTTATTTGGGATCGATGATACAGTGGAATGGTGAGATTAATGAAAACGTTAGCCACAGGATAAGAGTAGAGTGGATGAAATGGCGCCAAGCATCTAGTGTTCTGTGTGACAAAAAAAGTCCCTCAAAAGTTAAATAGTAAGTTCTATAGGATGACGATCAGACCCGTGATGCTATATGGAGCAGAATGTTGGGCGACTAAAAGATAACATATACAGAAAATGAGTGTAGCGGAGATGAGGATGCTGCGGTGGATCTGTGGTCACACAAGGCAGGATCGCATTCGCAATGATGATATACGTGATAGGGTGGGGGTAGCACCAATTGAAGAGAAGTTTGTTCAATATCGCTTGAGATGGTTTGGACATCTCCAACGAAAGCCTCCTAAGGCACTGTTACGTAGTGGAATTTTAAGGTGTACTGAAAATGTAAGAAGATGCAGAGGTCAACCAAGACTGACGTGGGAGGAAGCAGATTAAAAGAATCTTGAGGGATTAGAATATATCTAAACAATTAGCTTTGGATAGGAGCGCATGGTAGTTAGCGCACGTACCGGAACCAAAAGAAAGTTAGAGTTAGTGTTTTAGACTCTAGACTTAGATAGTAAAATGTATGGCTAAAGGTTTTAGTATCGTAGATTTTTATTTTAAAGTTCTCAACTCTTTGATCTTTAGAAGGTTTTATTTTTAGTCATTTTAATTTGTTTAGGATAAATTTTTTTATTATTGTTATTGTAAAGAGTAAGGAAGAAACAAGAGGGCAAGCACTGTTGGAAATTTTCGCTTGATCCTTTGCTCTGTCGCTTCGTCCAGGGGATGCGTGCGCTCTCCCGCTGGACCTCCATGTGATGCGACGTGTCCTCCTTTTGTCTCTGTGGGACCCGATGATCCCAGTCGATGTGACTCGCCGACGCGACCCTTCTGGTCGCCTGCCTCGCCTGCGCCCACGCAACGAACAGAGGAAGGAGCAGAACTTGCCTCCCTGGTCTTTACATGTTGGACAGCATCAAGCTACACCCAGGCCCTCTGTCCACGAACGCGGCTTCTCTTCTCCTCTCTGTCCGCTCGTGTTTAGATCTAGAGCACTAGACAAATATAAAAGAGATAGAAAAAATGTTTTGGATTTTTGCCATACCGACAGAAATACAAGAGAGACAGAAAGAAAGAAACAGGAAAGCTGTGTTCTCTGTCCACTACGTGAAAAACAACACAAAGCAGATGCCTTGTCGTTGTTTCCACAGCTGAAGAGATACACAGTACGAACACAGTATATCAATGTTTGCTGGAGCACAGAGCACTTCCGTTTTTCTGCTATTATTCCTCCTCCCTCGACTAAAACTGATTACACAATGCTCTTTTATTCGAAGCAAATAATAATTTGTATTCGACTAAGGCTCAAACCAACTCTAATATTTATAACAAATACTTTTTAAATATGAAATACACTCTCCTAAAATATTAGAACATACCAAAATAAGATTAATTCTGTCAATCACCTCTTAATCTTATTTCTTCATTTTGATCATGCCATTGGCCCTCAAAGCATCATCCTTTTCTCCACAGGCAGCACCCTGCTCTACGAATTCTGTGACATTAGCGGTAACCTGTTCCTATTTGCCCTCATCGGCAGGACTCACAGGCTCAGTACTAGTTAGGGCATCTGTAGTGTATGAATCGGCACTCATGTCAGCATCAAGATGCCCATTCATCATCGGAGCAGCTGATCCATTTGTACCCAGCTCCATCGGCTCCATGACTTCAGTAGCACTCTGTCCTCCTTTGCTCTCCTCACCACAAACCTCAAGACTCCAAAGCAGTGGAACCGGACTCAGGGCATCATCCCGCCCTCCGACTCCACAGCAGCATCCGCGCCATCCTGTTCTTCAGTAGCAGCCTCATGCGCCAGCAATTCAGCAACATCAGCGGCAGCGCTTTCTTCCCTTGTGCTCTCCTTGCCATTAACCTCAGAATCCACAGCACGAGCAGCAGAATCGGCACCAGCGTCAGCATGGTCAATTCCCCTGGCTGCCGGAGCCTCTGCCCCACCCTGCGCGCCTTCATGTGCGTGAGCTCCACCCGAGCCGCTGTGTTCCCTGGCTGCATGCGCTGCATGAGCTGCTTGCCGTGAGAAATTTTTTTTATGGAGGTACGAATTTAAGATATTCTTTAATACAATAAAAACATTGTTATTACGTGTTAGTTTGTCTTATTATTACTGGACAACATCAAGCTACACCGAGGCCCTCTGTTCCAGGGCCGTCTCCAGAAATTTGGGGCCCCAGAGCGAATTGCAAAATGAGGCCCTCAATTTTTAAAAAATATTGGTCAAGACTTTTCAATTCCTCTAGCAGAGCATCAAACAATCCTTGCCCAATGGTATCATTGACATCCAAAAAACCTAAGAATGAGAGAAGTTATACATGTTGTTAATTCCACTTTCCATGCAAAAAATTCTTCAGAAAATATTGAATTCCACTTTCCATGCAAAAAATTCTTTACATTAGCTGAAAGTTGAACGAGAGAAGTGCATATGATGAGATCACTATTTTGTTACAAAGAGAAAATAAAGCATGAATAAATAGTACAGAATTAGTGGTACTAAAAAAACTATGAAAAATCGTGGGACAATTGCACTATTGCAGCATATCTCCAACACAGAACCACCTTTG
Organism: Dendrocalamus latiflorus; assembly: GCA_017311315.1. Classification (NCBI taxonomy): domain Eukaryota; kingdom Viridiplantae; phylum Streptophyta; class Magnoliopsida; order Poales; family Poaceae; genus Dendrocalamus; species Dendrocalamus latiflorus. Next base: position 44,879,751 of record CM029642.1, on the reverse strand, counting down.
TTCCTTTTTATGGCTTCCAAAGTTTGAAAGAGAGAAGGTACAAAAATATTATAAAAACTTAATACAGCAGAGAAATCAAATATGAGCAGATGGAAACTTCCAAATTTCAAACAGTATGGTTTTGATTTTGCCTACATCTGCCAAATGTTTAGCACATGCTTACAAATACAAGCACTCAAAAGATGGTAATAAATATACAGTTTTGTATGCTGGTAAACTATGTAATGCATACTACTTTTGTTCAAAACCTGAAAACATGAGTGTTAAATAAATAACATATAATGTGAAAATTTTTGTGAATTTTGTTCATACAAGATAGTGTTGCATAACAGTTCACCACATCAGCGCCGGCGCCGCAGAATTGAAGAAACCCTAGCACTGGCACGCCATGCGCATCGGCAGGAGCCGCAGGAGGACTGGGACCAGCTGTACGTAATACGTATACGTATTGGTTTGGCCGTTTGGGGGCCCTGTTCGATCGCTCATCTCGCACACCCTCATCAACGGCCCTGCTCTGTTCACCACGTGATGATGCCTAGCCTGAGCGTGAAAGATAACACAAAGCAAACGCCTTGATCACTATTGTTTCCACGTGTCGCTTCCTGCTGGAGAGATACGCAATGCGAACACAATAGATCAATTTTTTTCGAGAGCACAAAGCACTACTGCTTTTCTACTTATTATTTCTTCTCCCTCAATCAAGCAAAAGAACAAGAACGGGAGTGCCCCGCCAGCTGAATGGGCCAGGTCAGTACGTTCATCCCCCAATCCCCCATCTATCCCGCTCTCTCAATCGCTTGATCTGACCCTCTCTGTCTCACAATGTCTCCCAATCATAGCGTACCTCTCTCGCTCATCACCCATTCCCTCTCGCCTACAACTTCTCCTTGCTTCTCCCTCAATCCTCTTGTGGCCAGCAATACTGCCTGCCAGCAACAATAGTGAGCAGCGACTATGGTGTCATGCTGGCGACAGTGATTGCGAGAACTATGTTGGCTGTTCTATTAGTGGAATGAGTTGCCTCTTGGGTTTTGCTGACAGAGAACGAGAGCCTACATTTCAATTAGTTCAAGCTACCTGCAATCTTAGTAAAGCCGAATCTTCTACCCAAATTTACCATGTTAGTTAATATTAACTGCTAGATACCCTATTTCACCTTGAACCGAAATATCCTAAGGCAAAATTTGCAAATTAGTGTGTAGCATAATTTATTTTTCACTAGTAGCTTTTAAATAGAAAACATGAAATAGAGAACCTTTAGAATACGAGTACTCCTTCACTCTATATGGACACAATATTCTCTTAATCGAAAATCTATGACATTATCATCCTCTCTAGCACATCACTCAATCCCTCTCGCCTACAGCTTCTCCTTGCTTCTCCCTCACTCCCACTAATGGCCAGCGATGCTGTCATCAACTACAGCGAGTAGCGACTATGGCGACATGGCGGCGACAGTGATGGGGAGAACTATGTTGGCTATTGTATTAGTGGAACGAGTTGTCTCTTCGATTTTGTTGACAGAGAAGGAGAGCCTACAGTTCAATTAGTTCAAGCTACCTGCAATATCTCAGTAATGTCGAACCAAATTTACCATGTTAATTAATCTTAACTGCTAGATACCCTATTGCACCTTGAACCGAAATCTCCAAAGGAAAATTTGCATATTATTGTGTGGCATAATTTATTTTTCACTAGTAGCTTTCAAATGGAAAACAGGAAATAGTGAACCTTCAGAAAACAAGCTTCACTCTCTACGGACATAACACTCATTACTCAATGGAAAAACTACATATGACAGAGCTTGTACAGTTGAAAGACAATAGCATTAAGTTTATACTATTGGTCTAATACAAACACACCACACTAAAGTATGTCGGATGATGGAACTATGTTTTTAAAGGAGAGGAGAAGGCAGACGACACATATGTTCTATTATCCTCTTTAGTAGGGACATTAGACTTACATGACAAGCACCGTACATACAAATGTAACTTTTTTTTCACGCGTGACAACCAAAGTTTTAAAAATCGGACTGGTGATCGAACGGGTGAGGCTGTTGGTTCTCCGGTTCACCCACTGGTGTCTCGTTGGATCGTCAGTTTCCTAATTATTAGTATTTTATTACTTAAATATCATTTTAAGTCTAACATATTATGAATAGAAATCCCAAATAGAGAAATATAACATCAAAATTGGAGATTCGGGAAGAACCTAGTGCTGCATGTGAAAACTAATAATGTCCAAGGTAAGCAAACACTATTTCCTACAATCCTACTTGACTTAGAAGCAAGCTCTAATCAGGAAACACCAATCCCCGTCTATCCGGCTTGGGATCCAAACTCAAATCCTGCACAAACTCCAAGCAGCAAACAACAATCCCTGTATAAGGACATGTACAATGATATAGACAACTGCTATCTATACTATCCTCCATATCATATATAGATGGCACTAAAGACGGCTCATACAATAGATTGTTTTTTTTTGCACATCTCTATAGACAGCTTATCTATGACACAATGTGTCTTGTTTACCATGTTACAGTCGACTACCGCATAACAGATGTCCCAATTCTCTATGCTCCTCCTCTCTCCTCTACATCATCTCGTGTCTTACGTGGTAAGATTTATATATAGCTGACATCATACTATTGTACATGGCCTAACCTGCATGGGATACAACCTGATTGAGTGATCTTCATCAGTGAAGTAACAGTGCCACCGATGGCCGTCACTGCCGTCATGACTTGCCGGGACGCAGCGAGCCTATTTGTCACCGAGATGCAGCTAGTCTCTTCATCACTGGTCACTGGGATCCATTTCTTCAAACGGTTTTGTGTCCAAAACTATGTGTGTTATTAACGTCGGCGTCTCCATCGTCGTAAAAAGCGTGGACAAAAATCATCGGACATAACTGAATGAACAGCATGAAAAGTATAAGAACGAGGGTATTTATGTCCTAAACAAAAACTGCTTGGTTCAGTATAGCCAGCACTGGTTCGCCAGTTTACTCAAAAACCAACAAATGCACGACGGTCTTTGAGCTGAACCGCACCGGCTAGGTGTCGGTTCCGACTTTTTCTGGTTTAACCAGCGATCCGGTCCGACATTTTAAACACTGGTCACAACTCATGAATACAGCTGTAGTAAACAACAATATAATATGAGAATTTGCCTACTTAAGATAGCATGGCAGTACACAGCAACAATTACCAAACGTCTTGTAAGAGCATAGCGACATGATACATAGAAAAGATCGCCGAGTGCTCTAATACCTCTCCAAAAGAAAGTCAAACAGATCATACGGTAGCAAAGCTTAACACCTCATCTACTTTGTGATCCGTGAAACTTGCCTTTAGAAAATAAGGCACTCCCTTTATTTACTTACTTAGAGCTAGCACACCATCAATATACCAGACCACAATATAAGACTATTTGGGAGCACAGCCTTACGGATAGACTTCAATTACACCTCGAGCTCCCAGTTTCTTGATAATCTTGTAGTCACTGAACCCTGCTTTTATGAAGATATGGTGCCAGTCGTTTTCGTCGCGTTGCCGGCCTCTAGTGTACACCATCATGGCTATGTCCATCAGGAGCTGCGCTTCCAACATAGGCCCTGAAGAAGAGCCAATCACTATATCTATGACGATCACCTTCCCTCCCGCTTCTCGCGAAGGAATGGCCTTCTTGCATTGAGCCATGATTTTTACACAATCCTCATCGCTCCAGTGGTGCAGCACAAGCTAACATGGATATAAGTTCCATCAAATTATAAGAGGAAAAATGGAGTATGTAAAAAATTAAAAACATGGTGATTCTATGCATCATAGGTAGAAGGCTGCATAAACGTTGGAAGTAAAATTTTCATATATGAACATGCCAGCAAAGATTGACACTCAATTCTCATCATTTGGTTTAGGACCGTTGTAATTTTATTTGGCAGTTAAACATATATTAGAGATGCCTTTCCCATTGGTTTCTCACTTTGTACCTTGAGCATCACAGCTTGAGCAGCGGGGATGGACTTGAACATGTCACCCGCAATGTAGTTAACGACACCATCAGCCTGGACGGAACCAATGACCCGTGGAAGGTCCAGCACGGTGCACTTGATGTGTGGGAAGGCCTTGACGATGGCCCTCGCCATCGTTCCGTCGCCGCCGCAGCAGTCGGTTAGCGACTGGATCCCCTCGAACAGGTCGCGGCACTGCCACAACACCGTGCCCATCCCCAAATTATCGTGGGCCGCCAAACCTTCGTTGGCCTCCTTGTTGAATTCCGGGAACTTGCGTGCCATGCTCTCGTCGAAGAGCGTCGCGCCATGCACCTCTTCAAACGGTGCAAGTGCCACGTCTTTACTGAACCAGTCGGCCAGCCCAATGGCTGCCTCCATGTGGTGCCGCGAGGTCACAGCGAGCACAAGGGGTGCTTGGCTGGTGTGGCCGTCGTCCGCGACGACGCCATCCACCAGGAGACAGGACAGCGGGGTGAGGCGGTACAGCCCCACCTCCGTGGTATCGTCGGCGGCGAAGACGCCGGACGTAACCAGGAGCCGCATCAGTCGGCGGAGGAAAGGCAGCTTAGCCGGCGGGAGGGACAGCGCGGTGGCCAGGTTGGGCAGAGATGCAGTGCTGCCAAGGCGATGGATGGCGGTGGGGATGCCGAGCTTGATGGCGCACCGGAGGGATATGGACGAGAGGTAGTAGAGCATGTGGCGGAACAGGTCGGCCTGCGCCTGCACAAGCTCGTCGTCGGTGGGAACCATTAAGGGCTAAGCCTGAGCCGCCATCGCTCTCTCGATCTCCCTCTCTCTGACTCTGGTGTTTTTTGTGCTGCTTAGTTTGTGCGTGCCGGGGATTTATATAGTGCGCACCAACACAGGCCATGGAATTAAAAAACAAAACAGAGGAAAGAGACACCCTGCGAATCTATCGCCCCGGACCAAGCTTCGTGATAAGTGATAGCTACATTAGATATTTTTCATTTTTTAGAGGTTATACTGAATAATTGATTTGTCATGGCTATATCATAAAGAAGAAAAGAAACCACATTTCCACACTTAACTGGCACATATTCCGATGTTGAATAGCGGCAGCCACAACAAGATGAGCGAACATACAACATATAGGGTTGGTGCAAAACAGAGTCCCATACAAAACTTATAGGACCGATATGGTAACATAAAGGGATGAATGGTGCCTTAGAAATTTTCTCCTAAGTGTTTGCTAATTCTTCACCTCAATAGTTACAAAGTTATGAAGATTAGGATTGGAAGTCAAGAGCAAAGCAATAAAATCAAAAACCCACGAGATGAATATTTTAGCTCCCCATTGGTTTGCCCGCCACTGAGTGTGGTCAGACTAGTAGGCGGTCTGACCGGTAAAACCACGGGCGGTCTGACTGGTGGCCGGTTGGACCGGGCCTAGGGACTGTCTGACCACCCCCCTATTCCTAGAACATTAAATCAGCCCGAGCTAAGATAACCCGAGTTAAGACCAAGAAAGGTGCAACTTCCAAAATCCTTAACCAAAAGAGAAAAACTTTGCATACACCTTGCTTAGGGTCTTAAGAAACTATTCATCCAAATATCGTATGAATTTTAAACTTCAAAGACAAGTAAGATTGCATCAAAACTGAGCAAACTTCAAAATCTTAGAATATGATTTGCTCGTGGGTGGAGAATAGCCAAGATGGCTTCAAATGAGTCCCCACGTGTCATAGCAAGCTATTTCTCCTAAAGATCCGAAGCAAAAATCTTAGGATCAAGAAACCACAAGATAAGGTCAAATCAAAGCAAAACGGGAAACTTCACAGTCCTACGAGACTTGATGTCTAGATGGATAGGATATGATCTCTATGAGTCATCTCCATCACTTATACATCCTTGGCACATGAGGAGAATAGTGCATCGGAGGGAGAATGTCTAGGGCTCGTGAGGCGCCTCGCCTGTGATACATCTTCTCGGGATACCACTTGGTACTTTTTTTTGTTTCTTCGGCGTCATCTCTGTGGGAGCCGATACGACAGTCTTTTGAAGCAGAGGTTGAGGTAGAGTCATTGATGGTTCCAACTCGGTGTGGTGATGGGGATCCGTTACCTTGCAACTAACTTGTAGGTGGTTCGGAATGCGGCCGCTGCTTTCTTGGAATGTAGAGGGATCGCAGCTGGATTGACTTCCATCATGGTCATGCATCTCTAGGACATTTTGTATATGCCTCGGCCCTCTCACTTAGTTGCTCCTTTGGTTTGGTGAACGAACGCATTCGGCAAAACTTTGCATAAAGACTGTGTGGACGTCATTTCGCTTAGATGAAATTTGATTAGTCTTAGGTGTCTGCTACACACTATTATCATAGTAAGGCCACCTCAATACAATTCATCCAAAGACTATTTGTGATAAATATGAAATTATCCTTTACTGAAGTATTAACTAGAAGATACTCTACAGTAATATATTGGATAATAGAGCATGAAGTATACATTTGCTAATTTGCTAGGGAGATATGCTAATTTCACATTTCCAAGTACATTATTTCCATCACCTTTGTCACTACTAACTATGATGCACATTATTATTATATAGTGTGCAAAAACCTCTAGTAATCATCTAGTATCTTTTTACATTATATAGTGTTCAAGCGGACCTAAATTTTCTACTCTAACACTAGATATCTGTGTCAAAAACAAATCATAGCAACTACTTATGGTGTGACTTCTAAAATCTGAGCATTTAACCAAACAGTTGGCCTGTAAAGAGTCTAGTATAGTCATGAAGAAGCTTCATGAAATTTGCACCATGACACATCAACATGAAATTTGCAGCTCGACAATTCCATTGATTTCGACTACAAGCATCATTCACTGAAATTAAACCTTATATTGTTCAAGTATAAACATCAAATAAATGCAACTATCTGCTCCATTCAGGCCATGTATTCTGATACTTTTCATGCAAGTAACATTCTGATACTCTACATGAACAATTGATACAAATATGCAACAGCTAGCCATTTTTCTCAAGTGTAAATTACCACATTTTTACTGACAGAATCGCCATGAGCAAAATGTTGAAATGAACGATATGGCTTGGCACTTTACAACTGTAAGCTTGTAACAACTAGAAGACCAGGCCAAAAGTTTGTAGTATAGTGGCGGCTGACAAATTACTATACTCATGTGTTTACTCATTTGACAGTGAATTTTTGATCATGCTCTAAATCCAATTAATTAGGAACAGGGAGCAACCAAGAAATGACATTTAGTCTAGAGATTAAGAAGGCAAGAACCTTAAGCAAGGATTGAAAGGTGGGAGAACGAATTGCACACCTCGATTTCAACATTGACGATGAGAGAGGAGAGGAAGACCAGGATCAGAATAAGAAGAGGCAGCGGCCGCTCAAATCTAGTCGTCAGTGTCGCCCTTCCATATGTCGAGTGTGAGCGGGGAGGGAGGTGATGGAGGAAGCTGAACAGGCCTGGATCCAGTCGCGAAGGAAGCTAAGAAGGACCGAGTGTATTGAGGAAAACCTAAGTGTACGTAGATGTAGTGAGTTAAGTTTTTGTCTTAAGTGTCTGTACATATAGGAGAATATTACCACAGATGACTAATATAAAAAAAGTGTCTGTGATGGTCTACGTATCACAGATGGTTTTATGTTAGAAACCGTTTATGATAGTCCATATATTACAAACGGTTTTTATTACGAACCGTCTGTGATGCATCATAGACGGTTTGTGTAAAAAATCATTTGTGATAAGTAGGTTATCACTGATGGTTCTTACCATCGGTTGCAATATAGATGGTCACGCTAGTAAAACCGTCTGATATAACTATGCTGCAACTTAATACTGACGAATTCTATAGAACCGTCTGAAATAAGACGTCCAATATGATATTCTCTATAGTAGCATAGACTGGATAGTTGATTTGTAGTGCTAGTAAGCGTGCACGTCAGGGCTATATCATAAAGGAAAAAAAAACACATTTGAGCAATTAATTGGCACACTTTCGGATGGTGAATAGCGGCAGTCACAACAAGCTGCCCCAACATACAACATATAGGCTTGGTACAAAACAGAGTCCCATACAAAACTAATGTTTACGGACACACATTTTGCCACTGTATAACAAGGGGCAGAAATGTGCTTGGAAGAATTCTGAATAGAGGCAAAATTTTTCATCAAGAAGCACTGCTATCGACGGGTTTGGCGTAAGGATTTAAAAAAAACTTGAGACTTGCGAACTACTCAAACTCGATTTGTTTTAGACTTGATTTGAGTTCGGCTCAAACTTTAAATGAGCCGAACCGAGCTTGCGAGCTTCATTGAGCCGAGCTCGAATAGTTCGTAAGCCTCGATTCAAATTTAAATAGTGATACATATTAACTCTTACTGAGCGTACCCGAGCCGAACTCGAGCTTGAGTTTTTCTTATTGTTGAAAATTAGTGTATGATTGAATTATTTTGACTGTTATCGAGTTTATTCGAGATGAACTTGAGCTTAAACTTTTCTTATTGTTGAAAATTAGTGCATAATAAATTATTTTATTTGTTATCGAGCTTCAACGAGCCGAGCTCAACCCTACTCGAGCTTAGGCTGAGCCGAGCTCAATCCTAGGTCCAGGTTCAGACCCCAACTCGAGTTTGGCTCGAGTTTCTACTAAGCTCGAGTTTGGAAGGCCAAGCTCGCTCGAGCTTAGCTCGTTTACAACCCTAGTTTGGCGTGAGATTTCCTCCTTTGACATCTAATCGCGCGCGTGTCTGGCGTACAAACAAACCCCTTGTTAGGATCTGATACCACCGCTTATGAAATCGACAAGATAGACTACAAGACAGTGAAGAGCAATAAAGAACACAAGATAGTGATTTAACGTGAAAAAACCTTTCAGGTGAAAAACTACAGATGCACAATTGGCGAAATCACTGTATGAGGAGAAGTTACATAATGCTCTTGGCGTATATGTGATTTTACATCTCTATTAGGTAGCTTACATAGATATGAATACCTTTGAGAACAAGAGCTCCAGATGAGAAAATAAACAGAGTCTTAGTCAGCAACAACACAGAGACCTATCAAAAACTGGAATAGTAACCTTCTTGGAGATGGTCACATCACACTGCTTGAAGAGTTTCAGAAAATAATGGTAGAGTTGTAGTCGAAAACGCCTTGAGTAGCCACGTCTGACTTCAGTTGGCGCACGCACCTTAGAGTACCACGTACGTCTGATGTAGGTTGATGCAGAGCTTATTATGAACTCGAAGATGACCCCAATCATAACCTCTAATCAATTCGCATTTCTTTATGATCGAATTATTTAAGTAGTTAGAAAGACCAGTAGTGATCAAACCCAATCAGATTCAGATCACAAAAGATACGTGTAAGAGAAATAATCAAAATAAATGGTCATGGCTATGGCATGCATGCGCCCAACCAAGCTGCATATAGGTTGCAGTGATTAGTTTAACTGGCCAACTGGTTGAGGGTTTCGAATTCAACCTCCAAATAATTGCTGATCATGTATGATACTTTGTTTAAACAAAAGGATTTTGCCCTTACCATCAGAGTAGCAACTTTTGCCCTTACCATCAGAGTAGCAACACCAGTGCCACCAATGAGCAGGAGCGCGGAGCCGCGGACTAATAAGGGCATGTACAACAGACATTACATGTCTCTTGGCGTTGCTACGTTGTTTTCGGGTGAGGTGGAGGAGAGAACTCAAGGAATAAACCCAATCCGTCTGTCATGCATGCAAGATATGACCTTGGCACAAGAACCAGCGCAACATAGAGTATATGGTCTGAAGTGTGTGTACCAGTTTTTAATGCTACATAGAGTCAATCGTGTCTCTAGCGGTAGAGTTGTTGTGTCTAACATTGATATGAGATGGTGTGCATGCATCTTGCAGCCCTAACTGCAAATGTCCCATAGGTGGAACGGACTCCCTAATGTCCCGGACACCCAAGAAGACTGTAACCAGGACAAGTACGTTAATCCTAGAGATAGGGCAACCATGCATGGGTTGTTTGCCATCGCACGTTTAGATGATAAAAACGATGGAATTTTTAGATACTATGAGTACCACTCGCACGTTGCTGCGGGTCTCATGATACCATCCAAAACATATACCAATTACATGTCAGAACTTTGAGGGCCATTCGGTAATTTCTCAATTTAGAAAAGAAAAAAAGGAGAAAAGGAGGGCCCGCCTGTTAGTTAGGGAGAGAGAAGAGATCTCCATTTGACTTGGCCTCATGATTGTTCAGTGCCCTCTCTCTCGGCTATTCCTTCGACTGGCGACTCGGGCGATGAATGGAGAGGCTATGACTAGTGAGTCGGCGCCAGAGGCGCGAGCTCCAAAGAGCCAGCCGTCTGCAACCACCACGTTGCAGCCCCCTGCCTCCTCTATATAAGCCACCTGTTCTGATTCGGGTAACTCCTCTTCAGGTCTAGCTATAGTTCCTCTTCGGTATTCTTCCTTCTTAGCTTTGGGTTTGAGAAAACTTGGTGCTTCTGCACTATCTCCACTTGGAGATCTCTTCTTTGGGCTCCCGTGTATACCCTGCCACTCGGTGGGGATTTGGAGGGGAACCCGAAGGTGAGGACTTGATTTGGGGGAGGTCCTGATCACCTATGTTGCTCTTGAGTGCACTCGGCCGGTGCGCTTTGGTGGTTTTGTGCGGTATTACCTGTACCTCGATTTTGTGTTTCGGTGTGTCCCGAACTATGAAAGTGGGCATTGTATCTTTGTCAACCCTTGTCTGGTGATTCGCAGCATAGCGAGGCAATCGGTTTTCTGGGACAACGCTTTTAGCGTGCCATGCCCGGTTCTACTTGGTGGCTTTTAGTGCCAACTGCTCCATGAGTATACTGATTTCTGATTTTGCTCATCACCTTGCATTGTGTGTTGTATTAGTTAAAATTTCTGAGACAGATTTTGAGACTAATATTGGGAGATATTGCTTGGTGATTTATGTGGGTTCGGTTTGTACTCAATGAAGATTTGGGGTCAAGTTGAGATTTGAATAAAACAATTTGTTTATAGATTGATCTTGAGCCAGTAAACCACTTGCTGTTAGTTTATTTCTTATATGATTATTAGTTCTCTATTCCATTCATTCGTTCTATTCCTATGATCTTAAATCATTCACTTGCTCACTGTGATCATGTAGCTTTTGTCTTACTTTAATGATTAAGTTGATATCTTGAGCAAAGGATCATTTAATTCTGTCCAGTGATCGCAGACTTGATGAATTGGCTAAATTGACTAATTAGATTTGAAAGATTTATCTGGACTCAAGCTCTAATTTGTTTTAGAGAATTGTTGTATGTAATTTGTGGATTGAACTGACTTAAGTGCCAAGGAGGCCAAGATTTATCTTGAGCAGCCCGACATCTGAGTGCCATAAGTTAGCATCAAAATCTGAGCAAATATTCTGATTTTATGTGTTGCCTTGTCGTCCCTTCTCATGAGCATGCTATTTTATTTAGTTGACATGATAGATAAACTTGTTTATATGTTGATTATGTCAATTAAAGGTTGCTGGAATTATGCTTTTAATCCTTAAATAGTTGCTAGAATTAAACTTGAAAAGTTGCTAAAACTGCTCATTATACAACATTACAGACTTAGAGGAAATCCGCAAGTTAACCAGAAAAAGTTTAGATGATAAAACGAAGGAATTTTTAGATACTATGAGTACCACTTGCATGTTGTTGCGAGTCTAATGACACCATCGAAAACATATACCAATTACATGTCAGATCTTTGAGGGCCATCGGTAATTTCTCAATTGAGTAAAGAAAAAACGGAGAAAAGGAGGGCCCGCCTGTCCGTTAGGGAGAGAGAGAAGAGATGAGGCAGCCTTGGCTACTCCATTTGACTTAGCCGCACGGCTGTTCGGTGCCCTCTCTCTCGGCTGTTCCTCCGGCTGGCGACTCGGGCGGCGAATGGAGAGGCTGTGACTGGTGAGGCAGCGCTAGAGGCGCGGGCTCCTCGAAGACAGTTGTTTGCAACCACCACGCTGCAGCCTCCTGTCTCCTCTATATAAGCCACCTCCTCTTCTGATTCGGGTAACTCCTCTTCAGATCTAGCTATAGTTCCTCTTTGGTATTCTTCCTTATGAGCTTCGGGTTTCAGGAGACTTGGTGCTTGTGCGCTATCTCCACTTGGAGATCTCTTCTTTGGGCTCCCGTGTATACCCTGCCACTCGGTGGGGATTTGGAGGGGACCCCGAAGGTGAGGACTTGATTTGGGGGAGGAAGAAGGTCCTGATCACCTGCGTTGCTCTTGAGTGCATTCGGTCGGTGTGCTTTGGTGGTTTTGTGCGGCATTACCTATACCTCGATTTTGTGTTTTGGTGTGTCCCAAACTGCGAAAGTGGGCATTGTATCTCTGTCAACCCTTTTCTGGTGATTCACGGCATAGTGAGGCAATCGGTTTTCTGGGACAACGCTTTTAGCGTGCCTTGCCTAGTTCTACTTGGTGGCTTTCAGTGCCGACCGCTTCGTTAGTATACTGATTTTTTATTTTGCTCATCACCTTGCTATTTTATTTAGTTGCCATGATAGATATACTTGTTTATATGTTGATTATGTCAATTAAAGGTTGCAGGAATTATGCTTTTAGTCGTAAAATAGTTGTTGGAATTAAACTTGAAAAGTTGCTAAAATTGCTCATTATACAACAAACCAGAAAACCAAATATTAAAGAAATGGCTTTCTCGTCCGATGTCGTTAAACCAGAGGTATTTGACACTGCCAACATTAAATGTTAGTATTCTGAAATGAAGCTTTGGCTGATTGATCTTAAACTCTTTTGGGTCATTTCAAATCCTCCAATGTTCCCATTGAAAATTCCTGAAATGATACGATGGGAGGATGCAAACAACTTAGTCTTAGCTTGTTCGTTAGCCATCTTATCTAATTGGTTGTTCGACATGTACGTTAACTTTAAAGATATCAAGCTACTCTGGGGTGAACTTGATGAGAAGTATTCCAAAGGGGATAATGGAATTGAGTCATTTATAACCGCTAATTACTTGAACTATAAGATGGTTGAGGGACAATCGGTGATGGAGCAACTTCACGAGCTATAACTCCATGTACATAACTTAAATTAGTACGACTATATCCTGCCAAAGTATTTCTAAGTAAACATCATCCTGGCTAAGTTACCACCCTCGTGGCATGATTTCGTGACCGCTCACCGACATTTAAAGGAGCGCTTGATTCTTAATGAGTTGTCAGCAACTATTAATGTCGAAGAGCATGCTAGAGCCAGTGACGGTGCAGGAAAGGCTCAAGTCCAGGCTCATCAAGTGGAGGTCAGGAGTGTTGCAGGCAGTGGGAAACAAAAGTTCAAGAACTAGCCCCAAACAAGCTCAAAGGCAAGAAAATGAAGAAGAAGGAGGAGATTATCTATTTTGTCTATGGCACGGCTGGCCGTAAAGCCAACCATTGCCACAATCATAAAGGTAGGAGTCCCTCTCCTGGTCAGCACAATAGCCGTAAGGCTGAAGTGAATGTCATACTGGCTAGCCCCAGTTCAGAAGGGTATGCACCTCAGGCCTTTATGGCAAGCCCATCAATTGATTGGTGGATTGATACAGGTGCTACTAGACATCTATGTACTGATCAATCTTATTGCTCTTCATTTCCGGGTGAAGGTGGTGGATCCGTCCTAATAGGGAACGGAGCTGCTGCGATAGTACGTGGGATTGGACAGGTTTGCCTGAAGTCATCTGAGTGGGTCAATGCTATGTAGGCAAGGAATAAAGCTTGTTTTGGAGTCCAATAAGGTCGTGTTGACCAAATTTGGTAATTTTATGGACAAAGGCTATGATAGCAGAGGCATGGTTCACTTATCCATTCTTGATCTCAATAATGTAAACATTTTTAATTTTTCCTATTGTAATAAAATTCATGATATTTGATATTCTCATTTATGTCATGTTGACTTTGAAGCCATTGCACGGTTAAGAAAAATCGAGTTTAATTCCAAGCTATAATTATGAGAAGGGTTCAAAGTATAAAGTGTGTGTGGAAGCTAAGCAACCCCGAAAACCTTGTCATAGTGTTGAAGGGTGAAGCACCAATCCACTTGAACTAATCCATTTTGAACTTTGTGAGATGAATGGAATATTAGCTAAAGGTGAAAAATGTTATTTCTTAACACTCATAGATGATGTGACTAAGTATTGCTATATTTATTTACTTAAGTCGAAAGATGAAGCACTAGAACACTTTAAAGTCTTTAAAACCAAAGTTGAAAATCAACTAGAAAAAAATCAAATAGTTAAGGTTGGATCAAGGCGGTGAATGTCTCAAATGAATTCTCTCAATTCTGTGAAGAAAGTGAAATAATACATGAAATTACTTCACCATACTCACCTCCAATCAAACGGAATAGCCAAAAGAAAGAACCGAACTCTTTTGGACTTGGTTAACTCCATGCTACAAAGTTCGGGTATGCCAGACTATTGGTGAGGTGAAGCAGTTCTCACTGCTAATTATGTCTTGAATAGGGTTCCACCTCGAAATTAGGAGGAAACATTGGATGAAGGATAGAATGGGAGAAAACCTAACTTATTATTTCTTCGAACGTGGGGATGCCTTGCAAAAGTGCATGTGTCGTTACCAAAGAAAAGAAAGCTTGGTCCTAAGACCGTTGATTATCTCTTTCTAAGGTATGCTAAAAATAGCACGGCTTATAGATTTTTAGTGGTCAAATCCAAGGTATGTGACATTACTACAAATATAATGATAAAATCTCATGATGCAATGTTCTTTGAACAAGTGTTTCCTATGAGACCAAATGAAGTCATTGACCATACTAGTTCATTTGAACACTCTATTCTTCCTAGCGTGGATGACACCGCTCCAGAGTTGGAGTTGAGGAGTAAGAGGCAGAAGACTGAAAAGTCACTTGGCGATGACTATGTTATCTATGTCGTGGATGATGAACCATGTGCCCTTTCAGAGGCATACGCATCCCTAGATGTGGATTACTGAAAGGAGGCACCATAGCGAGATGGATTCCATCATAGCTAAGAAAACATGGGAGATTACAGATCTTCCATCTGTATGTAAGCTAGTGGGCTACAAATGGATCTTTAAATGGAAGTGTAGACCTGATGGTACTATAGAGAAGTACAAGGCCCGTCTAGCGGCTAAAGGTTTCACGCAAACGGAAGGAGAAGACAGCTTTGATACATACTCTCCCATGGCTTGTTTACCCATAATTTGGGTGCTTCTAGCACTAGCTGCTACATACAAACTCCAAGTACATCAAATGGATGTAAAGACCGCTTTCCTAAATGGAGAGTTGAATGAGGAGATTTATATGCAACAGTCTGATGGCTTTGTGGTTGAAGGGTAAAAAAGAAGTATGTCGGTTGATTAAATCCTTGTATGGTCTAAAGTAAGCTCCCAAGTAGTGGTATGAGAGATTTGATAGTACTATGACCTCGGTCGGGTTTTGTCTAAATGAAGCCAATAGATGCGTCTATTATCGGTTCAATGGGGGCAAATGTGTCATTCTCTATCTATACGTAGATGACATATTGCTTTTTGGGATCAACATAGATGTAATCAATAGAACAAAGTCTTTTTTCTCCTAGAATTTTGATATGAAAGATCTTGATGAAGCTAATGTTATCTTAAACATCAAGCTAATAAAGCGTGAGAATAAAATTATTCTTTCACAATCCCATTATGTGGACAATGTCTTAACCACATTTAGGTTCATGGACTATAAGCCAGTAGCCACACCCTATGATCCAACGTTAAGCTGCATAAAAACACTGAACATGGAAAAGACCAGCTTAAATATTCTCAAATTATTGGATCCCTAATGTATCTAACTAGTGCAACGAGGCCTGACATCTCATATGATGTAAGTAGATTGAGTTGTTATACGGCCAATCTAGGAGATGACTGTTGGATAGCATTAGAGAGGGTACTCAGATAATTAAAGGGGACCACAAACTTGGGGATACACTACTCTGGCCATCCGGCAGTCTTGGAAGGATTCAATGATTCTAACTGGATCAATAACTCAGATGACATGAAGGCTATGAGTGACTATGCATTCACTCTAGTAGGCGGGGTTGTTTCATGGAAGTCTTCAAAATAGATTATCCTTACACAGTCCACCATAGAGGTTGAATTAGTAGCACTTTATTCAGCGGTAGTAGAGGCAAAATGGATTAGATAACTCCTTTCTAACCTCTTTGTGCTAGAAAAGCCAATTCCAGCAATATTGACCTACTGCAATAACCAAACCATTTTGGTTAAGGCGAAGAGTAGAAAGGACAATATGAAGTACCCAAAACATATAAGGAGATGACTTAAGTCGATAAGACATGCTAGAGAGATAGGTGTTATTTCTGTAGAATACATCCAGTATGAAAGAAACATGGCATATCCTTTCACCAAAGGATTGGCACAGAAGGCCATCCTTCAGTGTCAACGGGAATGGGGCGCATCCCCACGTAAAGGATCACATTGGTGGTAACCTATCCTAGAAGATCAGAGATTCTGTGAACTAGACTGTAGGACAACAAACTGTGTGGGATTAGAGAGCATATTCTAATGGGTCCCATTAGCTGTAATGCTCTTTCTGTATGGAAGGATGGGCAACAGCTCTGAATGAATTCGATACATATATGGGTTTGGGAGTCGTCCTACAGGATTCCCTGGAGAATTCACCTACATGAGTATGATGATGAGGTCGCAATCAAAGAAATATAAGGGTATACTTTCTTAAGTACTCATGACCTAGATACGGGGACATGATTGTAACGTCCCAATGCGAGAGGGAAAGGGCAAGCCGCCAAGTACAGTATGTAACTTGGGCAAAAATTCTCACACTAAGGCATTGGATCAAGGTGAAATTCTCCTTTGTCTGTGCAAAGTCGTAGTCCTTGTTGCTTGGCTTTGGGTTCCAACCCGCAAGGTACCCATCGTTGAATAGCTGTATATTAAGACATAGAGCACCTTTTATCAAATTGATAAATTGGTGGGGACTGTTGGATCTTTGAGAGCCATTCGGTAATTTCTCATTTGAGAAAAGAAAAGGAAAAAAAGAGAAAAGGATGGCTCGCCTATCAGTTGGGGAGAGGGAAGAGATGAAGCAGCATCGGCTACTCCGTTTGACTCGGCCACATGACTGTTCGGTGCCCTCTCTCTCGGCTGTTCCTTCGGCTGGTGACTCAGTTGGTGAATGGAGAGGCGACCATTGGTGATTCAGCGCCAGAGGCACAGGCTCCTCGGAGCTAGCCGTTCACAGCCTCCACGCTATAGCCCCTTGCCTCCTCTATATAAGCCACCTCCTCTTTTGATTCGGGTAGCTCCTCTTCAGATCTAGCTATAGCTCCTGTTTGGTCTTCTTCCTTCTGAGCTTTGGGTTTGGGAAGACTTGGTGCTTCTGCGCCATCTCCTCTTGGAGATCTCTTTCTTGGGCTCCCGTGTGTACCCTGCTGTCCGGTGGGGATTTGGTGGGGTTCCGAAGATGAGGACTTGATTCGAGGGAGGAAGAAGGTCCTGATCACCTGTGTTGCTCTTGAGTGCACTCTGCCAGTGCGCTTTGGTGGTTTTGTGTGGCATTACCTGTACCTCGATTTTGTGTTTCGGTGTGTTCCGAACTGCGAAAGTGGGCATTATATCTCTGTCAACCCTTGTCTAGTGATTTGCGGCACAGCAAGGCAATCGATTTTCTGGGACAACGTTTTAGCGTGCCATGCTCGGTTCTACTTGGTGGCTTTGAGTGATGACCGTTCCATGAGTATACTGATATGTGATTTTCCTCATCACCTTGCATATATGTGTTGTACTAGTTAAATTTCTGAGATAGATTTTGAGACTAGTACTGGGAAATATTGTTTGGTGATTTATGTGGGTTCGGCTTCTGCTCAATGAAGATTTGGGGTCAAGTTGAGTTTTGAAAACAACAATTTGTTATAGTTTGATCTTGAGCCAGTAACCACTTGCTATTAGTTTATTTCTTACATGATTATTAGTTCTCTATTTCATTCATTCGGTTTGTTCCTGTGAGCTTTGATCATTTACTTGCTCACTGTGATCATGTAGCTTCTATCTTACTTTGATTATTAAGTTGATGTCTTGAGCAAAGAATCATTTAATTCTGTCCAGTGATCACAGACTTGATGAATTGGCGAAATTGACTAATTAGACTTGTATGATTTATCTGGGCTCAAGATCTAATTTGTTTCAGAGAATTGTTGTATGTAATCTGTGAATTGAACTGACTCAAGTGGCGAGGAGGCCAAAATTTATCTTGAGCAGCCCGACATCTGAGAGCCATAAGTTAGCATCAAAATCTGAGCAAATATGCTGATTTTATGTGTTGCGTTGTCCCTACTCATAAGCATGTTATTTTATTTAGTGGACATGATAGATATACGTGTTTATATGTTGATTATGTCAATTAAAGGTTGCTGGAATTATGCTTTTAATCCTTAAATAGTTGCTAGAATTAAACTTGAAAAGTTGCTAAAACTGCTCATTATACAACATTACAGACTTAGAGGAAATTCTCAAGTTAATCGGAAAAAGTTTAGATGATAAAATGATGGAATTTTTAGATACTATGAGTACCACTAGCACCATGCTGTGGGACTGATGATGCCATTGAAAATATGTACCAAATACAGACTTAGAGGAAATTCCCAAGTTAATTGAAAAAAAGAAAAATATCGAGCCGTCCATCAAGCCAAATTATAATTGCTTAGATTAAAAGAAAGATCACATGTCAAGTATAATTGCTTAGATTTCCTTGCATAACCTTAGTTACAAATGATCGGAGATGAGATTATATTGGTCGATTTCGTTCCTTGGGTGAGTAATTATTCTTTCCATGAATTTTCATTGGTTAGTTCTTTGCAGTGTTGGTAATGTACTTTCATTCACTATTCTGTTCTTAAAGGAATTGTTGTTCTTGCAAATGTTGAGCTGTTCTTGCTACTCATAAAAGTTAAGTTGTAAAGCCATCCTTTTTATGAAAGTTTTGCCATCTTATTGAGGAAGATAATTTAGTTATTCAATCGGTGTTGTGGGTAGTAGAAAATATCTTTTGGCAAGTTATTCTCCTAAGGAAGGTTTAGACCTTTGTGTTTCTTTTTGAATATTTCGAGCGATTGAAGTTAAATGTCCCTTTTGTGAAGAAGAGTATTTAGACCCTTTTGAGATGTATTTTCAATGTTTGGATGAGATGTCATGATCATAGGAATTAAGAGACAATGTATGGGATGCCAAGTGTTGTAGATGACATGGCGTATAGTTGATTCTATTTAACATCCCTCGGAGAGATTTGTATTAAATTTCATGGTGCCTTGGAGTAGTTACATGGTGAGTTATGACTAAGAGTATGTTCTTTCCTACTAGGAATTTATGGATTATGAAGAAGTATATAGTATTGGATAATCCTTAATATTGCTTAATCTTCCCAATTTTGTTGGGTACATTTGATTTTTTGGGTCTCAATGGATCAATCTAATTGTTTTGGATGGATAAGTTAGGAAGATGTTGAATTATTGTCTTGGTGGATATTACATTTCAAAGTAACCTTACTATGGATACTTGGTGATCATATTAAATTGTTAGATTCATTTCTTAATATGGTTAATTGTTGGCACTGTATACAAAGGCGGTTTAAAAATCTGAATATTGGTGGATCTAGAATTTACAGAGGAAGAGTTTGAATAAGTTATTCTAACTAGATAGATTAGATGAAATTTATTGTAGTGTCATGAGAGACCATGATTGAGACAAGATTTTGATTAATGAAGTTTTAGCAGAATTATGCAAGATGGAATATTTTAATCGGTGGTTGTACATGTCCATGCGATTGCCAATAGAAGTAGGATAGCAACTAGACTTTATGATAAAGACAATTGTTAATAGAAATCATTCGAATACAATTAATGTGTGCTAGGCTTTGTTGTTGAGAATCACTAGAGTAGAGTTACTGGACTTTAATAGGTGTCTCATATTTATAAGCTTATAGAATTGTTGGATGGTAGTTGATGATTGATATAAGAATTTTGGAAGATCATTTTGATTTGTGCACTAGATATCTTCTAGGATAAAGTGGTTGTTGTAATGTTGTGAAGTTTGGGTGGATTCTCAATTTGGGGATGAGATAATAAAGAAGTGTGAAGCTAGTTAGTGAGTCCTAGAGAGTTTTTTGATGGAGTAGTGGATTTTGATGATCCCTGTTAAGAGGTTTAGTAAATGTATGATACAAGGCTTGTTCAGTAAAGGCATACTAGGAATAGTGGTGATTCTTTTAGAAGGAAGGGAATTTGATCATCCTTAGTGATGTCATTTATATAAAATGTTTTGTAGTTTTTGTGCTTTTGAGTCTCTGGGTTCATGACTTATGAGAAAGTTGTATTCTATTTTGCATCGAGATTAACATCAGTGAAGTGTTGGTGAATTTTCGTAGTTTATAAGAGGTTTGCACAATTTTGACTTTAAAAAAAGTGCTTTGCTATTTAATTTCATTTTTCTTAGGATTTTGCTTGCTGCAAATTACTATCGTTTTTTGGTCTTCTGTATTTGTTCTAATTGCTACTTATTTTTTTTCTTGTGAAGGTAATAGCTAATTCGTGTTATGAAGTCCTTTAAGGTTTATAGTGGTAACTGACTAGTAGTGGTCAAGTATACAATTTTATAGGGCATCGAGTGCTAAGTTATTTGGAGTACAATGGAGGATAATTTAATGTTATACTATAATTCTTGGGGAGAAATTAACTTCAGGTAATGATTATTTTTGGAGCAAAATGATCATAATGTAGTTGCTAGTAGAATTCATAGTGGCTAGTAAATAATGATATATTGGTATATATTTTGGATTGATTGGGGTTATCAAAAGTGCATAATTCTAATCAATTAAGTAGAATGTTGTGATTGTGTAAGTTGTTGGATTTTGTAGACAAAATTCATTGGTGTGGTTCAATGAGAATCTAATGTTGGTGAAGCAACTTGATCGATGTGGTAGTTATTTGGGTGATGAGGATTTTGGATTATTAGATGTTATGATTTGATCTTTAGTGGATATCTCTCTTAGAGTTAGAATCTTTCTAAAATGTAGTTGGTGGAGATTGTATATAGCTATTGGTGATATAATGATTGAGTATAATTGAATTGCCAAAATTTTAGTTGATGAGGCGATGGGGTCCCGATCTTCCGATAGGATTGATAACTATCGATTTGGGAGGAGGTGACTCTTACGATCCGACTACAACCGTACGACGTCGCTTACGCCTTAGCAATCGCTGAACCACACTCCAAGTCGTTATCAACCGTGCCAAGAACGCGGTTGACCTGACCACGAAGGTCTATTCCTGCATGCAACCGAAGAACACGCAAGAACAAGATAACAAGCAATCTGAAATTGCAAATATTTATATTAAGATCAAAAGGTGGGATTCCGCAGAAGGTTCTTTACGGTTGGTCTAGCCGACACAAGCGAAGAACAAAAGTTTTCACCATGGAAAAACTAATCAAACGAAATCCAAGAAAACTAAAAGGGTGCAGCCTCCTTAAATAGGGGTGGGAAAGCCGCACAAAACTAAGAAACAAAGGGGTGATACTATTCACATACTGTTCACGTGAACAGTAACCCTGTGAACAGTATGGGCCTAGGTGGGGGGCACCTCCCCTTTGGGCCCAAACATTACAAGGCCTAATTTGACCCAAACAGGTGATGTAGCACCTTCTTTGAGTGATTGCGGCAAGCACAGGAGGAATTTGGAGATGAGGCCAGATCCATTAGAAATAGGACGAGAAAAGCTTTCCATCGAGTACTCATGGATCTCAAACGGACTCCGTATGTGAAAGTTATGCACATTTGAACTTGGGCCGTCAAGCTGAAACCGAACTGATCTCGAGGCCGAGTTGGATTCCAAAACGTGTACAAGTTGAACTCTTGCTTGAATTGGTGCACAAGTGATGTGGTGCTACAAAAATATATATTTTCATCATTAGGTAGCATCATATTCTCATTTAAAGTATGTTGAAACTGAAGAAACGAATTCACCTTTAGTTCAATCTTGATATTGGGCGCTATGGTCATATTTGTTGGTGGCGTGGTCACATCATCCTCCCCTTCTTGATAGAAAAACCGTCCTCGGTTTTAGCATATGTGTAGCCTCACGTATTGCATGATCTTCATCATAAATCTCGGTACATAATAACAAACGCAACAAACTCTCATTATGTAATATCGTACGTTCTTTATCACACAAAGTAAAATCTTTTTGAAACGAGCTCACCTTATAATTTAAGTGATGCATAGGAGCTCTTGTAATTGGAGCAACAAGCATAGGAAATATGGTTATATCCATAGGGGTCGTGTCCTCATCATCCTCCCCTTCTCGAAAACAAAGCCGTCCTCGGCTTTTGATAAGTTGAAAGTATGGTAACAAAGAAGCCAAGGTGTATGCATGATATATGTATAAGTCATCCGTTTTAACAATTCTTCGTTGTTGCACAATTAATATTAGAAAATAGCAGCAATCATAGAAGCTCATCGTATCATTAACCCAATAGTAGTCATATATGTTAATCACCCAATTAAAAATTCTCACACAGCAATTATTGCAACTAGATTTGCAAATGTAAGTGAAGCATTTATTCATTTTGAATCTCTGAAGTTGTAAACTTGCAGTGGTGACACATATGGACAAAGCTACAACTTTTGGAATCAAACAAAGTTTATCCATATAATCAGATTTCAATTGAGCAATAGCAAATTCATCTAGTAAGGTTGAAAATATTTGCAAGTTCTTCCATACATTAATTTCATTATTCAGATTCTCAATGTTAGATGTTTCAACAAGAGAAGAACACATAGTCATTGAATGATCACTAAATTTTATTTTTCTTTCATAGTGAACAAGATTGAGCATACAAGAATTGTTGTTCAAAACAGCAAGTTTCAATTCATCCATGTGATCGCAAGTTATGCATATTCGATATACATTAAATTGATTTTCTACACCATAATCTCCAATCAAATTAAACTTATACCCAGGGGTGTAGGCACTAAACAAGAATTTCGAACATGCAAGTTCAGAAACTTTCTCCATAGCATGTGACAATTTCATAGGTAGATCGAACATGATGTAACACAATGAATTAGCAGGAGAAATTCTAGTCAAAACTTCTTTATGTGTTATTAATTCGACATGTGCAAAATTATGAGAATTTAGATTAGCACATGGTTCATTTAAGTCAACACAAGGAATATCAAAAGATTGCACTACATCAGGTATATACTCACAAGGTTGCTCTATGTCTTGTTGTAGCACCAAATCAGTATCTTTGTCATTATCGTTTTCCACTAAGTTTTGCTCTAAAATAGCATTAACAGTGGACAATTGTAGTTCTTCACAGGCATACTCACCTTGAGTGATGATAGCACTATTATCTTTATCTTTTTGGCTCTCCTCACATGATGTAGGGGCATCCATCACCTCATCTTCCTTCTCAAGTAATGGAGTTGGTAGCTCAAGTAACTCATTCTTCTCTTCAGCATGGTTTTCAACTTGCTGCAAGTTGTTAGTTACAGAAAAAGGCACAACCACAGGTTTGCTCTCATGTGTCCTATTATCAAGTATTCTCAATTCTTTCTCAATCTGACTTTCAACTTTACAAGCAAGTATAAACAAATCATAGAGAGAATTATATTCATTGTGGACGAGAATGTTCTTAATTTCTTGATTAAGCCCACCTAAGAATCTATTCTCTATAGCTTCTACATGTTCCTCTAAATCACAACGCATCACAAGAGATTTCAATTCTTCATAGTATTCACTTACAGTTTTCCTACCTTGTTCTAAACGTTGCAATCTTTTTAACAAGTCACGTGAATAATATGAAGGAACAAATGTAGATCTCATGATTCGTTTCAAAGCATTCCAAGTTTTAGGTACATGTGGTAGTCTACATTGTTTCCTCCACCAAAATAATGCAAAATCAGTGAATTCACTAGTAGCAGCCCTAACTCTTTTATCATTAGGAAAATCATAGCACAGAAAATTTTGATCTAATTGTATTTCCCATTCAAGATAAGCTTCAGGGTCATATCTACCAGCAAATGGAGGAATTGTAAACTTGGCATCATCATCACATACCTCTCTTGTTAAGGGATTATGTCGAAGTCGACAACGGTCGCGATCATTGGAGCCCTCAATTCTGTTGTTGATGGTGGTGAGGGTCTTATTAATACGATCCAACAAGTTGTTGGTCTCACAAAAATTGCTACAATGTGATCTTGAACCTGTCATGGTTAGTAGAAAACAAGGAAATACACAAGAATTATGTAAGTCCCTATAAACTACTAGGAGGTGGAGCTTCACAAGTCACACATCTCTCAAACTCTTACCAAGCTCTTACAAGTTCTTACCAATGCAAAACAGGTGGTGTAACCGGTGGCTGGTTCGTGATAACTTGACTCAAGTGATGTGTATAGCGATTGCAAGGGTCGGTTCGACGTGATCTGCTCGGTTAGTAAAAGGTGTAGCTTGGAAGGCTATATATGTAGCAATGGAGAACAATCAATTAATTTCAGAAATTGCACAGAATTGAATTATAGTTCGTACCTAGCACTTAGCCTATGTTGCTGATCAAACAAGGATAGGAGAAGGCCAAAACAAGTGTGTAACAATGTATAGGAGTGATGAACACAAGATAATTAAATAGAATGCAATCTGGAATTGAAAAGCACAAGGATTGACCCAATTCTGAGAATGGCAGATTTCTGTCCACTAGATAAGACGTCGGTATTTTGGCCGTAACTTTTTTCAATTGCCTTTTTTTTCAATGATTCTTTTTTTTCCTGTTTCCTCACGGCTTTTTCTACAACTTTTCTTTTGGGGCCATGTTCTAGAAACCGACAGATAAAATCTCACAAAAATCACAAGCGCAGACTGTTACAGATTCAGTCTGGAAATTTGGGTCAACTTGCACCGCAGATATCTTTTAACTGCCTTAATGGAATGAAGTTAAATTTTAGGGGCAGTTATATAAGGAAGTTATGGATCTAGTGGCGGTGGTCTCACTCAAAAAAAATATCGTAAACAAAAGATATGGCGTTTTTGGTGGAGGCTGTACAAGAGAGAGTCTTCTGGCCGAAATTGGAAATTAGGGTTTGATGTGTTTTTTTATGGTTTTGGACGTGGGGATTTTTTTGGGAGTTTTATGGAACCAAACATATGACCAGCAACAAGACAATGCTAAGACGGACACAAACTCAATTTAGCAAACCAAAATTAACAGATCTAAAAGCACAATGGGGTTTGGACAGCGGAAATAAACTCTTTTTGTGGGGCAATTTTTCTGGACTATGGGAAATAAAAATCAATCTACTAACTAGGGATACAAAGAATTCCTACCGGTCAACTGAAGCTCTGATACCACTTGATGAGGCGACGGGGTCCCGATCTTCCGATAGGATGATAACTTCGATTTGGAGGAGAACGACTTTGACGATGCGGCTACTAACCGGTCACGACCAGAACGCCAAGCAACATCAAGAAATGCTAATTGGTTGTTTGATCAGCAACATAGGCTAAGTGCTAAGACGGACACAAACTCAATTTAGCAAACCAAAACTAATAGATTGAAAGGCGCAACGGGGTTTGGATAACGGGAATTAACTCTTTTTGTGGGGCAATTTTTCTGGACTATAGGAAATAAAAACCAATCTACTAACTAGGGATACAAGAAATTCCTACCGGTCAACTGAAGCTCTGATACCAACTGATGAGGCGATGGGGTCCCGATCTTCCGATAGGATTGATAACTATCGATTTGGGAGGAGGTGACTCTTACGATCCGACTACAACCGTACGACGTCGCTTGCGCCTTAGCAATCGCTGAACCACACTCCAAGTCGTTATCAACCGTGCCAAGAACGCGGTTGACCTGACCACGAAGGTCTATTCCTGCATGCAACCGAAGAACACGCAAGAACAAGATAACAAGCAATCTGAAATTGCAAATATTTATATTAAGATCAAAAGGTGGGATTCCGCAGAAGGTTCTTTACGGTTGGTCTAGCCGACACAAGCGAAAAACAAAAGTTTTCACCATGGAAAAACTAATCAAACGAAATCCAAGAAAACTAGAAGGGTGCAGCCTCCTTAAATAGGGGTGGGAAAGCCGCACAAAACTAAGAAACAAAGGGGTGGTACTATTCACATACTGTTCACATGAACAGTAACCCCGTGAACAGTATGGGCCTAGGTGGGGGGCACCTCCCCTTTGGGCCCAAACATTACAAGGCCCAATTTGACCCAAACAGGTGATGCAGCACTTTTTTGAGTGATTGCGGTAAGCACAGAAGGAATTTGGAGATGAGGCCAGATCCATTAGAAAGAGGACGAGAAAAGCTTTCCATCGAGTACTCATGGACCTCAAACGGACTCCGTATGTGAAAGTTATGCACATTTGAAGTTGGGCCGTCAAGCTGAAACCGAACTGATCTCGAGGCCGAGTTGGATTCCAAAACGTGTACAAGTTGAACTCTTGCTTGAATTGGTGCACAAGTGATGTGGTGCTACAAAAATATATATTTTCATCATTAGGTAGCATCATATTCTCATTTAAAATATGTTGAAACTGAAGAAACGAATTCACCTTTAGTTCAATCTTGATATTGGGCGCTATGGTCATATTTGTTGGTGGCGTGGTCACATCATTAGTCAACATATTTGAGGATTTTCGTAACTGTTGGACCGAAATGGCGACAGAGGGGGGGTGAATGTCGTTTTCTAAAAATTGCCCCCAACACGTATCTTCTTCTCCAATAGCTATGGGAGCTATGAAGGTAGAAGACCAGTGCTCACAAGACACCCCAGCAGCAGGAAAAACACAAATACAGAGACCAGCAAGCGAGAAAAATCAAATCGGGAAAATTCTGGCCTCAAGCGGTAGTACCGCTTGGTCAAGCGGTAGTACCGCTGAGCGGTAGTACCTATGAGCGGTAGTACCGCTCCAGGAGCGGTAGTACCTCTCGAGAAAAACAGCAAACGGGAATTTCAGGCTGGAACTTTGAGACTTCGGATTTTTGGCTAAAAAATAGGTTTGCTCTCAATCTTTTTGATCCAAGGCCTTACTACAACATACTAAATAGTAAGGGGACCTTGGGAAACAAGAGAATCAAACCAAGAAGCAAGAATTTCAGATTATGGGTAAAAATCTGAATTTTTGCACAACCCGAGCCAAAAACCAAATTACTCCCCAACCGTTGATCCTTTGGCTATGAAACTTTGAGGATAGCTAATTAATAGCCTCTGGACTCTTCATACCAAATTTCAAGCCATCTCAACAAGGGAATCAAGAACAGCACCAAAACCTAGGAAGGCAACACATGAACAGGGGAGGCCAAAAAAGCAAATCTAAGATTAAACCAAGGTTTGCTCATGGGAACTTGATCAAATGATCTTAAGGCACTATCCCATCTTAGAGCAACCCATTTTGGCCAATCTCAGCAAGCAAGAACTCAAAACCACAAAAATCAAGAAATGAGGAAATGAAGAACAGAGGCTACGAACGGGAAGAACCAAACTTCAGATTTCATTTCTTGGATCACAATGAATACAGAGGAGTCCCGATGACACGATTACAGATAGAGGACATGATTACAAGACTCTCAACTCAATCCCTCTCCTCTCAATCCTCAAGAACACCAAGATTCTCACCACATCTTGGGAGGAAGAACACACAAGAGAGGAGACTCACATAGAACACATCGATGAAGGACAGAGGGAGCACGACTCTGCCTCTCCAACCACTAAAGACTAAAGGAAAACCACCTCCTAAAGCCTCTTTTGACTAGGGCTAACCCTAATTCCCTCCAAGTGCTCAAATGGGCATGCAGCCCCTCCTCTCCTTTTATAGCCCATGGCTAACGGGTCTCCGCCCCGTTACGCCGGCTAAATCCAACGGAGCCCGCTCCCGCTTGTGCAGCCTTGCGAAATTCCCGTTTCGCCCCTCCTGCACCTTCCGGGAAGCTTCCGCGCTCCTTGTCTTGCACGCCTCGCAACCACCTCGAGTCCACGTCGTCTTCGACACATCCTGACCGTTCTGACCTCAGCGCCACCTGCGCCTAGTCCGGTCCACCGTGTCTCGCCACGACTCCGCTCGATGTCCTGCAGCCACACAGACAAGAAACACATCACATAGCACCGCTCGACACATGAAAGCGTAAAATAGCATAAACACATCATGCTTACCCATGATGAAGTCCAAACCTGTCGAAGCATTAGAATAAATGACCTAAGCCCAAACGACCAAGTTTGACCAAATCGACCGAGCCCGTTGCACCACGCAACGACATGGTCAAAACCACCCAAACCAAACTCGACTAACCTACACCATTGTCAATTACTCATCATTCTCATGGGATCACGACCACATGGTCTCTCAATCTCCCCCTTGATGAGTATATTGACAAACTCGGAAAAAGCATGAAGAAGAGTTTGAGTTTGACGAATCCAACATGGTCCAAAGAAGAGAATGAAACAAATGACCATGTCGACAGAAGGAACACAAGAGCAACAACTGAAAGAGCAAATTGATCTCCAAAGCTCAAAATGATCCCAACTAGCTTTTTCTTCTCTATTCTCCCCCTTTTGGCAATAAACGCATCAAGGATGCAAAAGAGAGAATATGACATGTCAATGGATGAATATGGCTGAAGTTTGTTTATTCTAAGCATTTAGAGCCATGAGAATTATCCAATATGACCAACAAGTACTACACCAAGCCATAACTCAATAAAACGCTATCTAGATCATGACAACATATATATAAGCCAGCTAGAACACATAGATAACAATCTAAAAGTGAAGTACATTAAGTGAGCAAGTCAAGTTATCAATGAGCAAAGTCTAACTAGAGATATCCAAGGATGATGCAGGCCATGTCAATAAGCTAAGCGGAACAAGGAAGCTAACATTGAGTCCAAATAGAGTGCTATAAGCTCAAGATTGAAACTTTGGTTAAAGTACTTGGTTCTTTTTGAAGCTTAAGCAAATGGAGCACAAATGACATATTTTCTTTTGAAATTCATGGTTGTTGCCAACCAGATTTTTGTTTTATCATGTGCTAGGTCTCAAGCCTTATGCGACTACTCCAAGCCATGAGCTTAAGAAGATAGTCTAGGTCATCCAAAACTCCCCCTAAGTTCATGCCAAGTGCAATGGCAAGCCGTCTCATAGGAGAGAATTGGTGAGATCAGTTTTTTCGCACAAAACCGATCTTTTTGCTTTTTAACATATTGTACTAACTCAGCATCATCAAGAGACTAAACAGCTCAATCTAAGGCTCAATATAGATTCAACGCTCTACTCAGCCTATTTGACATGGCATGAATCATAAAGGGATAGCTCAAGAAAGACTAAACTCAAATGCTAGCATGACAAGTTTAATTTAAGTTGATCAATTTTACTTAACTTATCATAGCAAACGCTAGTCTACACATATGAAGTCATGATAAATTTAGCAAGCTAAGCACAAGTCATGGCAAGGTGTAAAGCATTGAAGCATGTCATAACAGGATAATGATCAAGGCTCAATGCAGATTGATTATAATGCTAGAATGCTGAAAATGCAAGAAAAATCTAGCTCCCCCTCAACATGACATGCAACTTTTAGTTCAAGTTGAGTTAAGTCACAATTAAGCTCCAGAAGCTCCCAAATGAACTCTCCCTGAACCAAAGCAATAAATTGAGAAGCTGGCAAATAAAACCAAAACAGGCAGTCCTTAAAGCATAGATAAGATATAGAGACAACTATGGCTCAGACTGACTCTCATCTACCCCATATGACTCCAGGACAATCAGCTGACTGTAAATCACACACTAGAGAGCAAACACGTACCCTGTCTACCCGAGGGTGGCCCAACCCTCGCTAGAACCTACAAGAAGTGAGTGAGCTCGACCTAGTGAGATAAGAAGCAGCTAATCCTGGAAGCACAAGATAAGGGTTAGAAGTCTAAGCATCTCGGCAAGAGAAGCACTCTAACCTATGCTGGAAGGACTAAACCCAAATGCACCCCGAGTGCAATGCAATAGAAATGAGACAGAAGCATAATCAATATAGTAAAGCAATAAAGCCCAAAGCTCCCTCTCACTACAGTCCATAAGGACACACCACCCCAAGCTCTCCCCGCAGAGCTGAAAACCTCGAACTATCCAAAGGCTTGGTGAAGATGTCAGCCAACTGGTGGTCACTCTCCACAAACTGGAGCACTATATCACCCTTCTCTACATGGTCTCTAAGGAAGTGGTATCGGATATCAATGTGCTTGGTCCGAGAGTGCTGCACTGGGTTTTTAGCAATGTTAATCGCAGAAGTGTTATCACAGAAGAGTGGAACACTATCTATGACCAACCCAAAGTCCCGCAGGGTCGAAGCCATCCAAAGTACTTGGCTACAGCAGCTGGCTGCAGCAACGTACTCGGCCTCTGCGGTGGACTGTGCAACTCCGGACTGCTTCCTCGAAGACCAGGAAACAAGAGAAGTGCCAATGAATTGGCAGGTGCCAGAGGTGCTCTTCCTATCTATCCTACAGCCGGCAAAGTCTGCATCCGAGAAGGCTCTCAAGGAAAGACAGGATGAGGAAGAGTACCAGATACCATAGTCAATGGTAGCTCGAAGGTACCGAAAGATGCGCTTCACCGCCTGACGGTGAGATACGCGAGGAGAAGCCTGAAAACGAGCACACAGACACACTGAGAAGTGTATGTCTGGTCTCGAGGCAGTGAGGTAAAGAAGGGAGCCGATCATACTTCTGAACTCTTTCTGATCAACTGGCTCGCCATCCTTATCTGGGTCAAGATAGGCTGTCGAAGCCATGGGAGTTGACACCGGCTTACCATCACTCATATCGAAGCGCTTCAGGAGGTCACAAGTGTACTTTCCTTGATGAAGAAATGTACCCTCCCGAGTCTGCTTAATTTGGAAGCCAAGGAAGAAGGTCAACTCACCCATCATACTCATTTCAAACTCGGTGCACATGACATCCGAGAACTGGGAAACCAGAGTATGGGAAGAGCCGCCAAAGATAATGTCATCGACATAGATCTGGACGAGCAGAAGGTCAGCGCCAAGCCGGCGGATGAACAAGGTCTTATCAACTTTACCCATTTCAAACCCATGACTCAACAAGTAGGACTTAAGCCTCTCATACCAAGCCCTGGGGGCCTGCTTAAGTCCATACAATGCTTTGGAAAGCTTAAAGACATGGTTTGGGTATTTGGGGTTTTCGAAACCAGGAGGCTGTCGGACGTAGACCTCTTCCTCAATAAGGCCATTGAGAAAGGCACTCTTAACGTCCATCTGGTAAAGCTTGAAACCCTTAGAAGCTGCAAAGGCAAGCAGGATTCTAATGGCTTCAAGTCTAGCTACGGGGGCAAAGGTCTCCTCGAAATCTAGACCTTCAACCTGGGAGAACCCCTGAGCAACCAGTCTAGCCTTGTTTCGAATAACCACTCCATCCTCGCTCTGCTTGTTCTTGAACACCCACTTAGTCCCAATAATATTGTGACCTCGCGGGGGCTCGACGAGCGACCAGACCTTGTTCCTCTCAAAATTTTCTAGCTCCTCATGCATGGCATTTACCCAAGACTCATCAGATAAAGCATGAGAGACATCTTTGGGCTCAAAGGAGGCAATGAAAGCAGAATGGAGACAGAATTGAGATAAGCCAGATTTTGAGCGGGTAACACGCTCGAAGAGGTCTCCAATGATCTGCTCTGAAGGATGAGCTTTCTGGATATGTCTAGGAGGTCCAGGATGAGATGAAGAAGTGGCCTCTACCTCGTGAGCTGACGAGGTAGGAACAGAGCCACCAGCTCCATAAGAAGCAGAAGGCATGGGCTGATCGCCTCGAGGTGCGGTGGAAGACGGCACCTCAAGGAGTGGATGAGGGACAGGATCAGGTAGACAACCGTCGTCTCCATCATCCTCATCATCCACAAAGATGGTCTCGGACTGCTCTAAAGAACCTGAGATATCGGGCCTAGTCCCCGGACTGGCCTCGTCAAAGGTCACCTCACAGGTCTCTACCATTTTGCTAGACTCGCAGTTCCAGACCCTATAAGCCCGCGAAGAAGTCGAGTAGCCTAGAAAGATCCCATCACAGGAACGTGACTCGAACTTATCTAGGTTCCCAGACTTCAAGATAAAACACTTGCAACCAAAAACACGAAAATGAGAGACGCTGGGCTTTCGCCCATATCTCAACTCATAAGAAGTGCGGTGCAAGTGTGCCCTAAGAAATACTCGATTTGAGACATGGCACGCAGTAGCTATAGCCTCAGCCCAAAACTTCCGCGGTGTAGAGTACTCATCAAGCATCGTCCTGGCCATCTCGACCAAGGTACGGTTCTTCCTCTCCACAACGCCATTTTGTTGTGGGACGTGCGGAGAAGAGAACTGGTGCTCTACACCTGTCTCACCACAGAAACTCTCGAAGTAGGAATTCTTGAACTCCGTGCCATTGTCACTGCGGATCGCTCGTAAGGCACCCGGGAGCTCAACAGAAAGCCTACCAAAAAGACCTCGGACATGTGAAAACGTCTCATCCTTCGAGGCTAAGAAAAACACCCAAGAATACCTCGAGAAGTCATCGACCACGACAAGAACATACCACTTCCCCCCTGCTGACTGCACTCGAGCTGGTCCCACTGTATCCATGTGGAGCAGCTGTCCCGGTGCATCGGTCATAGTGACTGTGACCGGAGGGTGAGAGGCGGCAACCATCTTGCCGTGCCGGCATGGAGCACAAACAAGATCTTTGACCATCTTGAGTTTCGGCAGACCACGAATGAGATCGTGACCGCTAACTCGAGTCAAATGGTCAAAGCCTATATGACCAAGTCTCCTATGCCAGAAGGAAAGGTCGCGGGACTCAGAAGCAACTAAACACCTGAGAGGATCACCAGAAGACTCAGAAAAATCAGCACGAAAGATCCTCCCAAAACGAGAAATCCCGCAAACAAGACTACCCGAAGAATCAAGAATTTTGCAATTGTTTTTCTTAAAGCTCACCTCAAAACCGTCATCGGTAAGCTGAGAGACTGAGAGCAAATTATACTGCAGCTTACTAACCAAGGCTACATCTTTCAAGATGAAAGAATCATTAATGCGCACAGTACCTTTGGCGATGACGCGCCCAGAAGAAGCATCTCCGAAGGTGATCGTCTCATCACCTGGAGCGCGGGCAAGGGAAGAAAACCAACGGGAATCTCCGGTCATGTGTCGTGAACACCCGGAGTCGACGAGCCAAACCTTTCCCTTCCCTGCCCGGCGAACCTGAGTCAACGAGAGAGTAAAGTCTCAGTACTGGGATAAATCAAAAGTGATTTTGGCACCCAATACTGAACAACACGTCGAGCAGATGAAGTAGTCAAGCACGACTGACCTCTATCTACCCTACGCTCTCCATGACTCAAAGAAGCAGAAGGTCTGTGAGCAGACCTGAAGCTGTTGCGGGGTCTGACTGCTACGGGAGAGCGAGTCGAAACACCGGCAACACGCTGAACACGCCGCGGGTAACTGTCTCGACGGGGGAAACGAGATGTACCCTCAGGACGGCGGAAGTCATGACCAGGAGCAGCATGAGGACGAAAAACAGAAGACTCAGAAAAACCAAGTCCTCGATGCTGCCCAAACCCATCAACAGCAGTAAACCTAGACCTCGTGCTGGTCCTAGGTGCACTCAGGATCTGGGGCTGACCCTGAATACGCCTAGGAGACTCAACACGGTCTCTACGCGCAATCTTGGCGCGCCTGAAGCATCGATCAACCGTGTGTCCATCCTTCTGACAGAAGGTGCAGTGATACTTCATCCTCTGAGAGGTAGAAGTAGCACGGTCAGGCTTCGCCTTCTGAGAGGCCGAAGCAGCAGGTGCAATCACCTTGCTGTCAGAAATCCCCTGGACATAGCCCGCTGACTTAAATTGGACTTTCTCGGTCCTGGGCTCGGTCTCGATCACACCTGGTGCTATGGGTCTGAGCACAGCAGGTGGATGCTTCCTCATATCCTCATAATAGTCATATCCTAGACCCTGATTAAATCTGCAAATCTTGGACTGGTCTAGAATAAGATTAAGCTTCTTCTTGCCGCCTACAAATCTCTCGAGAGTGTTCATAAGGTACTGACACTCCCGAAAGAGAGAGTTGCAAGAAGAGCAGGGGGAAGAGGGAACAGCAGGAGGTAAGGGAGCAGAAGAAGAACCAATAGTAGAGGAGAGAATGGCTTGTGCATGCACAGCCGACCCTGAGGGGACAGTCCTACTACTAGCAGGTTGGTTCGCGTCTCTAGGCGTCTCACCCTTACCCTGGGGCTTCTCCCCCACACCATCAATCACATCACAACCAGATTGTGGCTTCTCTAGTAAGTCCTTAGTTAGCTTCACACATTTGTCATTCAAAGCAACGAGTTCAAGTTTTAGTTTATCACAACTAATGCATGGTGAGCTAACAGAATCCTTAGTCGCATACTGAGCCATGTTCTTGTTGTTGTCAATCATTTCTTGAAACTGTTTTGAGACAGATTCAAGTTCAGCAGTTAACTTTGGACAGTTCAAACATGAATCAATAGGCTCAAGTAAAGAAGCACGCAACTCAGCAATCTTGTGATCTGCCCGTTTTAGGTTCATCTTTAAATTATTGCAATTTTCACAAGACTCGGGCAGATCAAGGAGCATGGCATAAGGTCCTCTAGCAGCAATGTCCTTAACCTCACATGAGGTGGGAGAAGTAGTCTCATCAGTAGTAAGTAGGGTAACAGCCATCCTACTCAACTCTAACTCAGCAAGCAGACTAACATTCTCCACCTTAATAGAATCAAGCTCGGAGGACACACTATCATGCGAGGTCCTTAACTTCTCCAAATCACCCAGCAAGGCACAGCATGTATCACAGTCGTCACGGGAGGGAGCAGATGTAAGAGAAGTAAGCTCCCGTGACAGTCTATCTACTTCCTTCTCTAACTCGGTACACCTAGTCCTAGCTCTAGCATGAAAACCTCCTAGCTTAAGGAAAGCTTCATTAAGTTGGTCATAGGAGGGACATACCTCGTCCGAGTCGGAGTACAGCTCGCTGTCGCTAAGTTCGCCCTCGAGGGCCATGAAGCACATGCCGGAGAAGTCGTCGCCGCTCTTGGGGTCTTGGTCACCCGTCCCGTCGTCGTCGCTCCATCCCTCCACCTCGCTGAGGTCGAGGTCGTCGAAGGCGGTGAGGACACGGTGAAACAGCTTCTTGGCCTTCCCGAAGTCGCGGAACTTCTTCTTTCCCGGCGTCTGAGCTGGAGGCTTCTTGTTGCGGTTCTTGTCGGTGTAGTCGTTCTTGCCTGAACCGCCGTAGTCGTTCTTGCCCTTCTCCAGCTTGGGACAGTTTGCTCGAATGTGGTTGGGGCCACCACACTCGAAGCAGATGACTGGTCCGCCTCTCTTTCTGTCCCTCCTCCTCTTGTAAGCATGGGAGAACTTCCGAGCTAGGAGGGCCAGCTGTTCATCCTCTAGCTGCTCTAACTGATCATCAGTTACGTCACATAGAGCAGCTAGGGAGAACCCACAAAGCGAATCGGCGGAAAAACCAGAAGCCGGACTGGGATCGGTGACCAAAGCCATCGACTGTGACTTCGACCGACGAGAGACAACGTCAATCTCGTGAGTCTTGAGGCGCGAGTACAGCGCGTCAAGAGTCAGGGTCGAGAGGTCTGTCGTGTCTTTGATGGTGGTCACCTTCATCTCCCACACGCGCAGATCGAGTGCCGCGAGCATCTGACGAGCGTTGTCCGAGTCGGGGTATGTGAGACCGACCGCTCGGAGGTTGCTCAAGATTTTGTGAAATCGCGAAAAGCACTCGTCCAGGGACTCACCAGCAAGCATCTCGAATTTGTTGTATTCGCGCTTGAACTGGTCCTGTCGAACCGTCTTGATCTGGGTGGTGCCCTCATGGTATGCGTCGAGGGTCACCCAGATGTCGTAGGCGGACGACAGGTGAGATATACGGTCAAACTCGCTACGACTCAACCCCTGGATGATGATGTTCCTTGCCTTTGCATTCGCCTCAACATCAGCCATGTTCCCGGCATTGATGTTCTCATCGGCAGGAACAGCGAATCGTACCTTGACCTTCCGCCAGATGGCATACCCCTGGGCCTGGATGTATGTCTCCATTCGGCTCTTCCAGAAGGGGTAATCGATGCCATCGAACACGGGCGGCTTGGTCGAGTACTTGTCCGTCGCCATGGCTCTTGAGACCGGTTAAGATCTATGAATTAGAGCTAACCGGCTCTGATACCAATTGTTGGACCGAAATGGCGACAGAGGGGGGGTGAATGTCGTTTTCTAAAAATTGCCCCCAACACGTATCTTCTTCTCCAATAGCTATGGGAGCTATGAAGGTAGAAGACCAGTGCTCACAAGACACCCCAGCAGCAGGAAAAACACAAATACAGAGACCAGCAAGCGAGAAAAATCAAATCGGGAAAATTCTGGCCTCAAGCGGTAGTACCGCTTGGTCAAGCGGTAGTACCGCTGAGCGGTAGTACCTATGAGCGGTAGTACCGCTCCAGGAGCGGTAGTACCTCTCGAGAAAAACAGCAAACGGGAATTTCAGGCTGGAACTTTGAGACTTCGGATTTTTGGCTAAAAAATAGGTTTGCTCTCAATCTTTTTGATCCAAGGCCTTACTACAACATACTAAATAGTAAGGGGACCTTGGGAAACAAGAGAATCAAACCAAGAAGCAAGAATTTCAGATTATGGGTAAAAATCTGAATTTTTGCACAACCCGAGCCAAAAACCAAATTACTCCCCAACCGTTGATCCTTTGGCTATGAAACTTTGAGGATAGCTAATTAATAGCCTCTGGACTCTTCATACCAAATTTCAAGCCATCTCAACAAGGGAATCAAGAACAGCACCAAAACCTAGGAAGGCAACACATGAACAGGGGAGGCCAAAAAAGCAAATCTAAGATTAAACCAAGGTTTGCTCATGGGAACTTGATCAAATGATCTTAAGGCACTATCCCATCTTAGAGCAACCCATTTTGGCCAATCTCAGCAAGCAAGAACTCAAAACCACAAAAATCAAGAAATGAGGAAATGAAGAACAGAGGCTACGAACGGGAAGAACCAAACTTCAGATTTCATTTCTTGGATCACAATGAATACAGAGGAGTCCCGATGACACGATTACAGATAGAGGACATGATTACAAGACTCTCAACTCAATCCCTCTCCTCTCAATCCTCAAGAACACCAAGATTCTCACCACATCTTGGGAGGAAGAACACACAAGAGAGGAGACTCACATAGAACACATCGATGAAGGACAGAGGGAGCACGACTCTGCCTCTCCAACCACTAAAGACTAAAGGAAAACCACCTCCTAAAGCCTCTTTTGACTAGGGCTAACCCTAATTCCCTCCAAGTGCTCAAATGGGCATGCAGCCCCTCCTCTCCTTTTATAGCCCATGGCTAACGGGTCTCCGCCCCGTTACGCCGGCTAAATCCAACGGAGCCCGCTCCCGCTTGTGCAGCCTTGCGAAATTCCCGTTTCGCCCCTCCTGCACCTTCCGGGAAGCTTCCGCGCTCCTTGTCTTGCACGCCTCGCAACCACCTCGAGTCCACGTCGTCTTCGACACATCCTGACCGTTCTGACCTCAGCGCCACCTGCGCCTAGTCCGGTCCACCGTGTCTCGCCACGACTCCGCTCGATGTCCTGCAGCCACACAGACAAGAAACACATCACATAGCACCGCTCGACACATGAAAGCGTAAAATAGCATAAACACATCATGCTTACCCATGATGAAGTCCAAACCTATCGAAGCATTAGAATAAATGACCTAAGCCCAAACGACCAAGTTTGACCAAATCGACCGAGCCCGTTGCACCACGCAACGACATGGTCAAAACCACCCAAACCAAACTCGACTAACCTACACCATTGTCAATTACTCATCATTCTCATGGGATCACGACCACATGGTCTCTCAGTAACAATTATATCGAAACGTGATTTGTAGGAGTCGTTGAGGTTGAAATTACTAGGTGTAATGAGAGAATGCTTTGGTGGTTTACGAGCTAGCAATTTTCTGAATTATTTATAGTTACAATCTTAATAGAAGTTTGTCTCAATCTAGGGATTAGAGGAGGTGGGATTGGATTTTGTGCTTTATCTTGGAACTATAAGTGTCCATGATATGTGTAGAAGTAGGAGAACAACTTGACTATGGAATTTGGAATGATCGCTGGTCAAATTCATTTGGTTGTGGTAAACGTTTGCGTGCCTAGATTTTGAAGGTGATTATCCTTAATGATTGAGGTAATAGGATTCAATATGAGAATCTATATTTAAGTTTGCTTGGAATTATCAATAGAATATTTCTTTAGTGGAGGAGTTAATTAGAGCATTTGGTGGATTAGTAGATCCTTTCTAGATTGGTGTGGATATTGCTTTAGGATTGTCTATATCCCTGAGGTTGTCAATTTGAGAGAATTGAGTTGATGTGGCATGTGAGAATTTGGAATCCCAGGATGTAAGACCAAAATTGATTCCTTAAATTTGAGTACAGTCTATTTTGTCTAGTTGATGACTACTTCATGTGTTTATATCTGATGTTCATTTCCGAAGTGAGTTTGTTTTATGTTGGAATTTGTGGTCATTTCCTTGTAAGAAAAAGAGGACGATGTTGATTTGAGCATTTAAGTTATTTTGCCTTTGGCTTATGTAGTATTCATTGGCAATGGTTTATTTGGATGTTGAGGGTTTTCATTGTGAGTTCTTCGTTCTTAGAACAAATTCTTTTTGGAAGAGAGTTCGTTTCATGAGTGTTTATTTGCTTCTTTTGCCCAAGAGATGCTCCTTGCAAATTGAAGTAATCTCTCTTTGCCTCAGAATATTCTCTTCTCAGAATAGTATTTTGAAACGGGTAGTTTTAAAGGTGGGTTTCCTCATGAAGGAGGAGTGATTAATTCCTTACTTGAGGCATGGAGGGATCGAAGGACATGTTGTATCCATGTGTGCACAATAGTATTGTGGGGTCTTGAGTTGTGCTATGCTCTTCAAGCTATCTACTTGGAGTCAGAGTATTTGTGTGTCCCGAGTAATTCTCGTGACTGGGTTGGAAGGTTCACTACTACAAAACAAGCTATATTAGACGCCTTATCACAGACGGTTTATGTGGAACTGTCTGTGCTTTAATTATCATAGATGGTTCATGGTGAAAATCGTCTTTGAAACTATCACAAATGGTTAGGTTTAAAAGCCGTTTGTGATGTCTCCCATTATCACAGATGACTTTTAATTATAACTGTCTATGAAATATCATAGATGGTTTTCATTTACAATCGTCTGCGTTTTTCCATTATCACAGATGGCTTCTAATTAGAACTGTCAATGAAATATCATAGACGATTTTTATTTACAACCGTCTTTGTTTTGTCCTTTGTCATACGAACTACAGAAGCTACTGAGCTGGAACAGATAAGTGTGACCAGTCACTTTTACAAAAGACAAATTCAAGTCAAATTTATTACAAAAGTTCAAAGAAAAGAGATTCCCAGATCTTGGGCTTCATATGCTTCCTCTTCTACTTTTGGAGTTGGAGGATCAGCGGCTGCGTTTTTTATCAGCGGTGTGAGTTGCACCAGCTGCTAGCTCCTAGTTTATCTACTCCTAACTTATTCCTATATCCTCCCCTCGACGACACCGATCAAATACCACCATGAGCTGGCTCCTCTGTTGTGACAACAGCAAGCATAAGGAACTCTAGCTCTGAAAAGCGCTCTATGGTCTTCGCGAAGCACCCTAAGCGTGGAACGCCAAGCTCGACGCTAGCCTGTCAAAGCTTGGGTTTCACAAGGGCGTCTCCAGGCATGCTGTGTACACACGCAGTGACAGCGTGTGTCGGCTGATCATCAGAGTGTACGTCGATGACTTGATCATCATTGGCACTGAAGCCGTCAACATTTGCGCGTTCAAGGTCGAGATGAAGAAGATGTTTCGGATGAGCGACTTGGGGTTGCTTTCCTATTATCTTGGCATCGAGGTGAGCCACGGGCCAAGTGGCACGTCCCTGTACTAATCGACCTATGCGCTCAAAGTGCTTGAGAAGAGTGGCATGGAGAACTGCAACAGCTGTCAAGTGACGATGGAGGCCCGCCTGAAGCTGAGAAAATCGAGCTCTTGCCCACTGGTAAACACCACCCAGTACCAAAGTATCATTGGCACCCTCCGATATTTAGTGAACACGTGGCCAGAAATAGCCTATGCAATGGGCTACACAAGTCGGTTCATGGAGGAACCGTGTGATCATCACCTGGCCATGGTCAAGCACATACTGCACTATATCGCTGGAACGTGCAACCATGGCGTTTGCAATGCAAGGAAGAGAGACATGCGACAAGTGCTATTAGGATTCAGTGATAGTGACATGGACGATGATGTTGACAACCGCAGAAGCAACACTGGAGTGCTCTTCTTCCTCAGAAGCAGCACCATTGCCTAGCAGTCGCAAATGTAGAGGGTGGTGGGACTGTCGTCCTGCAAGGCGGAGTACATTGCTGCGACGACTGTGGCATGTCAAAGCATTTGGCTAGTTCAGCTGATGGGCAAAATTCTCTACTCAAAGCCCAGTGTGTCGGTGCTTCAGGTGGATTACAAGTCCGCCATTGTTTTGACCAAGAATCCTGTCTTCCATGACCGGAGCAAGCACATCGACACTCACTTCCATTTCATCCGGGAGTGTGTTGATGGAAGGAAGATCATCCTCAAGCACACTGGCACAGAGGAGTAGCTCGCAAATATTCTCATGAAGGCTCTTGGGCATGTCAAGTTCCAGGACCAGCGTGTGAGGATTGGCGTGGTCAAGATCACAGGTGAATGCCGCAAGGATTAGGGGGGTGAATGTTGAATAAGCCAGCACATTCATCATTGTTGAAGATTCACTATAGAAGTCATAGTGGTCATGGTCGTAGAGTTACTATAGCAATCGTAGTGGTCATGGTCAAAGGATCACTGTAGTAGTCGTAGCAGTTGTGGTCGAAGGATCACTGTAGCAGTCGTAGCAGTTGTGGTCATAGAATTACTATAGCAGTCGTAGCGGCCGTGGTCGAAGGATCACTTTAGCAGTCGTAGCAGTTGTGGTCGTAAAATCACTATAATAGTCATAAATACTTGGCGTGTGCTCAGTCCACGCGAGAGCATGTTTTCCGTTAGAGTCGTGTGTGGCATGGCCTGGGTCTGTGCGATCGTGCGAGTCATGGTGCATAATAACGGTGGTTTAACCACCATGTTTAAGCTAGGATTTCTTTTAAGGGTTTTGTTAAACATCATCTGGATGTTTTCTTACTAACTATCATCCAGATTTAGGACCATTGAATTATAGATCCAATAGCCGTGAATTCTCCCCCCTCTCCCTTGAATAACGTTGTTCAGCTTTCCTACAGTGTAAAACACTTGTATTCTTGCTCTATTTTCTAAATTCGTGTGTATTCACATGTGTGCTTAGACATGTTGATCAGCTGGAGTTCCTAATATGCTCATCACTCAATCCCTCTTGTCTACAACCTCACCTTGCTTCTCCCTCACTCCTCTTGTGGCCAGCGATGCTGTCAGCAACAACAGCGTGTAGCGACTATGGCGCCATGCCGGAGACAGTGACAGTGAGAACTCTGTTGGCTATTCTATTAGTGGACTGAGTTGCCTCTTGGGTTTTGTTGACGGAGAATGAGAGCCTACAGTTCAATTAGTTCAAGCTACCTGCAATCTCAGTAAAGTGGAATCTTCTACCCAAATTTACCATGTTAGTTAATATTAACTGCTAGATATCCTATTTCACCTTGAACTGAAATATCCAAAGGCAAAATTGCATATTAATATGTAGCATAATTTATTTTTCACCAGTAGCTTTTAAATAGAAAACAGGAAACAGAGAACCTTTAGAATACAAGAACTCCTTCACTCCTATAGACACAACACTCTTAATAATAAAAAACTATGACATTATCATCCTCTCTCGCACATCACTTAATCCCCTCACCTACAACTTCTCCTTGCTTCTCCCTCACTTCCACTTGTGGCCAGCGATGCTGTCAGCAATAACAGCAAGCAGAGACTATGGCGGCGACAGTGATGGCGAGAACTATGTTGGCTATTGTATGAGTGGAACAAGTTGGCTGTTGGGTTTTGTTCATGGAGAATGAGAGCCTACATTTTAATTAGTTTAACCTATCTGCAATCTCAGTAAAGTCGAACTTTCTACTTAAATTTATCATGTTAATTAATATTAATCGCTAGATACCCTATTTCACTTTGAACCAAAATCTCCAAAGGCAAATTTGCATATTATTGTGTAGCATAATTTATTTTTCACTAGTAGCTTTTAAATAGAAAACAGGAAATAGTGAACCATTAGAATACAAGTAGTATCTTCCTCTCTCGCTCATCACTCAATCCCTCCTGCCTACAGCTTCTTGCATCTCCCTCACCCCCTCTTGTGTCCTGCGATGCTGGCAGCAACAACAACAAGCAGCGACTATGGCACTCTGGCAGCTACAGCGATGGCGAGACCATGTTGGTTGTTCTATTAGTGGAACGAGTTGCCTCTTTGGTTTTGTTGATGGAGAACGAGAGCCTACAGTTCAATTAGTTCAAGCTACCTGCAATCTCAGTAATATCGAACCTAATTTACCATGTTAATTAATCTTAACTGCTAGATAGCCTATTGCACCTTGAACCGAAATCTCCGAAGGAAAATTTGCATATCAATGTGTGGCATAATTTATTTTTCACCAGTAGCTTTTAAATGGAAAATAGGAAATAGTGAACCTTTAGAAAACAAGCTTCACTCTCTAGGGACACAACACTCTTTACGCAATGGAAAAGCTATATATGATGATGCTTGTACAGTTGAAAGACAATAGCATTAAGTTTATACTATTGGTCTAATACAAACACACAACACTTAAGTACGTTGGAACTATGTTTTTAAAGGAGCTGAGACATATGTTCTATTATCCTCCTTAGTAGGGACGTTGGACTTATGTGACAAACACCGTACATACAATGATACACAAATGTAGCCTTTTCACGTGTGACAACCAAAGTTTTGAGAATCGGACCGGTGAGAATGCCGGTTCTCCGGTTCGCCCACTGGTGCTCTGATCGGATCGTCGTTTCCCAATTATTAGTATTTCATTACTTTAATATCATTTTAATTCTGACATATTATGAATAGAAATCCCAAATATAGAAATATAACATCAAAATGGGAGATTCGGGAAGAACCTAGTGTTGCATGTGAAAACTAATCATGTCTAAGGTAAGCAAACACTATTTCCTACAACCGTACTTGAATTAGAAGTATGCTCTAATCAGGAAACACCAATCCCCATCTATCCAGCTTGGATCCAAACTCAAATCCGGCACAAACTCCGAGCAGCAAACACCAATCCCCACATAACCTGCATGGGATACAACCTGATTGAGTGATCTTCGTCTGTGAAGCAACAGTGCCACCGGCGCCCGTCACCGCCGTCATGACTCGTCGGGACGCAGCCACTACTACAGAAAGCCTAATACTAGACGGCCAATCACAGACGGTTTGACAAAACCGTCTGTGACCGACACTAACAGAGACGGTTTTAATTTGGTCACCGTCTATGTTGGTGGCGTCGGAGAAAACGAGTATCACAGACGGTTCTTACCGATGAACCGTTTGTGATCACAGACGGTTTGTATTAAAAACCGTCTGTGATAATGACGCTAGGCATTTATTGCGCTGCTCAGAACCGCATCTGTCTTCATGTCGATCCAGATCTAGCCGGTGCTGCACTCTTTTGCTCAGGAGGCAAGCTAGGCGATTTCAGACCAATTAATTTGGTGGGAGGAGGCAGAGATTAAGCTTTGAAGATTCATACTTTCCTGGTTTCTCTAGATATGGTTAGTAATGAAATTTATTTTATTGAAGATGGTTTGCAAAATTGTTAGTTATATAATAGCTTTTGTGTTTATAATATGAATTAAGCTAGCAAAGCCTGAATGCATGTGGTATATATACACATGTAGTAATAATTAATTAATTTAATTTGTAATACTAAGTTGTTATATATATACATAACGTAGGACCGAAGCTGGATGTATGCCGCGAGCCGTGTGAGTGAAGAGTACATTAATGGCGTGTCTGCTTTTATAAGAGTTGCCGAGGACGATATGCTGAATAAGGGGGTGGAATATATGTACTGTCCATGCACTGACTGCAAGAATTTAAAGATGTTTAAGAATCGAGCAAATTGAAGCGCACTTGATTCGAAGGGGTTTCAAAAACGGTTATACGTGTTGGACCAGTCATGGCGAAGTCAATGATCATATATCGCCGGATGACATTGCCGGTGAAGTGAATGATATGCCACCAGATGACATCGCCAGTGAAGTGAATGACATACCGCCGGATGATGTCGATTGTGGTTTGGATTCGGATAGGTTGCACGATGACAATCTGGATGAGATGCTTCGCGATGTAGAAGAGAACTATGATGAGAGAGAGTATGTTAAATTCCGGGGCTTGATGGAGGACTCATAGAAACCTTTGTTCATGTGCTGCAGGTTAAAGTACCCGAGTTGGTCCGACAAGAGTTTCACGGCGCTGCTAGGTCTTTTAGCGGACATGCTTCTAGAGGGAAATGAGTTGCCTAAAACCACGTATAAAGCCAAGAAGGTTCTTTGTCCGTTGGGAATGGAAGTAGAAAGAATACATGCATGTCCGAACAACTGTATCCTGTACCGTAAAGAGTATGCAAACATGCATGTATGTCCGGTGTGTAACGCATCCCGATACAAACGTAACAATCAATCAGATGACGGCGAGGGAACAGAGGTGAAGTAAGGACCTCCTGCTAAGGTG
Source organism: Dendrocalamus latiflorus (assembly GCA_017311315.1). Taxonomy (NCBI): domain Eukaryota; kingdom Viridiplantae; phylum Streptophyta; class Magnoliopsida; order Poales; family Poaceae; genus Dendrocalamus; species Dendrocalamus latiflorus. The sequence goes on along the minus strand of CM029642.1, from coordinate 44,834,787 downwards.
GCATGGTATTTTCCTATAATTCCCCGTTTGAAAAGGTTTTTTGCAAATCCAAAGGAGGCAAAACTGCTGCGTTGGCACTCGGAGGAGCGCAAGAAGGATGGAATGCTAAGACACCTTGCTGATTCCGCCCAGTGGACAAACATTGATAGGAGTTTTGCAGATTTCGGTGCAGAACCAAGGAATATAAGGTTTGGACTGAGTACAGATGGAATGAACCTTTCAGTAGCATGAGCAGCCGACATAGTACATGGCCCGTGACTCTCTGCATCTATAACCTTCCTCCTTGGTTGTGTATGAAGCGAAAGTATATTTTGTTGTCGATACTTATCCAAGGGCCAAAGCAACTTGGGAATGATATCGATGTGTACCTGGCACCATTGGTGAAAGATCTAAAGGTACTGTGGAACGAAGGGGTACAGGTATAGGATGCATACAAACGAGAGAACTTCACTTTGTGCTCTATATTGTTTTGTACCATAAATGATTATCCTGTCCTTGGTAACCTATCGGGCCATAGTACAAAAGGTGTCAAGCTTGTACCACTGTTTAGATGATACCGAGAGTGTGTGGCTGAAACACTTACGCAAAACCGTCTACATGCGTCACCGCCGGTTCCTTCGGAGGGCTCACCCATACCGCAAGATGAAGAAATAATTTGATGGAGGGAAGGAAGACGGTTTAGCTCCAAGGCATTTAAGGGGAAAAAAGGTTTATAATATGGTGAAGGATTTAGATGTTGTCCTCGGAAAGGGACGTAAATTGAGGGCTCATGAGAAGAACACCTGGAAGAAGAGATCAATATTTTGGGACTTACCTTATTGGTAGTACCTAGATGTTCGACACTGCATTGACGTCATGCACGTACAAAAGAATGTATGTGACAGCTTGATTGGTCTCTTATTGAACATTTGTGATAAAACAAAGGACGGCGTCAACGCACGGCTTGACTTGGCTGATATGGACATCAGGCCTGAGTTAGCACCGACATGCACTAATAATGGACGAACATACCTTCCCCCTGCATGTTACACTCTGTCCAAGGCCGAGAAAACAGAACTGTGCCAATGCTTGCATGGTGTCAAAGTTCCGTCTAGTTACTCCGGCAATGTGAAGAAACTTGTTTCGATGCAAGATTTGATGTTAAATGGCATGAAGTCTCATGATTGTCATGTGCTGATGACACAGATGCTCTCTATTGCAATTAGAAATATTTTGCTGATCAAAGTCCGAGAGACAATCATGAGGCTATGTTATTTCTTTAACACAATTGCTCAGAAGGTCATCGATCCCGAAGGACTAGATACTCTACAGGACGAGGTGGTGATGACTCTATATCATCTTGAAATGTATTTCCCTCCTTCGTTTTTCGATATCATGGTCCATCTCATTGTTCACATTGTGTGGGAGATAAAAATGTGTGGGCCCGTATTCCTATGTAGCATGTACCCATTTGAGAGGTTCATGGGAATTCTCAAGTCCTACGTACGGAATCGATCTCGGCCGGAGGGCAGCATCATCGAAGGTTATGCAAGCGAAGAGGTCATTGAGTTTTGTGTCGATTATATGGCTCATATTCAACCGATAGGTGTGCCTCAATCTCATCATGAGGGGAGACTGAAGGGTATCAGAACTATCGGAAGGAAAGCAATCACTGCAGATATGGGCACGTATACTCAAGCCCATTTCACGGTCTTGCAACACATGACTGAAGTGGTGCCTTATGTCGACCAGCACAAGGATGTGCTTCGGCAATAAAATCCGGAGTGGCTAGATGTTGGATCATGAGGCAACACAACAGTCGGTTTAACCAATGGTTGAAGGTGCAAATCGCTAAGAGCTCGCCAAGTGAGACACTGACATGGTTGGCAAAAGGGCCAACATTTACAGTTGTGACATGGCAAGGATATGACATAAATGGGTACACATTCTATACACAGTCTCAGGATGTAAAGAGTACTAACCAGAACAGCAGTGTCCACATAGATACGTTCAGTACTGATGGGTCGAGAAACTCATACTATGGGTTCATAGAAGAGATTTGGGAGCTCGACTACATGGTTTTCAAGATCCCCTTATTTCGTTGTCGTTGGGTGCATCTCCCACAAGTGAAGGTTGACAAGTATGGTGTCACTACCGTGGACCTCCAACGTGTCGGGTACAAAGACGAACCATTCGTACTCGCCAACCAAGTTGTTCAAGTTTTCTATGTAATCGACCCGGCAAATAAGAAACACCATGTAGTTCTTCATGGAAAAAGGAGAATTGTCGGAGTAGAGAATGTAGTGGACGAGGAAGAATACAATCAATTTGATGAGTTACCTCCTTTTGGAAATGGCATAAGGGTCGACGACAAACAACGTGACGTAACTAGTTACGTATGCATTGATCATCATGAAGGGCTAATTTTTAAAGGAAATAAGCAAGTAGAATGAGAATGTGCGACATATATGTGGGCATTTGCATATATGTATATAACAATGCATGTATGTGATATATGTGTGAATTGGCATTTATGTATACAACAATGCATGTGTGTGATGTATTTGTGAATTTGCATATTTATGTATATGTGAAAATATGTGAAGAAATACATTGTGTGAGGTTGGTGAATGTAGTGAATTTTGAGAATGAGAAAATGTGTAAAGAAATACACTGTGTGAATGCAGCTGGTTGGTGTTGTATATGAATGCAGCTGGTTGGTGTTTGTCTTAATAACTATAGTCGGGGGCAAAGGCTTATTACAGACGGTTCTCCATTTAGAACGGTCTGTGATAATAAATATCATATACGATTCTAAGTTTAAAACCGTCTGTGATAGTATAACTATCACAGACAGTTCTATGTTTAGAACCGTCTGTAGTAAGCCTTTATATATAACCCCCGCTAGGGTTTTGCGCGTACACTGAGTCGCTCTCCCGAAGTCTACATCTAGCCCGTGGTCTTGGCGTCTCGCCTCCTGTCACCGTCAACCCGAGCTTGCGCCATCGCAGTTGCCATCGACCCAACTCGTGCCGTCGCAGTCGCCATCGACCCGAGCCCGCGCCGTCGCAGTCGCTGTCGACCTGAGCCCACGCCATCGCAGTCATCGTCGACCCAAGCCCACGCCGTCGACGTCAACCCGAGCCCACACCGTCGCTGTCGTCTCGAGCCCACGCCGCCGTCGCCACCGCCTACACAACGCCGCTGAACCCTAAGGTGCGCAATTAAAAAATGTTAGATTATATAAATCTGTGATGAATATAGATATTCCTTTATATATATTCTTTCATATGTTAACTACCAAAAATCATCACAAATTTCCTAAGCATTATCTTTAGCATTGTCCTTCATTTTTTATGCAACCTGCCATTATTAGATTTAGGTAACTTCTCTATTGTTTTAGCTGTTGTTGTTTCATAAACTTCTCTGTTGTTTTACCTGCCAGCAATCATCACAAATTTCCTGGCTTGAATCTGAATGCTAGATGTTTTAGGTTATGTAACATTTTAAGCCAATTCAAACCATCTCTCATGGTTCTTTTGTAAATATACATCACCTCTTAATATTTTGATTTTTGAAAATAAATGAAAAAAGCTGCATAGTTCGCTTGCCTCTTTTCAATCTTGTAAAACACAATATCCAAAGACTTAATTTAACAAATCTTAAACCATTATTCAAACCAGAGCATAACATTATACATGTGTATATATGGCCCATTAGCATGTACTCTAGAGTTGTATTGTAATATGTATATGTATATGTCTATTTCTCCGACATGCTCCATTTATATCACCATCGTATGGCACTTTCTTATCTTATCCTAATAGATCCAAAAATTGAGCGAATCATAGTATGGCACTTTCTTATCTTATGGTCTTCTAGGATGGTTCTTCATAACTCCTTATAGCTATTGGAGTGTGAGAACTATGGTCTTCTCTTTCCACCTGTTTATATCTTGAAGAAGTCACTGGATTCTTCTTTTCTGTTGCTTATAGTGCATGTAATTTGAATATATCCCTTTTATATGTTGTTTAGAAGGCTAACATGTCACCCGCGCATTATTCAACATCATCGCCGGATGCGTCCGCTCCAAAATCAAAACGCCGAGGAAGAGGGCTATTGAAAAAGCCTGAGGGCCGATTTACCATCACAGAGGTTGATGGATCTGGGACCCCTCTCCTTCCTCCCAAAGCAGTAAGCGCATTCTGAAGAATGGTCGGAATAGTTGCACGAGAACGAATTGAGATCACATTCGATTCGTGGAAGAGCCTGCCTAAGACTCGGAAACATGAGCTGCTGACATAAATTTTGGCATCGTTCGAGATCCCAGAAGAACACCAAGACGCCGTGCAACGACAAGCCTTGCTAGCAGCGTGCAAAGCATGGAAAAACTTCAAGAGCACGCTTGTCAAGGACTACGTGGAGAAGGACGAAACACCCTTTCATAAATACCCATTCCTGGAACCACAATGGGAAGAGTTCAAGGCGATGAAGATGACCGAAGATTTCAAATGTATAAGTGCGGCGCACAAGGCCCTTCAGGCAAAAAACACACACCCTCACAGACTTGGCACAGCTGGGTATGCGGGTAAAATCCCGCAGTGGAGGAGGGAGGATGAATAGGTAGTCCTGCAGAACACCGCCCCGCCATTTGCCAATATCTCGGATGACCGTGTTCGAAATTGGATTAGAGCAAGGTCATCTACAACAACATCGGGGGACGTCTCCTTTTGAAACCCTGCAGACCAGCAAGTGTTCCAGCACTTGGTAAGATATCGATCGAATTACGTAGCTTGTAATTACTCCACAACTTCGTACGAAGTGAAATGACATGTCGTACTCCTTGCAGGAAGCGCTGAGTGTTGAATCTTCCCAGGGATCATTCCAGGGAACAAGGGAGAAAGATATACTCTCCGCGGCCCTGGGAAACAAAGAGCACCCGGGTCGTACGAGAGGCCTTGGGCTTTACGTCCCTTGGAAACATGGTTTCCAATATGACTCCGAAATGTATCGGCGTAGGAAGAGAACCAAAGCCGAGCGTGAGGCACGACTATGAGAAGAGATCAAGGCATCTCTTAGAGAGGAGCTGGCAGAATATGTCAGAGATAAGGTGCAGAGACATACAGAAAATCAGTAGGCCGCCGCCATCGCTCCTGTGCTAGCTAGCTCGCACAACCATCCGAGTAGTTGCGCGTTCAATCCGATGGAAAGCGAGGCCAGACTTCCTCTGGACGACATCCAGGTAATAATTATTATCTCTCGAATGCTTGCTCCATTGATAGGCCTATTGGAGTAGCTAATTTTGTATCGTTATGTAGGAGCCTACGAAGTGCAGGCTCCAAGTGAGATATGCCTTTGTTCCCTTGTATGCTGCTTGGGGCCAGGCATATCCGTCTGGTATCGGGGCCATGGTGCACCGTCAAGCTTTAGCGCCAGGCTTCGCAAAAGTTAATGTAGATGGTGTGCATGTCAATTTTGAGGTCGTCCCGCTACCGAAGCCCCCCAATGACGAGATCGTGACTCTAGGGCAGGCCATTGGAACATTCATCCAGTGGCCCAAAAGCGACATCTCCCTGGAGGCTTCTTCACCGGTGGTAGGACCAGAAGGGCAGTGCGAACTAGAGCTACATGCACTGGTGCCATCTCCACAAGACTTATCTCTAGCACCGCTACCTGCACCGGTGCTATCTCCATGGGTGCTATCCATAATCAACGAACTTGTCAGCTGCACAAGCAATACTTGAATGGCAATCATGCATCATCCAAGTATAGCTTGTGCAGCCTGACAAGTTCGTTGATTATGAATCTGTTCCTTTCGCGAGACCTCGATTCCGGAGTGATAGAGCAATAAAAAATGCAATGTTACCATCTAAGTGCAAATGCAATGTAGATCTTTTGTAATTGTGTATTTGTTAATGGATATTTTATTTCATTTAACTAATTGATTTGCGAAATGGATGCTTTATGTTTGTGAAATGAATTGAGATGTGAATTGGATGTTTTATGTTTGTGAACTGAATTGAGATGTGAATTGTATGTATACATGTATATGTTGATCTGCTTGTTTCAGATGGCATGGCTAGCATTTCCTGAGGCTAGCCAATAAACATAAATAGATTTAGGGGTAGAAAAGAATATCACAGACGGTTTGTAACTAAAAACCGTCTGTGATAGCTGATAATCACAGACGGTTCGTAAGTAAAAACCGTCTGTGATAGCTGATAATCACAGATGGTTTTTAGTTACAAACCCTCTATGATATTTACACCACAGACAGTTCGAAAACCGTTTGTGATAACCTTTGATTATCACTGACCCATAAATTCAGACGGTTCAGAAAACCGTCTGTGATGACGTGTTCGAACCGTCTGTAATACGATTTTCTGTAGTAGTGGGTGACCCTATCCGTCGCCAGGATGCAGCCAGTCTCTCCACTGGCCACTTGCATGCGTCGCGTGGCTCTCTCACTGTGAAGCTCCACCAGCGCGGAAAGATGAATCGAGAGAACAGGGGGAGGCGGCACTAGAATGAGGGTGGGTTCTCCGTTACAGATGAGTAATTATGACTATTGTTGATAGCTTTTGGTTATATCATGAGCATCTATTCGAATGTACCAAATGCCGATAAGCCATTTAAAAAAAATTATACTAATAAACCGCATCGAAAAGACGGCAGAGATGCTGTCCTGTTCGTTTATTCAGAATAAGCTATATGCTATGGCTTGTTCTTTTTGATTTGTTTATGGCTTTTAGCTTCAGCTTCTTCGAAAACTGGAATAAATGGGGTGGTTTCTTCAAATAACTTCTTAAAACCATTTCTCCAAATAGCTTTTCGTGCTTAAAACCGTGTGTCGTCGGTGTCGGCGTCTCCGTCGTCACAAAAAGCATGGATAAAAGCAATCAGATATAACTAAAAATTATCAGCTATAGCTAAAAAGTAGACATATGTTGAAAAAGGAGGCCAGAGCGAGCGTGAGAGAGAGCAAGAGAGCATAGGAGGAAAACCAAAATCTGTAGTAAATCCACTCGTATTCACACATTTCCCATCTTACCACTGAATGCACAGCATGAAGATAATAAGAACGAGGGTACTTATGTCCTAAACAAAAACCGCTCGGTTCAGTATAGCCAGCACTGGCTCGCCAGTTTACTCAAAAACCAGTCGAAATGCACGGCAGCCTTTGAGCTGAACCGAACTGGCTAGGTCACTGGTTCCGGCTTTTTCTGGTTTTACCAGCGATCCGGTCCGACATTTTAAACACTGGTCACAACTCATGAATACAGCTGTAGTAAACAACAATATAGTATGAGAATTTGATTACTTAAGATAGCATGGCAGTACACAGCAACAAGTACCAAGCGTCTTGTCGGAGCATAGAAAAGATCACCGAGTGCTCTAATACCTCTCCAAAATAAAGTCAAACAGATCTTAAGGTAGCAAAGCTTAACACCTCAGCTACTTTATGATCCGTGAAACTTCCCTTTAGAAAATAAGGCACTCCCTTTATTTACTTACTTAGAGCACACCATCAATATACCAGACCACAATATAAGACTATTTGGGAGCACAGCCTTACGGATAGACTTCAATTACACCTCGAGCTCCCAGTTTCTTGATAATCTTATAGTCACTGAACCCTGCTTTCATGAAGATGTGGTGCCAGTCGTTTTCGTCGCGTTGCCCGCCTCTAGTGCACACCATCATGACTATGTCCATCAGGAGCTGCGCTTCCAACATAGGCCCTGAAGAAGAGCCAATCAGTATATCTATGACGATCACCTTCCCTCCCGCTTCTCGCGAAGGAATGGCCTTCTTGCATTGAGCCATGATTTTTACACAATCCTCATCGCTCCAGTGGTGCAGCACAAGCTAACATGGATAAAGTTGCATAAAATTATGTGAGGAGCTATGGAGTATGTAAAAAATTAAAGACCTGGTGATTCTATGCATCATGGGCAGAAGGCTGCAAAAACGTTGAAGTAAAAGTTTCATATATGAACATGCCAGCTAAGATTGACATCTCAATTCTCATCATTTGGTTTAGGATCGTTGTAATTTTATTTGGCAGTTAAACATATATTAGAGATGCCTTTCCCATTGGTTTCTCACTTTGTACCTTGAGCATCACAGCTTGAGCAGCGGGGATGGACTTGAACATGTCACCCGCAACGTAGTTAACGACACCATCAGCCTGGACGGAACCAATGACCCGTGGAAGGTCCAGCACGGTGCACTTGATGTGTGGGAAGGCCTTGACGATGGCCCTCGCCGTCGTTCCGTCGCCGCCGCAGCAGTCGGTAAGCGAATTGAGCCCCTCGAACAGCTCGCGGCACTGCCGCAACACCGTGCCCATCCCCAAATTATCGTGGGCCGCCAAACCTTCGTTGGCCTCCTTGTCGAATTCCGGGAACTTGCGTGCCATGCTCTCGTCGAAGAGCGTCGCGCCATGCACCTCTTCAAACGGTGCAAGCGCCACGTCTTTACTGAACCAGTCGCCCAGCCCCATGGCTGCCTCCATGCAGTGCCGCGAGGTCGCACTACTAGATTTTCGGCCTAATGCCACGAAAGAAATTGCAACGCCACCAATTTGGTTGTAATAGGTAGGATTTATTGCAACGTTTTTCCAAAACGGTGGCAATAGGTGGACGTTATTGCCACTATTATATTGCATTGCGATATTCGTGAATGTCATTGCAATAGGTAGGTGTTATCGCAACCATTTTGAAAAAGTGTTGCAATAGGTTGGATATATTGCCACGACACTATTCTGTTGCGTTAGTGTTGATTTTCGTTGCAATTATTTGCTCCTATTGCAACCATATATAATTTCGTTGCTATTGGGTGATACTATTGCCACGATGTTTTTTCGTTGGGATAATCTTCAACGGCGTTGCAGTAGGTAGTTGCGTATTGCAATGAAAACTAAATCGATGCAATAACATATTTATATTGCCACGTGTAAATTTTGTTGCTATAGAGTAGTGTGTTTCGTTGCAATATGGTATTCTATTGCAACTCTTTTGATTCGTGGGCTTTTGTTTAGCTATCCAGTCATAATGGTTCAGCTGACCATTGCAAAAGCGGTACAATAGCTTTGTGGGCATAGGGAGCTTGAAACCAAGATCATCCTCTGCTGATTTTATCTGAAATTCGAAAACACCTTTACTAAGTTTTGAGTGCTTCAGGAAAGTTTTCAGACAACCAGCTTTTCAACGTACTCCAGAAATTTAATTGTTGGTCAGGTCCAGGGGTGGATCTACAGTAATTCATGGGTATTCAGCTGAATACCCAACATTTTTTGCAAAAAATCTGCTATATATTAGGTATAGTGTGTGTCTATATATATATATATATATATATATATATATATATATATATATATATATATATATATATATATATTAGTAATTGGGTTTAAAATACAGAATCTACCCTACTCTATATCTACCCTACTCTATAATACACCAAAATTTTCTTTACTAAATCCACCCCTTCAACCACCCCCACAGTCATGCCAAATCTAAGTCCACCCAGATTTGTGTACCAAAGTAATCCAACTTCATACAAATGAATGGCCTAGATCTCTTCTCAAGTCTTCTTCTCTTACTCATTGAAGATCGTAAGCCCAAATTGTTTGGATCATGCACATCATTGAGAGGCCCCCCCGAATCCGTGCCCCCCCGGGGTGAATCCGTGCGGTGCGGCTGCCTCCCCCACCTCATTCTTCCGCCTCCCTCGCCACGGAGCCATCGCTCCCCGCCGCCGCGCCACCCTCGCCTCCTTCCCTCCCTCCTCCGCCGCCGCGCCGCCGTCGCCTCCTCCCCTCCCTCCTCCGCGACACCGAGGCCATTGCGGCGGCCGAGCTCGAGGCCATCGCACGGGCCCTGGCCACGGACGAGCTCCCGGCCTTCGTCTCCGCAGTCTCCGACGCGCGCCCCACTGACAAGACCCCCCTCCGCCGCCACGCGCTGCGCGCCCTCGCGCTCGTCGCCGCCTCCCACCCGCGCGATGCCGTCGCGCCCCTCGTCCCGCGCATCCTCGCGGCCGCGCTGCGCCGCGTCCGGGACCAGGACTCCTCCGTGCGCGCCGCGCTCGTCGACACCGCTCGCGCGGCGGCGGCTGCGTCTGCCTCCGCGTCCGCCGCGCTCCACCCCCTCACGGACGCGCTCCTCCACGAGCAGGACCAACTGCTGCTTAGATCCACATATCTAGCCAGTTATTCTTATCATTTGGATTGAAAACCAAATATCTATGAAGTTGTTTGTGGTCCTTAAATATTTGCATTTGTCGGTTAACCTCATCTTCTGGATGGTAGACTTATTGAAGGATTAACGGCAATGCAATATTAAAATCTGCTGCTTAGATCCACACACTGTTTGAAATTTCGCAAAAGTTTACAGTGTTAGTAGACCAGTTTGATCACTCAGTCCATGCCAAACCTCTATCATATTGTAATGATCTTGGTGAAAACTGCTGTCAATGTTCCACTTTGATTTATCCATGTTTCCTTTTTTTTTGGCCCTGTTGGAGTCTAACATAGTGTTATGTGTGGATAAAGTGGACTCCTACAGGTCGCCGGCTTATTACTGGATCACAGAGTGGTGAATTCACCCTATGGAATGGGCAATCTTTTAATTTTGAAATGATTCTTCAGGTAGTTCCGCATTAGTTAGCTGGTAGACTTACTAATATGTCTGTAAACTTGACTTATTTTTTGGAGGAACTTGATAAATAGGCTCATGACCAAGCTGTGAGATCAATGGTTTGGAGTAACAATGAAAACTGGATGGTTACGGGCGATGATGGTGGTGCAATCAAGTATGTTGGCCCTTTTTCTCTACCATTGCTGGACACCGGCCCTTAAAAATTACCATATTAATCTGTGCATTGTTTAACCTGTTAACTGCATGTTTTGAATTCTTTTGCAGGTATTGGCAAAGTAACATGAACAACGTTAAAGTGAATAAAACAGCTCACAGAGAATCGGTTCGTGACGTAAGGTGAGGACTGTACTATGTGCTTTTGTTACTTTAGCATACCAAGTTAGTGTTTATTCCCTATTAAAACACATACTTTAAACAGCTTTTGTAGAACAGACTTGAAGTTCTGTTCATGTTCTGATGACACAACTGTGAAGGTTTGGGACTTTGCAAGATGCCAAGAAGAAAGATCTTTAACTGGTAATGTTGCTAAACTTTTCTTATGAGCCATGAACTTCTTGATGCTTGCATGTGTGAAGCTATTGTGTGTTATTACTTTTGTTATTTTTTGTCAAGTAACCTGTATTTGCCTTCAAACTCAGCCAGGCCATGGTTGGGATGTTAAAAGTGTCGACTGGCATCCCACGAAGTCTTTATTGGTTTCAGGTTAGTTGTTATTCTTGCTAATGATCTTGTAATGAAACAGGGAGTGCAAGTGATGGGCGATATCCAGCAGCTTCCCTAGGCTCAAATTCAGTTCAATCGGCCACAAGGAGGAACAGATTACCTACGAGTGCGGGTGCTGTCCGAATGTGAGGAGAGGATGATCCGATCTTACAGGCTGCAGCTGCAGAAGCGGCTCCAAAAGGTATTGCTTTTTTTGGTCTGCGGCCATTTCTTGAACGATACTACCTGTTCTGTGTATTGTGTGGAACCAATTTGTGCTGGTAATAGTAAAGCAATTTCGCTTTTTAAGTCTATAATCCCATGTTAAGTATGAGTATATTTGTCCAACTTGGTCTTGGGTGTTTTTCATGACCCAGCACTTATGTAAGTTAATTGCGGATGATTCTGCCCACAAATGTTGCTTGATGTGCTAATAATTGCTTTGGATCTATAATTTAACATGCACTCCTGAATATGGATGTACTTGCTAGAAAAAGCTTACAATATCCTGTGATGGTATGCTTATTCAAGTAACCATTTTTGTCCAATTGTAACGGGAAATCATTAAATAGATATAGTGGCCTCTCATATGATTCTTCTTTTGACAAAAAGTTTGAATTAAGTTCTAGCTTCTCATATAAATAATCATCTATAACAACCACAAACACTCCTGAATATCGACGCCTTTGCTAAACAAAGCTTACAATATCATCTGATGTTACTCTTTTCTGTCATGCTAATTACAAATACAAGTTTGTTGCTGTATATCCTTTTATATTATGGTTAGAATTTCTCTGGTTTAGATAGTAGTGACTGATGACTGTATTGTGTTTCTACAGAGACCTGGAGCATGGAGTAAGTTTGGATGACGTCAAAAGCCGTCTCAAAATATCAGATGAAGTCCTCAGGTATCCCCCTCCCCAACTTCCTCCCTCTGAAATTTATATGGCTTCCTTTCACAATCCTGTTTTCTTTCCCAGGACGATCATTCATGAACATGTTGATCTTGGCCACCTTTATTCGACTATCGATGACAACCATTACAAGTCTACTATGAATGGTTGATTATGTTCAAGTCCACGCATGCAGGCTTCAGGCCCCTCCCTGGAGCCATAAAACTATATCAAGAAATGTAAGCACACTGCAAGTGTTGTTTCTGCAGAGTGCCTCGCATGATGGTCCTGTAGACAATCACATGGCGCTCATACTGTCAGCACTTAGTGAAATGTCTGCCAGTGCACTGCGCTGTTTTTTAATTAATGACATTATGTGATCATGTGATCATGACATTTTTTAGAAGACATATAGCATTCTCGTGTTGTGCAAGCAATTACTAAATAATCCGGGTTTTTTCTTTGCAGGTATGATGAGTTGGCCAGCAAGGGCAATGTTGAATATATTGCCGGAGGTAATGTTTTCTTAACCTGCACGTGTTTTGTTTTTCAAATCAGGATTCTTGCCCCTAATTTTATTAAGAAAATTGTCAAGTACAGAGTTTTAACCAGAAACTAAAATATGTCCAATATGTCATAATTTGCGCATATAATATGATAAAATATTTCATCTTGGTGGATCTGCTGATTGTTTATGTTTCACTTGCTTTTCTTCTTCCAGGAGCCACCCAGAACTCTATCAGGGTTGCCCAAGTAAGCTCTGAAGCCACTAAAGTCATAAGCAACCAATTGTTGTAGCTAGGTCTGTTTGTTTACTGTATGTCATGGCTTTGCAGTGGATGCTTCAAATTCCTGGTGCAACAAGTTACATGGGTTGCATTGGAAAGGACAAGTTTGGTGAGGAGATGAAGAAGAATGCACAAGCTACTGGAGTTACTGTTAGTTCTATAGTTCCTTTTTTCCATACCTTTTGATACAATAATAATGGGCCTGTTCTTTTTTGTTGAGACTTAATGAATCTTAATAAATCTGATTGTTCGTTTTATTTTTTACAAATTTTATCTTGTTTTGTATTTTATCGTAGCGTTAGCATGGGCACACTACTAGTTTAAAGTAAAAAACGGAGCTCGGGCGGACTGAATCCTCCCCCGCGCCGAACGGCCCACTGCGTGGTGCGCCTCCGGCCTCTACGCCCAAACGGCCCAGTGGCCCACTCCACCACTCGCGTCTCGCGTGATTTCTCGCCGTGACGCCATCTCGAGTCGACTCAGAGTTAGGGTTGAGTCCCCTCGCGCTGATTCCTCACGCTCGCTCCGTCTTTGGCTCCTCAGCCGGCGGCTGGCGCGCTGGGCGGCTGGCGGCACCACGCAGGCCGCCTGCCAGCTTCTCACTCCTTAGTGGCCTGCGGCTACCGCTCCTTCCTCAGGCTCAGTCCGGGTCCGGCAATCGGCAGCGGCCGCACCATCGCAGGCCCGCAGCGCAGTCCCTCTCCGGCTCTCCCTCGTCTCGTCAGCTCGTCTCCCTCCAACCTCCTTGACTCCGCCCGGCCGGCGGCCGCAGAGCAGGTTGGTTAAATTTTTTGTTGGGGATGTTTGCCCAGAGGTCACTGATGTTCGAATCTGATGGAGTGATGGTGCTTTGTTTGCTTTTTTCTTTGGATATTCTAGCTTCTCAAGTGTGAAATGTTTCATAGCTCTGTGCAATTGTGCCCAAAGATCGCCAAATGATTCAAGACCGTATAAAAGAGCTTCGTGAAATAGTACCTAACAGCGCAAAGGTAACAGCTCTCAACCTAGAGAGATCTACATTGAGTCCTTGACTTTTAGATGAAACCTATGCAAATTTTAATCCATTTAATTTCAGTACTTATTTTTTCTGTTTGACTGAACAGTTTAGCATTGATGCACTACTGGAGAAAACCATTAGGCATATGCTCTTCTTGCAAAGTGTTGCAAGGCATGCTGACAAGCTGAAGGAATCTGGGGAGCCAAAGGTATGCTTGATTTCATGTTAGTACCCATTCTTAGTTTCATCAGCATGTACCTACTGCTCGTATGCACAAGGAACATCTGTGGATGAGAAACATCATCGGAACATTTAATAGGTGCAAGAAGACATTTTCAGCAATCAACTACTTATTTATTTTTCCAGTGTTGGGGGGTTAAGATGATGAATTAGCTTTTTATGTGTTTTGATGATTAATTTGCTTAGGCTGAACTTATACAAGCTCTTAATTCAAACAAGCTGTAGCATTTGACCTGGTTCAAGCTGTAATCATGCCTTTTTTTGGTTCAATTTTCTGGATCAGTTTACTACTGCTGACAATTGATGTTAGTAAACAAGTTTTGGCAGAAGTGTAGGGTGTAGGACACATCTGTAAAGTGTAAACATAGGTAGTAAATTTGTGATATGAGCTACCAAGGAATTCTAACAAAATTCAGACATCGAAGGAGACAGAACATGATTGATATATCTACTATAAAAGAGATATCAACACTAGCTGCGAGCAAATCTCCTAGAGCCTTTTGCAGATGTACTAGGGCTAGAGGTTCAGAAAACAGCATAGGCTCAATGAATTACGTGAAATTTTTTTTGTAACTTCGAATACACATTCCGAAATTCCTGGATCCGCCACCACAGCCTAAAAATCACAGCTGATCAGGCTGAAAGTATCCTTTGGCATGTGGATTAGTTGGAATGACTATTCTGGCTGATGGTTTAATTGTTTGGCCATGCTATATGGTATGCTCTGAATGACAAATTCTCTATACAAATGTTTCTTGTTAGTGCACTTCACATTATTTTTTTGTACAGGTAAAATAATCTTGTGGCTATAACTGTACTTTACCTTTTACTGCATATATATACCTCTACATATTGCTGAGGATACATGTTCTTGATTTTTTGGTTGGGTTATTCATCATCTACCTTTCTGGTGGTTCTTGAGCTTTACATATTTTGACAATCATGTCTATATCTCTAAACAGCTGCATTGATGCAGTAATGAACATATGTATTCATGTTATAAAAATTTATTCCATTTACAATGTGTTACTGTCGTGATGAGCTGAACAACTGATGCATATGCCATTTTGAATGATTTTATTCAGGAGGAAGGAACAAATTGAGTGCAGTGCTCAAGCCATGGGAAGCTAAGGTCAATTCAAGCTATTCAGCGAGGTCAAGCCAAGCTTCAATGCAGTGATAGCTAGGGACATTTTAGTGATGCTTGTAATACAACTTCAAATTATTGTCACAAATAAAGTTGGTTTCATTTCAGATATGTGTAGCAACAAATTCTATTTTGATATAATGATTTTACTACATCGGTTGATTCCTGTTGTGACAAACATTAATGGCGTTGCAATAATTCTTGTTGCTACTAAAGCAATACGTTGTAATATACACTATTCCCTTCAACTTTTGGCGTGGCAATATATGCTATAGCAACGAAAAAACAGCGTACCAAAAAAGTCTACAGCAACAAAAGAACAAGCGTTGCATTAGAAGCTATGGCAACGAAAATAGCAAGCGTGGCAATAGAGGCTGTTGCAACCAAAGTATGTGCGTGGCAATTGAATCTATTACCACGAATTCTTTGCGTGGCAATATCACTATGTCCTATTACCACGAATTCTTTACGTGGCAATAGTTGTTTTTGCCACGCAATACATTGTTGCATAAACTATGTATTGCAATGCTTTATTGCGTTGCAATAGGTAAACGTTATTGCAACGAACCGAAATATCGTGGCCCAAACTTTAGACCACGCAACTTCTTGCCACGCCTCCCAACGAAAAGTTAGCGTTGCAACAGGTGCTATTGCAACCATTTTGGGTCTATTGCAACGTTTCGGCGCCGTTGCAATAGGCCCAAAAATTAGTAGTGTCGCAGCGAGCACAACGGGTGCTTGGCTGGTGTGGCCGTCGTCCGCGACGACGCCATCCACCAGGAGACAGGACAGCGGGGTGAGGCGGTACAGCCCGACCTCCGTGGTATCGTCGGCGGCGAAGACGCCGGACGTAACCAGGAGCCGCATCAGTCGGCGGAGGAAAGGCAGCTTAGCCGGCGGGAGGGACAGCGCGGTGGCCAGGTTGGGCAGAGATGCAGTGCTGCCAAGGCGATGGATGGCGGTGGGGATGCCGAGCTTGATGGCGCACCGGAGGGACATGGACGAGAGGTAGTAGAGCATGTGGCGGAACAGGTCGCCCTGTGCCTGCACAAGCTCGTCGTCGGTGGGAACCATTAAGGGCTGAGCCTGAGCCGCCATCGCTCTCTCGATCTCCCTCTCTCTGACTCTGGTGTTTTTTGTGCTGCTTAGTTTGTGCGTGCCGGGGATTTATATAGTGCGCACCAACACAGGCCATGGAATTAAAAAACAAAACAGAGGAAAGAGACACCCTGCGGATCTATCGCCCCGGGCCAAGCTTCGTGATAAGTGATAGCTACATTAGATATTTTTCATTTTTTAGAGGTTACACTGGATAATTGATTTGTCATGGCTATATCATAAAAAATGTTAGACCATGTGGTTGGTCACAAATAAAGAGATAATGAATAATTGACATTTGATTTACTTTGGATTTTGCATTTGTGAAAGACTTGGTCGTTTGCAGTTGAAGTCGTTGCCCTTGAGTGGTCGTGCACAATTTCGGGTGAGTTTAGATCATAGACGCTATTCTATGACCACGGCAACAGACGCTATATGACCACGGCATGGTTTTCAGACAACAGACTTCAGACTACAACTACGGCATGGTTTTCAGACAACAGACTTCAGACTACGACTACGTTCAGCTTACGATCACGGCTTGCTACGACCACGTTCAGCTTACGACCATAGCATGCTACGACCACGTTCAGCTTATGACCACGGCATGCTACGACCACGTTCAACTTACGACCACGGCATGCCTCGACCATGTTCAGCTTTATGACCACGGCATGCTACGACCATGTCTGGCTTCGACCACGGTAGTACGACTGTAACACCCCAAGACCCACATTACCCTGGGATGCCACTAAAACTACTCCACAACAAGCCAAGTTACAAGATAAATTAAACTGGCAACAATTCCTAAAAACAATATAAGATAAGCGGAAGCATAATCAACTAAGCGAAATAGGATAGTGATAACAATTCAATAATTAAAATCAATCTCCAACAATTTAACCAAAGAATAGTTCACAAGTTTAACACTATTAAGATAAAATAAACATTGACGAGATATGTAGAGACCCGAATATACCGATCCGGACTCTCCTGTGTATTCTGTACTAGTCCAGGATCACGCTAGTGCACACAGTATAAACAAAGATGAAATATCGAACATATCACGATTTACTAAGAAAAGACTCAAATATTATTAATAATTATCAGAGTACGACCTTATGGCCAAGCTTACAATAGACTAGCCCGAGGGGCTTAACAAAAACTAGCAGCGGAAATCCAAAAGAAAGCGCAGTAGCCAATCGACACGCCCACAGGCTATCGAGTGGAGAACGAAGCCTAATCCGCGAAGACGTCGAAGTACTCTCCTTCCGGAACCTCCTGCTGGCGATACTCCTCCTCAACTGAGCAACAGGGGCATAAAGCCGTGAGTACATTGGTACTCAGCAAGTCGTTTGTAACAAAGAATGCAATATAGTATGCAAGGCTTACCAAAGGATGGCTGAAAGGTTAATTTGCATAAAACGGCATTTGAAAATACAATAAATAGATTGAAGGCGCATTTGAAGTAAAACAATAATAAATAATAATAAAAGGAATTGAAGTAACCACTTATGAATCTCCCATCCATAAGCTAAACCAACCACTTATGGACCTCTCATCCACAAGTTAAACCAACAGTGAATTAACTATCCACTGTCCAAAACTTTTTAGAAATAACTATACCTCGTGTGAAATCACCAAGCATTGTCCATGACCGAGGACGCGGCTATTCGAATAGTTTTACACTCTGCAGAGGTTGCACAACTGTACCCACACGATGTGATTAGCCTCGCGCTAAGGAAATCACAACAAGGCCTTTACAATGATCCATCTCCACCTGATCCCACTCGCTAAGGTTTCACCGTCGAGTAGGGTAACCCCCTAGTCAATAATTGCCCCCTCTTGCGCCACAACAACATCGGTAGTAAAACCAAAGTGGAGACTTCACAAATTATTATGCTAGGTCTATCCCATACTAGACATGTGGTTTGCACAGTAAGACTCAGATCAATGGCGCACAAAGTTAAGTCCTTAAGAATTACCCAGGCGAAACATCCACATCCCATGTGCCTCTCGCATCCCCTTTACTGCACGATCAATCGCCCAAGTGAAAACCAATTTTGTATAACCACCGCCAATGACGCACCAATGTCACGGCACAAATTTTATAATAGTGGCACCAACCACGATTCAATATCTCATTAAGTCAAATTAATTAATCACATGTGATGATGAACCCTTTCGCAAAATAAGCAAGACTAAGCATTCTAATCGTACCAACCTAATGTGACAAATAACATAGCATCGCTAATTAATTTCTCAATCTAAGGTGACAATAGCATCAAGGTATTCCAAATATCAAGGAAGGAAATAACCAATTGGGACGATAACTACCAATACAAGGGTTTTATAATAAAGTAGCAATGCATGATAATTTAAAGCAACATAATACATAATAGATTTGAAAACTGGGTTCAACATGATCAAAGGACACGACTTGCCTTGGCCTTGCTCAGTTAGGAATTCTTGATCTTCAAATCTTGCTTCAGCTCCTTCGAACGCGCAATCTAACGAGAGAGGGAACGAGACGAACACAAGAAATAAAATCAAATAAAATTTAAATAAACTCCAAAAATTCCCAAACCTGAACTAAAAGATAGAGCTCAATTTTATATGAATTTAGGAAGAATAATCGGGTCAATCGGAGTTCGGACGAAGGAGAACGAGCCATCTAAAGTTTGCCGGGGCGAGAAAATGCTGGAAATTCACAGATATTACTGTTCATCCGAGAGCAATATTTGGAAAGGAGGCTAGCGCTGGCGAGAGGAGGCATGAGAGGTGAATCTAACTAGCAAAATGGGTTGCTAGGGACCCAAGGCACACATAGGAACTGACGGCACGCTAAACGGAGACCGTTGACGGCACGGGCGGCTACAACGTCATGGGTAGGAGAGAGGAATAAACTCCGGGCATAGGACATGGAGAAGTAGGGTGAGCACGGGCTAGAACGCGGCTTGGCGAAGCTAGGAAAATTATCGGCTCTACCAGAAACCCACCGGAGACGGCGCAATCGACGTTTGAACGACGTCGGGAAGGATAAAGGAAAAACTTAATATCTTGGTGCTCGGTGAACGAAATCTAAAACCACTTGGAGGGTAGATACCTGGGATGGTTTGGCATGAAGTGACGTGAACGGATTGGTGAAAACCTCACCGGGTAGATGGGGGACACGAGATGCCATTGGCGGCCATGGCGAGATTCGGAGGCGAAAATTTGTGGAGGCTTTCTGGGGAAAAGGGAGGAAGCACGGCGTAGAACGCGACGAGACAAGTCTAAGAAAAATTACGGCAAGGACTAAAGCTTACCGGAGGCGACGAATCGACGTCGGGAAGCGCTCTTGACCTAGATTGGGGAAAACTCGATTCTGGGAGATTGGCTGCACCAAAACCAAATTAACTTGGCAAGACGGTAGATGAGACATGAAGGCACAATGTGACGCGAAAGGATCATGGAGAAACTCACCGAATAGCTCGAGACACGACGAGCAAATTCGGGACTGGAGGGGCTCGGTGCCGACGGCGTCCTGGGCTTTGGAGGGACTTGGCACGGCTTGGGATGGGTTTAGAGGGGCCAAGGGGTCATACTTATAGGCTTGGAAGAGGTAGAAACCGACTCCAATTCGTGGATTTCGGTTTAGAGTCCGTTTCAGAAAATTGGAGATAAAAGGCAAACGGATGAACGAAACGGAAAGAGGCCAGTTGGGATGGATTCCTTGCGTGATTTGGCACAACTTTCCTTTTGGGAAGACATTGAGATAAAGTCCGGATTGGAAGTTATAAAGAGAGAGAACAGATGCGCGCTGGAGACGATGCGTGAACAGTACCCTCGGGTACTGTTTATTCTCTCTCCTCTTCTGTTTTTTGGAAATTTCAAATTGAGGTCAAACAAACTCCGAAAAATCCCAGAAAATACAGAAAAATTCCTTGTAATACAAGGAACACAAATAAAATATTTTTGACAAATATTAATATTTTATTTAATCATATTAAATCTTTTTAATTAATGAAAATTCCAATTAAGCTTTAATTAATTTCAGAAAAATCCAAATGGTGAATTTTATTTTAAAAGCTTCAAAAAGGCTCTGAAAATCAGGATGTTACAAGATAGCTAGGTGAAAGACTAGAATCACTTCGTCTTTATTACAGCAAAAATCTATGATCTAAGTGCATTATTGTGGTGCCGCTCTACCCTTCCTATGCATGCTCATTGTTCACCTGTAGGGCGGGGGAAACAAGGGTGAGATAAAAATCTCAGCAAGCAAACGGTTTAACAGACTATTCAAACTACAAACAATTATACATCATCCTTTATATATCCATACAACCACAACCACAAATCATGTCCACAATTATTTAAACCACCACAGACTTCCATGAATCATACCTCATAAATTTCATAATTAATTGGCATTTGAATGCAGTCATTCCACCCACAAATGAATGCATATGAATGCTATGATGCTATGCTGCACAGCACTCTTTCCCAACAGGATAAGAGTGTGCATTGTATTACGACAATATATGATGCTGTACCGGTACGGTCACAGCTAAGTGCGGCGACATCTACATATGCAAATGTCATGACATGATATGAATGATATGATAATCATAAACCACATGAATTCCGACCTCAAAGGAGCATCAACATGCTCATCAACATATCCACAACCACATATCCACCATGTATTTATTTTTCATATTCCGCATTTAGCACATTAAACAGATTATCACATGACTACGAGCAATTCATCCAAAGCATGTCAATTGATCAATAATTGCTACCACAACCTCATTTAGAAATCATACAACTATGGCATAACATATCAAGTTACGAGAATCATGTAAATTGCAAGTAGTAAGAATAACGAGTTAAACGGTAGCACATCCGCTACGTTTACTTGCCTCTACCGACGAAGTGAAGCAAATCACGTGCGTTCAGGAGCAAAACCACCTGTCCAAAAGTACTTCTCAGCACAATACAACAGCAATGAAAACGCGTCTTAAGAAGTAAAGACGTCGCTAGAACCCCGAACCCACAAATAATCCTCTCTGCTTAACGATTATTCAATCTACCAACTCCAGCAGCGCTGCTTAATATTTTTGTATCTTTAACAATAATAAGTCATTTACAGAAAATGTTATATTTCTGGATTCCTCACTTAAATACCTTTACTTTTCATGTAGATCACATATTTTTATTTCGATCCCAGCAAGGTGTAACTTAATGCGCAAAACAGAGGACGTTCTCTGTTCTGGCAATCTGGGCAGCCAGATTCTAACGTGTCCCAACCACAGTGTAAGGCTCTAAAAATTATAATTTTTATACAGAAGTTAGATTACTGAATTCCCTACATTTTTCTCAATTTTGATTAAAATCATAATGATGGATCGAAATCCGCGACAGAGGGGGGGTGTGAATGTCGACTTTAAAAAATATCCCCCAAAAAGGTATCCACGAAAGAGTTTTCTCTCCAGTAGCTATAGAGCTATGAAGAGGACATTAAAAACATCAAGGGAACTTCAACCATACAAAGGAGAAGACAAAACACCCAAGAGAAGAAAACTCAAAAACGAATCAGAAACAATCAGCATGGGCGGTCTGACCGTAGTGCCTCGGGCGGTCAGACCGTGTAGGAGCCCAGATTATACAATCTGGAATCCTCTGTGATTCTACCGCACTATTCCCTGGATCAGTAGATAGTGCTCACAGATTACAGTTCTGAATATCAAAAGTACATATCAAGCGGAAGCGTAAATATGATAGTAAACTTACTCATGGGCCGATTAGGCCGAAATCAATAAATTGCAGCAGCGGAAGAACAAAGCACACAGGTGGGACCTTCAGGACATGCCCACAGGCAGCCAACTGGAGGTTCGCGACCTAGCCCTTGACATCTTCATCTTCTCGGCCAACTTGTCCAATCTTGTTGCTGAGACGAGGCGATTTGATTCCTGATTCTGAATTTTGTCGCAAAAGCGAGCGTGAGCACTCCGACCCCGTGCTCCGCGAGCCAATACACAGAATGCAAATAAATAGTATGCATGGCTTATCAAAGGAGAGGCTCGGGTTATTTTATTTGCCATAAAACGCGTTTAGTAGCATTTCTATTATTATATCATATTGTTGTTTTTGTGACCTAAAAACTCCTCACCGCAAATGACATCATTGACTTAATCCACCAAAGACTCACGCTCTTTATTAACTGCTGTCTAAGACTCCCAACAGCGATTGCCATAATTGACTTAATCCACCGAAATTACACTCTCTTTATTGAGTGCTGTCTAAAACTCCAAACAGCATGTGTCATCCTCTATTC
The DNA here is from genome assembly GCA_017311315.1 of Dendrocalamus latiflorus. Taxonomy (NCBI): domain Eukaryota; kingdom Viridiplantae; phylum Streptophyta; class Magnoliopsida; order Poales; family Poaceae; genus Dendrocalamus; species Dendrocalamus latiflorus. The sequence continues at coordinate 44,811,960 of CM029642.1, read as the reverse complement.
AATCCACCGATCATATTCTTCTGTAATGGTTGCTGTCTAAAACTCCAAACAACGAGTGACATCATTTAAATGATCCACCGACTACACACATTTTATATTGATTGCTGTCTAAAACTCCAAACAGCGTGTGACATTATTTAGATAATCCACCAAACATACTCTTTCCAAATTTATTGCTGTCTAATCTCCAAACAGCGAGTGACATCACCTAATTTATCCACCGAACATTCTCATCAAGATTTTCTAACAATCCAATCATTTTTATTATTGATTCAAAGCCACCAAGAATATCATTGATTAATTCTACGACCCACTAGTATCCTCCCACCAAGTAAATCACTAATCAGGAACTATAATCCAATACTTGTATTACTCCTCCAAATTCCCGAAAATTCAATTAGATCATCTATTTAGCCTATCTATTCAGCTAGACTCCACCAATTTATTTCTCCCAGAACCCACACTATCATTTCTTATTTATGATCGACATGAATCCACCAATACCTTTATGTGTACACTACAAACATCTATTTCCTTTAGTCACGACACTGCTTATTCTTTCCATATTTTATTTTGTAGGAATAGAAATACCACTATTTGAAATACAATACATAAAATTTCCTGAGACTTAGCAGCTTTGGAACAAAACATAATGTTCAAGGAATATTAACATGATTTTCCATACATATGGCATCACACCATATGCCTAATATCACCATAATTCTTCCATACATATTGCATCACACCATTTGACATCTTTCAGCGTTATAGCCGCTTAACTTACCACTGGGACGAGACCTAGGACAACTCAAATCAGGGCTTTCCACTGCCCTCCACTTTTTCCATTTCCACCCACAAAGTTTTTGAAATAGAACTATATCTGGTTAAGTTCCCATGTCCGCCCTTGACCGTGGGCACGGCTATTCGAATAGTTTTGACTCTGCAGAGTTTGCACACTTTACCCACAAGAGATAAATCTGCTCGTTGCCCCACATGATTCCTTAGCCATGCGGTTGAGTAGACTATCACAGGGCCTTTACGATGCACAGTCCTACTGTGGTTACGCCTGCTAGGTTCTGCCTTCTGTAGGATGCGCATCCCTCGAGAAGGGTCCCCCGTGAGCCATCACGGGCAAAGGCGGGGATACGACCATCCATCCCTTTGCTCGTGTTCACACCTTCACGTAACCACCTTAGAGCCATACAAATTAGTTAACCCTGCCTACACTTTGCCAGCTCGTGGTTGTGCTTGTTTTACACAGGAGGTCATGACAAGATTCGGTCCTTAGGGTTATCTGGGCGGTTCTACCACAAACCACACTCTCGTGCACACCTGCACCATACCCCCAAACCATCCGCCCAGACAAATAAGCAATTGGAGATCTTTGGGAGTATAAAATAACCATATCCAACATACACCAGTCATTACCACCATGACTGCCCAACCAATTTTTCTCAGGATTCAAAGTGTTGCTTGGGCGCTCTCGCACCCATGAGTATCTACGCAATACTAAGCATGACATATAATTACGGACATATTTTCGAAAGGTTACTATTATAAGTTTTGCTAGGGCGACAAGGTTCACAATTCAAATATTCCAAAGGGAGGTGTAATATTAATCAAGGTAAACAATGGGCATATAACTAGAATCTTAAATTAAGCATGTATTTGCATATAAAATAACAGCATGCAATTTGATAATTTAAACCAAAGTAATATGCAGAAATCATAGGTTCAACATGATCAAAGTATTGACTCGCCTTGCGCGGTTTTCGGTGGCCTTGAGCTCACACAATGCTTTTCTTGATATTCTGGCCTTTATCTTCACTTTGCTCTTGATCACGCTCGATCCCTCGATTCTTCAGGACTCCCATTTCTAATTACGCGCTAAACAACTGAATCCAAATAAATGCAAATAACTCAAAAATCCAAATAAAATCCAAATAAACTCAATTTAATTCTATTATGGGTTAATGGGCGATTTGGATGATTTGAGGTAAGGTCGATGGGTGCGGAGAATTGTCGGTGTCATAGTGGTTATAGTGAAGTGGGGAATGGGCAGGAAAACCTATCAGAATAGAGGTCAAAGGATAGGTCATGATAAAGGTGTATTCATGGGATTATTTCTGTTTAGTATTCGGGGATGGCTAGGTATAGCTGATGGTAGAACACGATGACTCGATCTATTTATTATTAACTTCTTTTATTATTTTTATATGTATCAAGGAAATTCCATGTGTCAAGCTGGACATATGATCAGGCGTAGGAATTTAGTTGGGTACTAAGCATGGTATTGGTCGAATGTGGCCATTTTAAGGCAGGGGTTCCACATACGATGTATACAGCTTTTAGCTTGTCAAATTGATTCATATTTCTACTAATTTGATGTGTAGCATTTTATGTAGTCTTAATTAATTACTCGTATAATTGGTTAAACGTTTACTTCGGAATATTTATATATTGGTGAGACTATTTTAGTGTCTGATGATCTAATGCTATTATATTTTAGTACCTATATAATAATATGACCTTTTAATTTGGAGGTGCTATGGAAATTACTGGTATTGACATCTTACCCCCTTTTCTTAGTATTTGACACAATTTATCTTAATTTATCTTATGACGGATCGAGCCTGCTACATATGATTATATTTTGTCATCATTACTAATTTAAAGTTATTGTTTAAGATTTCAATATCGACAGTATGTTAATAATGGGGTCTATGGTGAATACAGAAATATTGGCTAGTATGTTTACTAGGGGGCTGCATACATATCATCCACCTTCCTTTAATTATTTTCTTTTATATGTGTAGTTACGGTCCAGCATTATTGTTTATTTAATCTAGGGTTAATATCTAATTAATGACACCATTATTATTTTGTCTACACCTTAGTTATTAATAGGTTTAGTTTCATTTTTAATTTAAATCTATGTATCCGAGCAAAGCTTATTATAGAGGGTCATATTTCAATGTTGCTATCTACTGCTGAAATTTATTTAATGGGGGACATATTAAATGTTAGGGAATACACTTAATTATAATTAAGGGTAATCATTTTTTTAAATTTGGACAATTAATCAAAGTCATTTAATAGTCGAAGAAGGATTCTCATAATTTTTAGGGCACATTAGCTTCTGATATATGATGATTAACCTAGGATTAAATGTTTAATAATCTCTTTTATATCCTAAAAAATTTTTGTATCTTTCATGGAATTATTTCTGATTTTTCTTAATGTTTTCCTAGCTGCATTCGACTTAACAACAAAACAAAAATTATAAACCTAATTATTCTCTAAAGCTGCGGGAATGGGGAATCGAACCCAGGCGGCCAAGCTGAGCGCGCGCACCGCTAGCTAGCTGAGCACTCGATGTTACCTGACTAAACACGGGAGAACAACGCGGATGAGCCGAGCGGCAGGAGTCCAGAACAGAGCAACTTCGGACCGGCGTACGGGCGGCGAGGCTGCCGGCGAGGGGCGGGCGGAGAGACAACGGAGGTGGCCAAAATGGGTTCCGGGCGCCAAGGGAAAGCCGATGGGAGTGCTGGCGGGGGCCGAGGAGCTCCGAGGCAGGCCGGCGGCGAGGCTCGGCGGCCGGAGGCGGGGGTGAAATAGGGCGGCGGCGCCAGGGTGGAGGGGAGGAAGAATTGGCCGGCGCATGAGCAGTAGGGGGTCGGGAGGAACTCACCCATGGCGACGGCTTGGCCGGGGAGGTACCGAGGTGAGCCGACGGTGGAAGCCATGGGCGGCGTGAGCATGCGCACGGCGCCGGCGAGCTGGGGTGAAGGGGAGCCGCAGCCGATGCTTGGGGAAGCCTCGTGGCGCCTTGGTGATGCTCCTGCAGGAAGTAATCGAGCCGAGGTTCACCGAGGAGGGAGCGGCGGCGGTGGAGGCGAGTTTGGCCGACGGTGAGAAAGAAGTCGATTCCGGCGAGCTCGGCGCACGGCTTTCCAATTAGACCGTAGGGGACGCGGAGGGGGAGTGGGGGCACAGTTTGACGCGGACGTTTTGACACTGGAAGCACCGGGCCGACCGGGACGGCGAGTGGGCACGGCGGCGGCCAGCGCGCAGCTCATCTTCTCTGAGCTCGGTTGGGCTTTTGGGAGAAGGAAGGAAGTGCAGGCGCGAAGGGGAGGTCGAGGCTGCTACTTATGGCCGCGGCGGAGGGGTGCGCTGTAGGGACACTGTGGCCGGTGACCCGGGAACAGACGCGGTGTGGGCAACGTCTTGGTGCTAGGGCATGGTGCGACGTGGGGGGGGGGGGCGCAGGGCGATGGCGACGCAGAGGCGACGGGGGTGACGCGATGCGGGCGCAAGGGCGGCGACGTGCGACGCACAGGCGTGACGCGCGCACAGGGACCGCGGGGCCGGGTGACGCAAGCAGCAGAGGGAGTCTTTGGCCTTGACCGAAGCATGCGGGGGCGGAGAAGACAGCGAGAGGGAGAAGGGAGGGAGGGAGGAGGCGCCGGGCCCAGCTACAGAGGGAGAACGGGAGAAAAAGAAAAGAGAGAGGAAATAGAGAGAAGAAAATGGCTGGGCCCACATGGAAGAGAGAAAAGGAGGAAAGGAAAATTTGAGAACTTAGAATTTTAAATTTTAAATTTACATTTTACATTTTATATTAAGCTTTACTGATTAAAACCTTTTTATGACATTCAAGTTTAAATTTTCATTTAAGTTTTGTATCTAACTTTTGGGTTTTTGGTTTGCTAATTGAATTAAAAGAATGGATTTTTGGTGTAATTATTTAGGGATATATTCTAATATTCCTTTTGGATTCATTCTATTGACTTGGATTTGAACTCTGGTACATTTTAATACTTTGAATTAATGATATGTAATACCGTTTTCTATCTTTATTATTTTCAGGGCCATCATTTGCACTTGGACTATTCTTGGGTTATTAATTTGCATAACATGAATTCTAAAAGAAAATTCAAATAGATATTCAGAAAAGATTTGAATGCCAGCAAAATGCAAGAAAAATTTTAAAACTCCATATTTTTGAACATCAAAATTTTTGGGATGTTACAGACCGCACGGGTGCCGCCGGTCTGATCGGTCTGGTAACGCCGGTCTGACCACTCATGGCCGGCCGGTCAAACCGCCATACAACACCCGGTTACACCGGTCCCCTGGAATATGAAACCCGCAGCAAAAACTGACAGCCTGAAAAACTTCAAACTTGATAAAATCTCCAATTTTGGTGATATGCTATAACTATTTTCAGGTCTAAGGAACAAGACCAGAAACAAAATAGCAGAGGGACACCAAAACTTAAGGGAAAACACTAGGACAACATGAATTTCAGATTTGGATAAAAAATATGAAAACTACAAGAGCCACATCAAAACTTCAAATTGCCATCTCAACTTTGATCCTTTGGCCAAGAAACATTGTAGATAGATTAGCAATAGCCTCAGGACTAGAGAGTCCAATCTTAGAGCATCTCATGAAGAAAAACACAAACCACCTCAAACCCTAGAAATGAACAGAGAAGGAACAGAGAAGCTGAAAATGGAGAATCTTTGATTCATTTGATTTGCTCTCGGGAAAATCGATCAAATGATCTTGAGACATCATCCCAACATAGAGCAACCCATTTTCGGCCTTCCCAGCAAGAAACAACTCAAATCTCAAAAAGCCAAGAAATCACCCAAAAAGAGAACGAAGAACTGACAGGAGCACGAGGGATAAACTTCAAAGATTTCATTCCCAATCAAACAAGGATTACAGATGAGTCCCCATACGCATGGACATTGAAACAAGGGATGATTACATGCTCATCAATCCAACCTCTCCCTCTCCCCAAGCCAAGAACTCACTCACACTACATACTTGGAGAGGAGAACACACGAACACAACACAGGGAGACACACTCTGCCCTCTCTCCTGCTCTCAACCACTAAAGACTAAAGCAAAACAACCTCTCCAAAGGCCATTTTGACTAAAGCAAGCCCTAACAAACCCTAGAAACCCTTGGAATGCATGCAGCCACAAGGGGACATCCTCTCCTATTTATAGCCCTTGCATAACGGATTCCCAACCCGTTTTGCCCGCTAACTCCGAACGGAACCGCTTCCACCTGTGCAGCCTTGCGCTTTTACCGAAACGCCCCTCGTGCACCTTCCGGGAAGCTTCTGTTAGTGATATGCCCTAGAGGCAACATGGAGATGTTATATATATCACATACTATGTTTATGATACATTACTTTGTTCCTTGAAATAGACATTATCATTATTGATCAATGAGTATGTGACTTATTCATGAGACTCTTAATGCTAAAATGTTGCTATTTCTAAATGATCCCTAATCATATATCATATGAGGAACAAATATGATTCAAAGATCAGCATATGTATTGATTGATGATCATGTCTCATGGATCATGGTATGGTGATACCAAATCAATAATATGGACATGTGTTAGTGAACATATGTTGGATAGACCCGCCATGAAACACTGCAGAGATTCCATGTGTCATCAGTTGGTCTCAAGTAGTGTAGTAGCTTATTTTGGGACTACTAAACACTACTCCGTAACTGGGTAGTCATAAAAGTAGTCTTCGGGTTTGCCATGAAACATGTAGTGGGATGTGAATGATCAAGATAAAATTTGCCCCTCCTTATGGGAGAGATATCTCTGGGCCCCTCGATGTAATGGATTATGAAAGTGCATGGCCATGCCAAGGTGATTGAGGAGTCAATCACAAGTTTATAATCCATCACGGAATCGAGAGAGTGATTGAGCTATTAAGAGGATGACACAAGTCTCGCCTTGAGCTAAATCTATATCGTGAGGCAAAGGGATTCGTACATGAGAACATTACAGGTTCAGCCGATATGATCTTTACGTATACTTTGGGGTTAATATGTCTTACTAGAGGCCGCTATTAACAGGGTGACCGGAAAGGCGTTTCCGGGTCGCGACCAAGTATACGTGAACCTACAGGGTCGCACACTTAACGGGTTGGAACACTAATTCGAATATGATTCGGATGTGGGCTCAATTCGGATAGAGATCCAAATAGACTCCTATTGGGCCTTGGTCCACAAGGCCCAAGTGAGGAGGTCTATATATATGGAGGCGAGGGGCTGAGGGGTACGTGCTTCTGTTAATCTCTAGCAAAACCCTAGTCGCCACCTCCCGAGCCAAACCCTAGTCGCTCACGAGTGCTAGTAAACTCGCGATCGGTGTTCCAGCCCCGGACGTGTGGATACCGGTGGAGGCGCTGCTCGTTGCGGCGTTGATTGGCATCAACAACCTACAAATTGGATTTGCTCGTGGTGTGTTTAATCGCGTGGAGGAGATGATCTGTTTGGGACGATCGGCTAATTTCACTACTACCTCGACGCGCGTGATTGGATCGGCTTCTCCAACTCTTCTTCCGCTGCGCTGCGCGTCTAGTGGTAACGATCCATGATCCCTCCTTAAGCATGATGTCCTTGTGTGCGCGGTAGAAAAGTTTTGTTTTCTGCTTGCGTAGCCTACGCGCATTCCTTTAGCTTCCTCGTGTCTTATCGTCCAAGCATCACAACCACCTCGAGTCCTTGCCGTCTTCGGCACACCTCGACCGTTCTGACCTCGGCACCGCCTGTGCCTAGTCCGGTCCTCCGTGCCTCGCCATGACTCCACCTCGACATCCTGCAGACATCTCAGACAAGAAACACATCACATAGCACCGCTCGATACATGTAAGCATAAATAGCATCAATGAATCGTGCTTACTCATAAAGAAGCCCAACTTGTCGAATCAAGAAAATAAGCATCCTAATCGCTTCGACCAAGTTTGACCAAGTCCAACCAAGCCAATTGCACCATGCAACGACATGGTCCGAACCACACAAACCAAACTCGACTTTCCTAAAACCGTTGTCAATTACTCATCACACACTTGGGGTCACCTCCACATGGTCCATCAATCTCCCCCTTGATGAGTATATTGACAAACCCAGAAAAAGCACAAAGTTGAGTTTGATTTGAAAACGAAAAGAGAGCCAAACATGGTCCAAAGAGAAGAAAATGAAGCTAATGACCATGTTGACACAAGGAGCAAAAGAAAGAGCAAGTTTTCCTCAAAGCTCCCTAAGCTCCCAAAATGGTTTTTTCTCCGCTATTCTCCCTCTTTTGGCAATAAAATCATCAAGGATGCAAAAGAGAGAATAAGTCACGATGTTGGATGAAATGGCTGAAATTTATTTATTTTAAGCATTTAGAGCCATGAAGATTATCCAAAATGACCATACGAGAATTACATCAAGCCATAACATATAAGTATGCTATTAAGATCATGACAAGACATGTATAATCAAGCTAAGCCAAATAAGTCACAATCTGAAATTTAGTCGAATTTCTTAGTATGTCAAGTCAACCATGATTCTAGTCTAGTTAAAGATATCTAAAGATGATGCAGGCCATGTCAATAAGTTAAGTGGAACCAAGAAGCTAGTATTGAGTCAATTTAGAGTGCCACAAGTTCAAGAATGAGACATTTGTTCATGTACTTGTAAGTCTTGTAATTTTTAGCAAAGTGAGCACAATTGACATGGTTTTCTTTAGAAATCTCATGATTGTTTCCAACCAGATTTTTGTTTTAGTCATGTGCTAGATCTCAAGCCTTATGCGACCACTCCAGGCAAGAAGCTTAAGAAGATGATCTTGGTCATCCAAAACTCCCCCTGAGTTCATGCCTAGTGCAATGGCAAGCAGTCTTATGAGAAAGAATTGGTGAGATCAGTTTTTTTTGCACAAAAGAGATCTTTTTGCTTTCTTATGAACATAAGACTTGTACTAACTCATGCGTCATCAAGAAACTAGCATAGCTCAATCTAAAGCTCAACAAAGATTCAAGACTCAACTCAGCCTATTTGACATGGCATGAATCACAAAAGGATAACTAGAGAAAGACTAGTCTCGAGAATTAACATAACAAGTTTCAATTTAAGTTGAGCAAGTTTAATTAACTTATCATGGCAAAAGCTAGTCTACACATATGAAGTCATGATAAATCTAGCAAATAAGCACAAGTCATGGCAAGATGTAACGCATTATGAACATGTCATGAAAGGATAATAATCAAGGCTCCATGTAGTTATATTACAATGCAGAATGCTCAAATGCAAGAAAATCCAGCTCCCCCTTAACATGTGATGCAACTTTTAGTTCAAGTGGAGTTATGTCAATATTAAGCTCCAGAAGCTCCCAAATGAACTCCCCCTGAACCAAAGCAATAAAATCGAGAAGCTGGCAAGAAAATCCGAAAAGGCAGTCCTTAAAGCATAGATAAGATATAGATGATACTATGGCTCAGACTGACTCTCATCTACCCCATATGACACTAGGACTATCAACTGATCATCTAACACACTAAGGAGTAAACACGTACCCTGTCTACCCGAGGGTGGCCCAACCCTTGCTAGAACCTATAAGAAGTGAGTGAGCTCAACCTAATGAGAAAAGAAACAGCTAATAAGCAGCATCCTAGAATTACAAGATAAGAGTAAGAAGTCTAACCACTGGACTAAAGAAGCACTTTAACCTATACTAGAAGGACTAACCCCAATGCACCCATAAGCAATGCAACAGAAAGGAGTAAGAGCATAATAAATAAGATAAAACATGAAGCACAGAACTCCCCCTCACAACAGTCCATAAGGACAAACCACCCCAAGCTCTCCCCACAGAGCTGAAAACCTAGAGCTATCCAAAGGCTTGGTAAAGATATCAGCCAACTGGTGGTCACTCTCCACAAACTAAAGCACTATGTCACCCTTCTCTACATGGTCTCGAAGGAAGTGATATCTGATATCAATATGCTTGGTCCGAGAATGTTGCACTGGGTTCTTAGCAATGTTAATCGCAGAAGTGTTATCACAAAAGAGTGGAACACTATCAATAACTAACCCAAAGTCCCGCAGGGTCGAGACCATCCAAAGTACCTGGCTGCAGCAGCTGGCGGCAGCAACGTACTCGGCCTCTGCGGTGGACTGTGCAACACCGGACTGCTTCCTCGAAGACCAGGAAATGAGAGAAGTGCCAATGAACTGGCAAGTGCCAGAAGTGCTCTTCCTATCTATCCTACAGCCAGCAAAGTCTGCGTCCGAGTAGGCTCTCAAGGAAAGACAGGAGGAGGAAGAGTACCAGATACCATAGTCAATGGTAGCTCGAAGGTACCGAAGAATGTGCTTCACCGCCTGGCGGTGAGATACGCGAGGAGAAGCCTGAAAGCGAGCACATATACACACAGCAAAGTGTATGTCCGGTCTCGAGGCAGTGAGGTACAAGAGGGAGCCAATCATGCTGCGATACTCCTTCTGATCAACTGGCTCGCCGTCCTCATCTGGGTCGAGTAAAGCTGATGTAGCCATAGGAGTGGACACCGGCTTACCATCATTCATATCGAAGCGCTTCAGGAGGTCTCGAGTGTACTTGCCCTGATGCAAGAAGGTACCCTCCTGAGTCTGCTTGATCTGGAAGCCAAGGAAGAAGCTCAACTCGCCCATCATGCTCATCTCAAACTCCGAGCTCGTGACATCGGAAAACTGGGAAACAAGAGCATGAGAGGAGCTGCCAAAGATAATGTCATCCACATAAATCTGGACGAGCAGAAGATCAGTACCATGCCAGTGAATGAACAAGGTCTTGTCTACTTTACCCATCTCAAAACCATGACTCAACAAGTAGGACTTAAGCCTCTCATACCAAGCTCTAGGGGCCTGCTTAAGTCCATACAATGCTTTGGAAAGTTTGTAGACATGGTTTGGGTATTTGGGGTTCTCGAAACCCGGAGGCTATCTCACATAGACTTCTTCCTCAATAAAGCCATTGAGGAAGGCACTCTTGATATCCATCTGGTAAAGCTTGAAACCCTTAGAAGCCGCAAAAGCAAGCAGGATTCTAGTGGCCTCAAGTCTAGCTACAGGGGCAAAGGTCTCCTCAAAATCTAGACCCTCAACCTGGGAGAAGCCCTGAGCTACCAGTCTAGCCTTGTTTCGAATAACTACCCCATCCTCACTCTGCTTGTTCTTGAACACCCACTTAGTCGCAATAACATTGTGACCTCGAGGGGGCTCAACAAGCGACCGAACCTTGTTTCTCTCGAAATTCTCTAGCTCCTCATGCATGGCATTGACCCAAGACTCGTCAGACAGAGCATGACTAACATCCTTGGGCTCAAAGGTGGCAACAAAGGCAGAATGGAGACAGAAATGTGACATGCCAGACTTTGAGCGAGTGACGCGCTCAAAGAGGTCTCCAATCATCTGCTCGGAAGGATGGTCTTTCTGAATATGTCGAGGAGGTCCAGGATGAGATGAAGAAGTGGCCTCTACCTCATGAGCTGACGAGGTAGGAACAGAGCCACTAGCTCCAGAGGAAGCAGAAGGCATGGGCTAATCACCTGGAGGTGCGGTGGAAGAAGGCACCTCGAGGGGTGGATGAGGGACTGGATCGGGTAGACAACCCTCATCTCCATCCTCCTCATCATCTACAAAGATGGGCTCGGACTGCTCTAAAGAACCTGAGATATCGGGCCTAGTCCCCGGACTAGCCTCGTCGAAGGTCACCTCACAGGTCTCTACCATTTTACTAGACTCGGAGTTCCAAACCTGATAAGCCCGCGAAGAAGTCGAGTAACCTAGAAAGATCCCATCACAAGAACGTGACTCGAACTTGTCTAGGTTCCCGGACTTCAGAATAAAGCACTTGCAACCAAACACACGAAAATGAGATACACTAGGCTTTCGCCCATATCTCAACTCATAAGAAGTGCGGTGCAAGTGTGCCCGAAGAAAAACTCGATTTGAAACATAGCACGCGGTAGCTATAGCCTCAGCCCAAAACTTCCGCGGTGTAGAGTACTCATCAAGCATCGTCCTAGCCATCTCGACCAAGGTACGGTTCTTCCTCTCCACGACGCCATTTTGCTGTGGGACGTGCGGAGAAGAGAACTGGTGCTCTACACCTGTCTCATCACAAAACCTCTCAAAGTAGAAATTCTTGAACTCCGTGCCATTGTCACTACGGATCGCTCGTAAGGCACCCGGGAGCTCAACAGAAAGCTTACTGAAAAGACCTCGGAAATGCGAAAACGTCTCATTCTTCGAGGCTAAGAAAAACACCCAAGAAAACCTCGAGAAGTCATCGACCACGACAAGGACATACCACTTCCCTCCTGCTGACTGCACTCGAGCTGGTCCAACTGTGTCCATGTGGAGCAGCTATCCTGGTGCATCGGTCATAGTCACTATGACCGGAGGGTGAGAAGCGGCAACCATCTTGCCGTGCCGGCATGGAGCGCAAACAAGATCTTTGACCATCTTGAGCTTCGGCAGACCACGAATGAGGTCGTGGCCGCTAACTCGGGTCAAATGATCAAATCCAATATGACCAAGTCTCCTATGCCAGAAAAAAAGGTCGCGGGACTCAGAAGCAACTAAACACCTGAGAGGATCACCAGAAGACTCAGAAAAATCAGCACAAAAGATCCTCCCGTAACGAGAAATCCCGCAAACCAGACTACCTGAAGAATCAAGAATTTTGCAAGCATTTTTCTTAAAGCTCACCTCATAACCGTCATCGGTAAGCTGAGAGACTAAAAGCAGATTATACTGCTGCTTACTAACCAAGGCAACATCTTTCAAAATGAAAGAATCATTAACGTGCACTGTACCTTTGGCGATGATGCGCCCAGACGAAGCGTATCCGAAGGTGATCATCTCATCACCTGGAGCGCGAGCTAGGGAAGAGAACCAACGTGAGTCTCCGGTCATATGACGAGAACAACCAGAGTCTACGAGCCAAACCTTTCCCTTCCTAGCCCGGCGAACCTGAGTCAAACAGAGAGTAAAGGCTCAACTCTGGGATAAATCAAGAGTGATTTTGGCACCCAATACTGAGTAACGCGTCGAGCAGCAGAAGTAGTCAAACACGACTGACCTCTAACTACCCTACGCTCTCCGTCGCTCAAAGAAACAGAAGGTCTATGAGCAGACCTGAAGCTGTTGCTGGGACGGGAGAGCGAGTCGGAACACTGGCAACATGCTGATCTCGCCGCGGGTAGCCATCTCGACGGGGAAAATGAGAACTACCCTCAGAACGGCGAAAGTCACGACCAAAGGGAGCATGAGGACGAAAACCAGAAAACTCAGAAAAATCAAGTCCTCGATGCTGCCCAAACCCATTAGAATCACCTGAAGCAAACCTAGACCTCGTGTTGGTCCTAGGTGTACTCACGGTCTGGGGCTGACCTTGAATACGCCTAAGAGCTGCAACACGGTCTCTACGCGTGACTTGGTGCGCCTGAAGCATCGCTCGATCGAGTGTCCATCCTTCTGACAGAAGGTGCAGTGGTACTTCACCTTCTGAGAGGTAGAAGTAACACGGTGAGGCTTCGCCTTTTGAGAGGCCGAAGCAGCAGGTGGACTCACCTTGCTGTCAGAAATCCCTTGGACAAAGCCCGCTGACTTGAATTGGATTCTCTCAGGACTGGGCTCAACCTCGATCACACCTGGTGCTATGGGTCTGAGCACGGCAGGTGGATGCTTCCTCATGTCCTCATAGAAATCGTATCCTAGACCTTGATTAACTTTGCAAATTTTGGACTAGTCTAGAATAAGATTCAACTTCTTCTTGCCTCCTACAAATCTCTCGAGAGTGTTCATAAGATACTGACACTCCCAAAAGAGAGAGGTGCAAGAAAAGCAGGGGGAAGAAGGAACAGCAGAAGGTAAGGGAGTAGAAGAAGAAGAACCAACAGCAGAGGAACGAATGGCTTGTGCACGCACAGCCGACTCAGAATGGACAGTACTACTGTTAGCCAATTGGTTCACGTCGCTAGGCGTCTCTACCTTACCCTTGGACTTCTCCCCCTTAGCGGCACACACATTACAAGCAGAGAGTGGCTTCTCTAGTAGGTCCTTAGTCAGCTTCACACATTTCTCATCCAATGCAATCAAATTAGATTTTAGTTTGTTACAATTAATGCATGGTGAGCTAACAGGGTCCTTAGAAGCAAATTGAGCCAATCTGTTATTGTCATCAACTAACTCTTGAAACTGCTTAGAAATAGATTCAAGCTCAGCAGTAAGCTTGGGACAGTTCACACATGAATCAATAGGCTCAAGTAGGAAAGCTTGTAAATCAACAATTTTATGATCTGCCTGTTTTAAGTTCATCTTCAAATTATTACAACTTTCACAAGTCTCGGGCAGATCGAGCAACATGGTATAAAGACCTCTAAATGCATTGTCCTTATCCTCACATGAGGTGCAAGAAATAGCCTTAACAGTAGTAGATGAAGGAGGCGCTACCCTACTCATCTCTAACTCAGCAAGAAGACTAATATTCTCCACCTTAATCATGTCTAGCCTAGAGGATACACTATCATGCAAGGTCCTTAGTTTCTCCATGTCACCAAGCAAAGCAGTACATACATCACAATCGTCACGGGAGGGAGCAGATCTAAGTGAAGTAAGCTCCCGTGACAAGCTCTCTACTTCCTTCTCTAACTCGCTAACCCTAGCTCTAGATCTAGCATGGAATTTGCCTAGCTTAAGAAAAGCATCATTAAGCTGGTCGTAGAAAGGGTATACCTCGTCGAAGTCGGAGTACAGCTCGCTGTCGCTCACTTCGCCCTCAAGGGCCATGAAGCACATGCCGGAGAAGTCGTCGCCGCCCTTGGGATCTTGCTCGTCTGTCCCATCGTCGTCGCTCCACCCCTCCACCTCACTGAGGTCGAGGTCGTCGAAGGCGGTGAGGACGCGGTGGAAGAGCTTTTTGGCTTTGTCATGGTCGCGGAACTTCTTTTTGCCTTGGGTGTGAGCAGGAGGCTTCTTATTGCGGTACTTGTCGATGTAGTCGTTCTTTCTCACACCGCCGTAGTCGCCTTTACCTTCCCTAGCTTGGGGCAGTTCACTCGAATGTGGTTGGGGCCACCATACTCGAAGCAGATCACGGGTCCTCCTCTCTTTCCGTCCCTCCTCCTCTTGTAAGCATGGGAAAATTTCCGGGCTAGGAGGGCTAACTAGTCATCTGCGAGCTGCTCTAACTGATCATCAGTCACGTCACAGAGAGCATGTAACATCCCAAAATTTCGCTCCCTGAAAAAAAATAATTTCAAATTAATTAATTTAAAGGATTTGAACTTTATTTGGATTTATCTGAATTTTATTTCAAAATCTAAATCAAATTTAATCCTCAACCTCTCTACTCGGCCATAACGTGTCGCTCCCTGATTCAATCTATCCTCGCCCGGTTTATCTTAGTCACCCGCCTTCACTTACCCATTCGTTTTAATCCGATGGCCCTGATTTCTCTTTCGCCTCGTGGCATTCATCTGACCGTCCGCTCCGTCCTCCTCTCTCTTCCTCCTCACCGACCCCAGCAGCCCCACCATCCACCGATGCCCTCAGTCCCCGTGCGCCATGTTAGCAACCGTGAGCCACGCAAGCCCTACGCCAGCCGCGTGCCACCTTAACCTTCTCCTTGGTCAACGGACCTAGTCCACAAAAGTCGGTCCCACCTGTCAGCGAATAAACCCTTTTTTGGTTGAAAAACAATTCGGCCAGAAAATCGAATCATTGCTGACATCACCCGAACATCATAAATTCCTTTTTCCATAGAAAAATAATTCCTCTGAAAATCATTTCCCTTGATGACATCATAATCTGATTTTTTCAGTTCAAAAACAATTCCAGAAAATCAGTTTATTCTTTTTCTCTCCTCTCAAACTTCCAAACGCTTGTATTTCTTCATTTTAACTTTGAATGAGCCCATTCAAATTTCTAAATTCATAAAAAATTCCAATCTATCCATTTCTATCCTCTTTTCAAATTTTTGGAGTTTTTGAATTTAATTGGATTAAATTAAAGCTTAGAAAGTAAAAATATTTTTAATGGTTAAAATATACTTCAAATAAATCCGAAATTATTTTATTTGATATTTTCGGGTTCCAAGGATTTTGGTGAAATTTTTCTGTTTTTTTTAATTTATTTGATTTTTCTTAAAAAATTATTTTATTATTATTATTTTCTCTCTCCTCCTATCTTCTTCTTCCAAACGTGCGTGCAGTCCGTCCGTTCCAGAGCCGAGCGCCATTGTTGTCATCTTAAAGCTTCTAGAACTTTTGATTTTCTCAACGGTTTTTGGTGAAACAATATGAATTCAAATCCTCTCATCAAGAGCATTCCATTCCTGGCCTTAGCCCTCAATTTAATGCGTCCATTTCGCGGGAATATGCCATGCCACCGAAAGACATTCCCTCGCGGATCTCCTCATCCGGTCCACCTCCGCGCCTATAAAAGGAAGCACCGGGTGCCTCTCCTCATCCTCACCAAGCCTCTGAAATCTCAAGGCCTCTCTCCCTTCCTCCTCGCCGCAATCGGCATTTTTCTATCACCAACAAAACGGCGTTCTTCGGCCGTTTGCGCTGCCTACAGTGGAGTCTGGCCATGATTGACCACACCATTGGCTTCGCCTTTGTGCGTTCTACGTGGTGCTCCCCTCGCCTTCGCCGGAGCTTCGCCGGAGCATCGCCGGAGCACTGTGGCCAAATCGCGTCGTCGCTTCTCTCCTCGCTGTGAGCCGACCGTGCATGTTCCACCATAACCAAGGTGAGCACTGCATTCTCTATGTTCCTCTCTTCGTTTCGCCGCAAACCTCACCCGCTAACTCCTCTCCGTTTGCTCGGAACATCGATGTCAACCCGATGGTCACCAAAAGTCTTCTCCGCCGTGTTTCGCCACCATCCGATGTCCTTTGGCCGAGCTATTTACACCATTGAGTTTGCCTCGACGCGTTCTACATCGTGCTTCCATCGCCATCACCAAAAGATTCCCCGAGTCCTCATCGACCTTGTCGAGCCAGACACAAAAATCGTGCATTCGCGCGTACACCCCTTTTTCGGTAAGCACTTTGATTTTTGTTTGTGTCATATCGTGTCCTAGCCTCTAAGAAATTTTTCTACCATTTTGTTTAATTTTTTATGGAGCCAATTGTCAGGAATTGAGCTTTTCGCGAAAATGTCTGTGTTGACTTCCCGATGTCAATTCGTCACCTCCGGTAAGCTTTAGCCTGTGCCGTAATTTTTCTTAGACTTGTCTCACTGCGTTCTACGCCGTGCTCCCTTCGTTTTCCCCAAAAAGCCTCCACAAATTTTCGCCTCCGACACCTCGCCATGGCCGCCAAGGGCATTTCGTGTCTCCATCTATCCGTTGGTGTTTTCCCCAATCCGTTCACGTCATATCGTGCCAAACCATCCCAGGTAGCTATCTGCCAAGTGGTTTTAGATTCGCTTCATCGAGCACCAATATATCAAGTTTTTCGTTTTTCCCTATCGTCTCCGTTCAATTTTCAGCTTAGCCAATAATTTCCCTAGCTTCACCATACTGTGCTCTACCCCATGCTCACCCTACATCTCCACATTACATACCCGGTACTATCTCTCTCCAACCTGCTGTTGTCGCTACCGTGCCGTCGATGCCGTTTTTCACTCACTGTGGGTGATTGCCGCCGTTCCTCGTCGCCGTACCCATGTCACCACCTTCGCCTCATCGCCAGGATTCCATTTTGCCCGTTTGCTAGCCACCTCGCAGCCTACCGACATAATACTTTTCAAAAAGTAATTCTCGGGTGTTGTTATCATTTCATGTGATATCCAAAACTTCCAAATATTTGTTCTCCCTCATACAAACTTCGAATCCGTTGATTCTTTCTCCTAAATTCATCTAAGATCATAATCTATCTCTTAGTATATATTTTATAATTTTTAGATTTTATTTGGATTTTATTTGAGTTTATTTTGTTTGTTCGGTCTTTTCGCATGTAGAACCCGTCGTTGCCGAAGACTTTCCCGACCCGCAGCAAGAAGGTCTAGACAGCGTGCAAGAAGGCAAGTCTCCTTTGAACATTTTGCACCTATGTTTGAGAAATGTTTTTAATTATTTTAAATCTATGTGCATCGCTATTTACATAGAACTCTAGTTTTGGTCTTAAGGCATTAGTTAATCCAACCTTGTTATGTCCTCAATTGAACTTGTATGCCATGTACCCTTGTAACCCTAGGATCACCTTTGTCTCAATAATGAGAATTCCATAATTCTTTGGTAATATTAGAACGATAGTAAAATGCTTAGTCATGCTATTTAAACCCTTTTGTAACTTTGGAATGGGAAATCATATTTCATTCAACTGGTATTTGTATTTAGAAATAAGTGGCAATTGATGTTGCCACTGTTCTTTTAAAAATAAATAAAATGTAAAAGTTGGTTTAGACGAGGGCGGATGGTTGGTTTGGATTGGTGCGGCAAGCACGAGATCTTGTAAAGTGTATGTTCCGCCCGAGTCGATTAAGGACCGACGCTTGTGATTGTCCAGACTGAGCACTACCATACAACCCCGAGTCTATATGGGTATGACCTAGCTGATTAACTCATGATAGTCTAGTATGGGTGCCACTAGTGGAAAGTGGGTGCCAGGGATTTACTGGTTATTCATAGTGAGGGACAGGGATTTACTGTACTCATATGGCGCAAGAGGGGGCTTCGGACTGGGTGGATTAACCCTTCTGCGGTGAAACCTCAGCGGGTGGTGTCTAGCTAGACTAGAGTGAGGATAAGACTTTGTGACATTTTATCTGTGTCTCATGCCAAAGGAAGCGTGGTGACTATTAAGATAATTTATCTCTTGGGGGTAAAGTTGTACAACCTTTACAGAGTGTCAAACTATTCGAATAGCCGTGCCCACGGTCAAGGGCGGGCAAGGAATGCATTCACATGGTAGATCTTTGGTTTTCATTTTAAAAGCAAATTTTTGGTATTCCGAGAGTGGACGGAACTCTCGGATGGTTGTCCTGGCGGTTGGAGCCAGTGTGGGTGGATGTAACCCGCAGTTTTAAACTTTAGCGGTCAGAGCTGGTTATGTAGTGTTGGTGGTTAGAACCTTCACTATAAAAGTTTACTAATTGCAGTTAATCGATTTACTTTGTTAAATCAATGCCTTTGAAAATATTTAGTAGTAATTGAAATAAAATATTGCTTTGTACAAAAGAACCATATAACCCTCCTTTGTTAAGCCTTGCATCTACTGCATTTTTCCCAAGACTTGCGGAGTACTTTATGTACTCACATGCTGCACTAAAAATTAACTCAGAGGAATACGAAGCTCAAGAGGGAGACTACGACTACTTCGCGTGTGGATTCGACGAAGGATTTCCAGAGTACTAGGTCGCGCTTCCCCAGTCAATTGCCTGTGGTGTATTGATGGGTCTTCACTGGATTATTTCTGCTTCCGCTGTGTTTTGTGAGTGTGCGAGGTTTTGAAACCTCAGTTGTAATAATGAGACCTTTCGATCAGTACTCTCTATTATTGTAATAAAGCGTTGTTGGTTATGTAATCATTTTTGTTTAACTGTGTGCACTAGCTTTGATCTGGGACTAGTGCTGTAATACATAGAGGGTCCGGCTTTGGAAATCCGGGGTCCCGACAGAGCAGCAAGCGAGAATCCACAAAGCGAATCAGAAGAAAGACTAGGAGTTGAAGTGGGATCGGTGACTAAATCCATCGACTGCAACTTCGACTTACAAGAGACAATGTCAATCTCGTGAGTCTTGAGGCGTGAGTACAACGCGTCAAGAGTCAAAGTCGAGAGGTCGGTGGTGTCCTTGATGGTAGTCACCTTCATCTCCCAAACCCGCAAGTCAAGAGCAGACAACATCTGTCGAGCATTATCCGAGTCGGGGTATGTGAGACCGACCGCTCGGAGATTGCTCAGAATCTTGTGAAAACGCGCAAAGCGCTCATCCAAGGACTCACTAGCAAGCATTTCAAACTTGTTGTAATCTCGCTTGAACTGGTCCTGTCGAACCGTCTTAATCTGGGTGGTGCCCTCATGGTATGCATCGAGGGTCTCCCAGATGTCGAAGGCTGACGACAGATGAGAGATGCGATCGAACTCGCTTCTGCTCAGGCCCTGGATTATGATGTTCCTTGCCTTAGCGTTTGCCTCAACATCATGCATATTTCCAGCGTTGATGTTCTCATCGACAGGAACAACAAATCGGACCTTGACATTCCTCCAGATGGCATATCCTTGGGCCTGGATGTAGGTCTACATCCAGCTTTTCCAGAACGGATAATCGATGCCATCAAAGATCGGAGGCTTGGTTGAGTACTTGTCTGTCGCCATGGCTCTAGAGTCCGGTTAAGATCTATGAAGAAGAGCTAACCGGCTCTGATATCAATTGATGGATCGAAATCGGCGACAGAGGGGGGGGGGGTGAATGTCAACTTTAAAAAATATCCCCCAAAAAGGTATCCACGAAAGAGTTTTCTCTCCAGTAGCTATAGAGCTATGAAGAGGACATTAAAAACTTCAAGGGAACTTCAACCATACAAAGGAGAAGACAAAACACCCAAGAGAAGAAAACTCAAAAATGAATCAGACAACAATCAGCATGGGCGGTCTGACCGTAGTGCCTCGGGCGGTCAGACCGCACGGGTGCCGCCGGTCTGATCAGTCTGGTAACGCCGGTCTAACCGCTCTTGGCCGGTCGGTCAGACCGCCATACAACACCCGGTCAGACCGGTCCCCTGGAATCTGAAACCCGCAGCAAAAACTGACAGCCTGAAAAACTTCAAACTTGATAAAATCTCCAATTTTGGTGATATGCTATAAATATTTTTCAGGTCTAAGGAACAAGACCAGAAACAAAATAGCAGAGGGACACCAAAGCTTAAGGGAAAACACTAGGACAACATGAATTTCAGATTTGGATCAAAAATCTGAAAACTACAGAGAGCCACATCAAAACTTCACATTGCCATCTCAACTCTGATCCTTTGGCCAAGAAACTTTGCAGATAGATTAGCAATAGCCTCAGGACTAGAAGTCCAAATCTTAGAGCATCTCATGAAGAAAAACACAAACCACCTCAAACCCTAGAAATGAACAGAGAAGGAACAGAGAAGCTGAAAATGGAGAATCTTTGATTCATTTGATTTGCTCTCGGGAAAAATCGATCAAATGATCTTGAGACATCATCCCAACATAGAGCAACCCATTTTCGGCCTTCGCAGCAAGAAACAACTCAAATCTCAAAAAGCCAAGAAATCACCCAAAAAGAGAACGAAGAACTGACAGGAGCACAAGGGATAAACTTCAAAGATTTCATTCCCAATCAAACAAGGATTATAGATGAGTCCCCATACGCATGGACATTGAAACAAGGGATGATTACATGCTCATCAATCCAACCTCTCCCTCTCCCCAAGCCAAGAACTCACTCACACTACATGCTTGGAGAGGAGAACACACGAACACAACACAGGGAGACACACTCTGCCCTCTCTCCTGCTCTCAACCACTAAAGACTAAAGCAAAACAACCTCTCCAAAGGCCATTTTGACTAAAGCAAGCCCTAACAAACCCTAGAAACCCTTGGAATGCATGTAGCCACAAGGGGACATCCTCTCCTATTTATAGCCCTTACATAACGGGTTCTCAACCCGTTTTGCCCGCTAACTCCGAACGGAACCACTTCCACCTGTGCAGCCTTGCGCTTTTACCGAAACGCCCCTCGTGCACCTTCCGGGAAGCTTCCTCGTGTCTTGTCGTCCAAGCATCGCAACCACCTCGAGTCCTCGCCGTCTTCGGCACACCTCGACCGTTCTGACCTCGGCACCGCCTGTGCCTAGTTCGGTCCTCCGTGCCTCACCACGACTCCACCTCGACGTCTTGCAGCCATCTCAAACAAGAAACACATCACATAGCACCGCTCGACACATGTAAGCATAAATAGCATTAATGAATCATACTTACTCATAAAGAAACCCAAACCTGTCGAATCAAGAAAATAAGCATCCTAATCGCTTCGATCAAGTTTGACCAAGTCCAACCAAGCCAATTGCACCACGCAACGACATGGTCCGAACCACACAAACCAAACTCGACTTTCCTAAAACCGTTGTCAATTACACATCACACACTTGGGGTCACCTCCACATGGTCCATCACATAAAAATCATCTTCTACCCCTAAATCACCCTTGAATAGCAATCTGCCCTAATATGTACCCCTGTCGGACAGCGAAGTTTCTGACCCTGCTACGCCCAAATCCCGCGGCCAAAAATTCTAAAACAATTACAGTAAGTGGGTTTCGTCGTCCTCTACAAATTTCCTTTTGAGAAGATCCATAGGAAAAATCGTTTCGTAGGTCTAAACTGCGCAAACAGGTGCGCTACGCGGATTGATCTACTGGCAGACAGCAGGAAATCTCTAATCGGGTAATCAATCTGCTAATCCCTTCTAATCCCGTGCCATGAACCCTAATTCTCTAAAAATAGAAGGGTTTGGGATTGGGAAAAATTACCTAGAGGATCCCTTGGGATCACCCCTCTTCTTTCCTCCTCTTCTTCTCCTCCTTCTCTTCTTCTTCCTTCTCTTCCCTTTCTTCTTCTTCCTTCTCTTCCTCCTTTGCTCTAATGGACAGCAGCTGTGGAGGGGTGATGGAGGCGCAACCTGGGAGGGGTGCGGCCAGGGGGGTGGGAAAAGAGGGGGTGGCGGCCAAGGGGGAGAGGGGAGGCGGCTAGGGTTTTTAGGGGGAGGGGGGCCGGAAGGCCCAAGGTGGTCGGCCCACACTTCAGGCAGCCCACTTAGAGGTTTTTATTTATTTATTTATTTTATTCATTTTACACTATTCCACAATTTTTATTTTTCCCTTCCCGCGATTTACCAAAAACCGGCGACTCCGTGATTAATTTAAAGCTGACGCCGAAACGACGTTCAGGGTGTTACAACGACTTCGACCTTTCGACCATGGCAGTACGACTTTGACTTTTCGACCACGGCTGTATGACCTTGGTGTTACGACCACAGTAAGTAATTGTAGCTACAGTACTCTTTCATGGTCGTAGCTATAGTATTCGATAGTTGTACTTTACTGGTCGTTAGTCGAGGGCTTTGCGGTTGATGGTCGTAAGTTTTGCAGACTGCCTCCATGGTCGTAGGTCTTGCAGACTGCTCCCATGGTCGTAGTTTTTGCAGACTACCTGCATGGTCATAGGTTTTGCAGACTGCCTCCATGGTCGTAGGTCTTGCAGACTGCTCCCATGGTCGTAGATTCTACATACTACCTTCATAGTCGTAGATTTTGCAGACTACGTTCATGGTCGTAGATTCTGCAGACTACCTTCATGGTCGTAGTTTTTGCAGACTACCTTCATGGTCATAGGTCTTGCAGACTGCTCCCATGGTCGTAGTTTTTGCAGACTACCTCCATGGTCGTAGGTCTTGCAGATTGCTCCCATGGTCGTAGTTTTTGCAGACTACCTTCATGGTCGTAGGTCTTGCAGACTGCTCCCATGGTCGTAGTTTTTACAGACTACCTCCATGGTCGTAGACTTGGCAGTATTGTCGACACTCGTAGACTTTACTGTCTCCTGTTCTGTCTTTGGTAGTCAGAGGCTTAGCGATCGGTTGCCGTTGGCTTCACGGTCCGTACTTGTAAGACCATATGGTCGATACGAGTGCTTCACTCTTGTGATCTTCAAAATATGTCAAGTACTCGGGTTGGGCTAGTGGTTGTCTGGTCGGTGAGTGGTGGTCATTGATGGATGGTCGTTGCTTGAGGTACTCGTAGTTGGAGGACTCGGTACTCGGTAGAAGTGGTTTCACGACCATGGCCAGTCACAACAAGATGACCGAACATACAACATATAGGGTTGGTGCAAAACAGAGTCCCATACAAAAATTATAGGACCGATATGGTAACATAAAGGGGTGAATGGTTCCTCAGAAATTTTCTCCTAAGTGTTCGCTAATTCTTTACCCCAGTAGTTACAAAGCTATGAAGATTAGAATTGGAAGCCAAGAGCAAAGCAATAAAATAAAAACCCAAGAGATGAATATTTTAGCTCCTCATTGGTCTGACCACCACTGAGTGTGGTCAGACTAGTGGGCAGTCTAACTGGTGGCCGGTTAGACCGGGCCAAGGGACAGTCTAACCACCCCTTGTTCCTAGAACAATAAATCAGCCCGAGCTAAGATAACCCGAGTTAAGACCAAGAAAGATGCAACTTCCAAAATCCTTAACCAAAAGAGAAAAACTTTGCATACACCTTGCTTAGGGTCTTAAGAAACTATTCATCCAAATATTGTATGAATCTTGGTCAAACTTTCAACCTATCATGAAGATAAGTAAGATTGCATCAAAACGGCAAACTTCAAAATCTTAGAATATGATTTGCTCGTGGGTGGAGAGTAACCAAGATGGCTTCAGATGAGTCCCCACATGTCATAGCAAGTTATTTCTCCTAAAGATTCGAAGCAAAAACCCTAGGATCAAGAAACCTCAAGATAAGGTCAAACCAAAGCAAAATGGCGTACTTTGAAGTCCTACAAGATTTGATATCTAGATGGATAGGATATGATCTCTATGAGTCATCTCCATCACTTATATGTCCTTGGCACATGAGGGAGAATACTGCATCTAGGACCAACGACATTCTGAGGGAGAATGTTTAGGGCTTGTCAGGCGCCTCACCTGTGATACGTCTTCCCGGGAGACCACTTGGCACATTTTTCTTGTTTCTTTGGCGTCATCTCCACGGGAGCCGATACGATGGTCTTCTGAAGCGAAGGTTGACGTAGAGTCATTGATGGTTCCAGCTCGGTGTGGTGATAGGGATCCGTTGCCTTGCAACTATCCCGCAGGTAGTTCGGAATGCGGCCGCTGTTTTCTTGGAATGTAGAGGGATCACAACTGGACTAACTCCATCATGGTCATTCCTCTCTTAGGCATTTTGTATATGCCTTGGCCCTCTCACTTAGTTGCTCCTTTAGTTTGGTCATTGAACACATTCGGCGAAACTGAGCATAAAGACTGTGTGGACGTCATCTTGCTTAGATGAAATTTGATTGGTCTTAGGTGTATGCTGCACACTATTATCATAATAAGGCCACCTCAATACAATTGATCCAAAGGCTATTTGTGACAAATATGAAATTATCTTTTACGAAAGTACTAACTTGAAGATACTCTACAGTAATGTATTGGATAATAGCACATGAAGTATACATTTGCTAATTTGCTAGGCAGATATGCTAATTTCACATTTCCAAGTACATTATTTCCATCACCTTTGTCACTACTAATTATGATGCACATTATTATTATATAGTGTCCAAGAACCTTTAGTAATCATCTAGTATCTTTTTACATTATATAGTGTTTCAGGCGGACTTGAATTTTCTACTCTAACACTAGATATCTTGTGTCAAAAACAAATCATAGCAACTACGTATGGTGTGACTTTTCAAATCTGAGCATTTAACCAAACAGTTGGCCTGTAAAGAGTCTATCATAGTCATGAAGAAGCTTCATGAAATTTGCACCAAGACACATCAACATGAAATTTGCAGCTCGACAATTCCATTGATATCGACTGCAAGCATCATTCACTGAAATTAAACCGTATATTGTTCAAGTATAAACATCAAATAAATGCAACTATCTGCTCCATTCAGGCCATGTATTCTGATACTTTTCATGCAAGTAACATTCTGATACTCTACATGAACAATTGATACAAATATGCAACATCTAGCCATTTTTCTCAAGTGTAAATTACCACAGTTTTACTGACAGAATCGCCATGAGCAAAATGTTGAAATGAACAATATGGCTTGGGCACTTACAACTATAAGCCTGTAACAACTAAAAGACCAGGCCAAAAGTTTGAAGTATAGCGGCGGCTGACAAATTAGTATACTCTCATGTGTTTATTCATTTGTTGACTAGACAGTGAATTTTTGATCATGCTCTAAATCCAATTAATTAGGAACAGGGAGC
This sequence comes from Dendrocalamus latiflorus, assembly GCA_017311315.1. Lineage (NCBI taxonomy): Eukaryota > Viridiplantae > Streptophyta > Magnoliopsida > Poales > Poaceae > Dendrocalamus > Dendrocalamus latiflorus. Next base: position 44,786,108 of record CM029642.1, on the reverse strand, counting down.
AACCAAGAAATGACATTTAGTGTGGAGATTAAGAAGACAAGAACCTTTACAAGGATTGAAAGGTGGGAGAACGAATTGCGCAGCTAAATTTCAACCTTGACGATGAGAGATGGGAGGAAGACTAGGATCAGAATAAGAAGGGGTGGCGGTCACTCAAATCTAGTCGCCACTAGTGTCACCCTTCCCTATGTTGAGTGCGAGCGGCGAGGGAGATGTAGGAAGCTGAAGGCGAAGGAAGTTGAGAATGCACGGGTGTATTGAGAAAAACCTAAGTGTACGCAGAAGTAGTGAGTTAGGTTTTTGCCTTAAGTGTCTGTACATATAGAAGAATATTATCACAGACGACTAATAAAAAAACTGTTTGTGATGGTCTACGTATCACAGATGATTTTATGTTAGAAACCATATGCGATAGTCCATACATTACAAACGGTTTTTATTACGAATCGTCTGTGATGTATCATAGGTGGTTCGTGTAAAAAATCATCTGTGATAAGTAGGTCATCACTGGCGGTTCTTACCATCGGTTGCAACATAGGTGGTCACGCTAGTAAAATCATCTGATATAACTATGCTGCAGCTTAACACTGACAGATTTTATAGAACCGTCTAAAATAAGATGTCTAATATGACCTTCTCTATAGTAGCATAAACTGGATAACTGATTTGTAGTGCTAGTAAGCGTGCACGTCAGGGCTATATCATTAAGAAAAAAATACATTTGCACAATTAATTGGCACACATTCGGATGGTGAATAGCGGCAGTCACAACAAGATGTCCCAACATACAACATATAGGCTTGGTACAAAACAGATTCCCATACAAAACTAATTAATGTTTACGGACACACATTTTGCTACTGTATAACAAGGGTCAGAAATGTGCTTGGAAGAATTCTGAATAGAGGCAAAATTTTTCATCAAGAAGCACTGCTATCGATGGGTTTGGTGTAAGGCTTTAAAAAAAGCTTGAGATTTGCGAGCTACTCAAACTCGGTTTATTCTAGGCTTGATTTGAGTTCAACTCGAACTTTAAACGAGCCGAACTCGAGCTTGATCTCAAACTCGTGAGCTTCATTGAGCCGAGCTTGAATAGTTCGTGAGTCTCGATTCAAGCTTAAATAGTGATACATATTAACTCTTACTGAGTGTACCCGAGCCGAACTCGAGCTAGAGTTTTTCTTATTATTAGAAATTAGTGTATGATTGAATTATTTTGACTGTTATCGAGCTTACTCAAGCTGAACTTGGGCTTAAACTTTTCTTATTGTTAAAAATTAGTACATGATAAATTATTTTAATTATTATCGAGCTTCAACGAACCGAGCGCAAGTCTACTCGGGCTTAGGCCGAGCCGAGCTCGAGCCTAGGTCCAGGCTCAGACCCTAACTCGAGTTCGGCTCAAGCTTCTACTGAGCTCGAGTCTAGAAGGTCAAGCTCGCTCGAGCTTGGCTCATTTACAGTCCTAGTCTGGCGTGAGATTTACTCCTTTGACATCTAATCGCGTGCGTGTCTGGCGTACAAACAAACCCCTTGTTAGGATCCAATACCGCTTGTTATGAAATCGAAAGATAGACCACGAAACAGTGAAGAACAATTAAGAACATGAGATAGTGATTTAACGTGAAAAAACCTTTCGGGTGAAAAATTACAGATGCACAATTGACGAAATCACTGTATGAGGAGAAGTTACATAACGCTCTTGGCGTATATGTGATTTTACACCTCTATTAGGTAGCTTACATAGATATAAATAGTTTCGGGAACAAAAGCTCCAGATGAGGAAATAAACAGAGTCTTAGTCGGCAACAAAACAGAGATCTGTCAAAAACTGGAATAGTAACCTTCTTGGAGATGGTTACAACACATCGCTTGTAGAGTTTCAGAAAATAATGGTATAGAGTTGTAGTCGAAAATGTCTTGAGTAGCCACGTCTGACTCCAGTCGGCGTATGCACCTTAGAATACCACGTCTGATTTAGGTCGATGCAAAGTCCATTATGAACTCATAGATAATCCCAATCATAACCTCTGGTTGGTTCATATTTTTTCGTGATCGAACTATTCAAGTAGTCAGAAAGATCAGTAGTGATCAAATCCAACCAGATTCGGATCATAAAAGATATGTAAGAGAAATAATAAAAATAAATGGCCGTGGCTATGGCATGCATGCATGCATCTCGACCGCCCAACCAAGCTGCATATAGGTTGCAGTGATTAGTTTAACTGGGCAACTGGTTGAGGGTTTCGAATTCAACCTCCAAATAATTGCTGATCATGTATGGTACTTTGTTTAAACAAAAGGATTTTGCCCTTACCATCAGAGTACCAACTAGGGGAGAGAGGCTGGGAACACCAGTGCCACCAATGAGCAAGAGCGCGGAGCCGTGGACTAATAAGGGCATGTACAACAGACATTACATGTCTCTTGGCGTTGCTACGTTGTTTTCGGGTGAGGTGGAGGAGAGAACTCAAGGAATAAACCCAATCCGTCTGTCATGCATGCAAGAGATGACCTTGGCACAAGAACCAGCGCAACATAGAGTATATAGGTCTGAAGTGTGTGTACCAGTTTTTAATGCTACATAGAGTCAATCGTGTCTCTAGCGGTAGAGTTGTTGTGTCTAACATTGATATGAGATGGTGTGCATGCATCTTGCAGCCCTAACTGCAAATGTCCCATAGGTGGAACGGACTCCCTAATGTCCCGGACACCCAAGAAGACTGTAACCAGGACAAGTACGTTAATCCTAGATAGGGCAACCATGCATGGGTTGTTTGCCATCGCACGTTTAGATGATAAAAACGATGGAATTTTTAGATACTATGAGTACCACTCGCACGTTGCTGCGGGTCTCATGATACCATCCAAAACATATACCAATTACATGTCAGAACTTTGAGGGCCATTCGGTAATTTCTCGATTGAGAAAAGAAAAAAAAGGAGAAAAGGAGGGCCCGCCTGTTAGTTAGGGAGAGAGAAGAGATGAGGCAGCTTTGGCTGCTCCATTTGACTTGGCCTCATGACTGTTCGGTGCCCTCTCTCTCGGCTGTTCCCCCGACTGGCGACTCGGGCGATGAATGGAGAGGCTGTGACTAGTGAGTCGGCGCCAGAGGCGCGGGCACCAAAGAGCCAGCCGTCTGCAACCACCACGTTGCAGCCCCTGCCTCCTCTATATAAGCCACCTGTTTTGATTCAGGTAACTCCTCTTCAGGTCTAGCTATAGTTCCTCTTCGGTATTCTTCCTTTTTAGCTTTGGGTTTGAGAAAACTTGGTGCTTCTGCACTATCTCCACTTGGAGATCTCTTCTTTGGGCTCCCGTGTATACCCTGCCACTCGGTGGGGATTTGGAGGGGAACTCGAAGGTGAGGACTTGATTTGGGGGAGGTCCTAATCACCTGTGTTGCTCTTGAGTGCACTCGGCCGGTGTGCTTTGGTGGTTTTGTGCGGTATTACCTGTACCTCGATTTTGTGTTTCGGTGTGTCCCGAACTATGAAAGTGGGCATTGTATCTTTGTCAACCCTTGTATGGTGATTCGCAGCATAGCGAGGCAATCGGTTTTCTGGGACAACGCTTTTAGCGTGCCATGCCCGGTTCTACTTGGTGGCTTTTAGTGCCGACTGCTCCATGAGTATACTGATTTCTGATTTTGCTCATCACCTTGCATTGTGTGCTGTATTAGTTAAAATTTCTGAGACAGATTTTGAGACTAATACTGGGAGATATTGCTTGGTGATTAATGTGGGTTCGGCTTGTACTCAATGAAGATTTGGGGTCAAGTTGAGATTTGAATAAAACAATTTGTTTATAGATTGATCTTGAGCCAGTAAACCACTTGCTGTTAGTTTATTTCTTATATGATTATTAGTTCTCTATTCCATTCATTCGTTCTATTCCTATGATCTTAAATCATTCACTTGCTCACTGTGATCATGTAGCTTTTGTCTTACTTTAATGATTAAGTTGATATCTTGAGCAAAGGATCATTTAATTCTGTCCAGTGATCACAGACTTGATGAATTGGCTAAATTGACTAATTAGATTTGAAAGATTTATCTGGACTCAAGATCTAATTTGTTTTAGAGAATTGTTGTATGTAATTTGTGAATTGAACTGACTTAAGTGCCGAGGAGGCCAAGATTTATCTTGAGCAGCCCGACATCTGAGTGCCATAAGTTAGCATCAAAATCTGAGCAAATATGCTGATTTTATGTGTTGCATTGTCGTCCCTTCTCATGAGCATGCTATTTTATTTAGTTGACATGATAGATATACTTGTTTATATGTTGATTATGTCAATTAAAGGTTGCTGGAATTATGCTTTTAATCCTTAAATAGTTGCTAGAATTAAACTTGAAAAGTTGCTAAAACTGCTCATTATACAACATTACAGACTTAGAGGAAATCCGCAAGTTAATCAGAAAAAGTTTAGATGATAAAACGAAGGAATTTTTAGATACTATGAGTACCACTTGCATGTTGTTGCCGGTCTAATGATACCATCGAAAACATATACCAATTACATGTCAGATCTTTGAGGGCCATCGGTAATTTCTCAATTGAGTAAAGCAAAAACGGAGAAAAGGAGGGCCCGCCTGTCCGTTAGGGAGAGAGAAGAGATGGGGCAGCCTTGGCTACTCCATTTGACTTAGCCGCACGGCTGTTCGGTGCCCTCTCTCTCGGCTGTTCCTCTGGCTGGCGACTCGGGCGGCGAATAGAGAGGTTGTGACTGGTGAGGCAGCGCTAGAGGCGCAGGCTCCTCGAAGACAGTTGTTTGCAACCACCACGCTGCAGCCTCCTGTCTCCTCTATATAAGCCACCTCCTCTTTTGATTCGGGTAACTCCACTTTAGATCTAGCTATAGTTCCTCATTGGTATTCTTCCTTATGAGCTTTGGGTTTGCGGAGACTTGGTGCTTGTGCGCTATCTCCACTTGGAGATCTCTTCTTTGGGCTCCTGTGTATACCCTGCCACCCGGTGGGGATTTGGAGGGGAACCCGAAGGTGAGGACTTGATTTGGGGGAGGAAGAAGGTCCTGATCACCTGCGTTGCTCTTGAGTGCATTCGGTCGGTGTGCTGTGGTGGTTTTGTGCGGCATTACCTATACCTTGATTTTGTGTTTTGGTGTGTCCCGAACTGTGAAAGTGGGCATTGTATCTCTGTCAACCCTTTTCTGGTGATTCATGGCATAGTGAGGCAATCGGTTTTCTGGGACAATGCTTTTAGCGTGCCTTGCCTAGTTCTACTTGGTGGCTTTCAGTGCCGACCGCTTCGTTAGTATACTGATTTTGTATTTTGCTCATCACCTTGCTATTTTATTTAGTTGCCATGATAGATATACTTGTTTATATGTTGATTATGTCAATTAAAGGTTGCAGGAATTATGCTTTTAGTCCTAAAATAGTTGTTGGAATTAAACTTGAAAAGTTGCTAAAATTGCACATTATACAACAAACCAGAAAACCAAATATTAAAGAAATGGCTTTCTCGTCCGATGTCGTTAAACCAGAGGTATTTGACACTGCCAACTTTAAATGTTAGTATTCGGAAATGAAGCTTTGGCTGATTGATCTTAAACTCTTTTGGGTCATTTCAAATCCTCGAACGTTCCCATTGAAAATTCCTGAAATGATACGATGGGAGGATGCAAACAACTTAGTCTTAGCTTGTTTGTTAGCCATCTTATCCAATTGTCTGTTCGACATGTACGTTAACTTTAAAGATATCAAGCTACTCTGGGGTGAACTTGATGAGAAGTATTCCAAAGGGGATAATGGAATTGAGTCATTTATAACTGCTAATTACTTGAACTATAAGATGGTTGAGGGACAATCGGTGATGGAGCAACTTCACGAGCTATAACTCCGTGTACGTGACTTAAATTAGTACGACTACATCCTGCCAAAGTATTTCTAAGTAAACATCATCCTGGCTAAGTTACCGCCCTCGTGGCATGATTTCGTGTCCGCTCACCGACATTTAAAGGAGCGTTTGATTCTTAATGAGTTTTCAGCAACTATTAATGTTGAAGAGCATGCTAGAGCCAGTGACGGTGCAGGAAAGGCTCAAGTCCAGGCTCATCAAGTGGAGGTCAGGAGTGTTGCAGGCAGTGGGAAACAAAAGTTCAAGAACTAGCCCCAAAACAAGCTCAAAGGCAAGAAAATGAAGAAGAAGGAGGAGATTATCTGTTTTGTCTATGGCACGGCTGGCCGTAAAGCCAACCATTGCCACAATCATAAAGGTAGGAGTCCCTCTCCTTGTCAGCACAATAGCCGTAAGGCTGAAGTGAATGTCATACTGGCTAGCCCCAGTTCAGAAGGGTATGCACCTCAGGCCTTTATGGCAAGCCCATCAATTGATTGGTGGATTGATACAGGTGCTACTAGACATCTATGTACTGATCAATCTTATTGCTCTTCATTTCCGGGTGAAGGTGGTGGATCCGTCCTAATAGGGAACGGAGCTGCTGCGATAGTACGTGGGATTGGACAGGTTTGCCAGAAGTCATCTGAGTGGGTCAATGCTATGTAGGCAAGGAATAAAGCTTGTTTTTGAGTCCAATAAGGTCGTGTTGACCAAATTTGGTAATTTTGTGGACAAAGGCTATGATAGCAGAGGCATGGTTCACTTATCCATTCTTGATCTCAATAATGTAAACATTTTTAATTTTTCCTATTGTAATAAAATTCATGATATTTGATATTCTCATTTATGTCATGTTAACTTTGAAGCCATTGCACGGTTAAGAAAAATCGAGTTTAATTCCAAGCTATAATTATGAGAAGGGTTTAAAGTATAAAGTGTGTGTGGAAGCTAAGCAACCCCGAAAACCTTGTCATAGTGTTGAAGGGTGAAGCACCAATCCACTTGAACTAATCCATTTTGAACTTTGTGAGATGAATGGAATATTAGCTAAAGGTGAAAAATGTTATTTCTTAACACTCATAGATGATGTGACTAAGTATTGCTATATTTATTTACTTAAGTCGAAAGATGAAGCACTAGAACACTTAAAGTCTTTAAAACCAAAGTTGAAAATCAACTAGAAAAAAAATCAAATAGTTAAGATTGGATCAAGGCGGTGAATGTCTCAAATGAATTCTCTCAATTCTGTGAAGAAAGTGAAATAATACATGAAATTACTTCACCATACTCACCCCCAATCAAACGGAATAGCCAAAAGAAAGAACCGAACTCTTTTGGACTTGGTTAACTCCATGCTACAAAGTTCGGGTATGCCAGACTATTGGTGAGGTGAAGCAGTTCTCACTGCTAATTATGTCTTGAATAGGGTTCCACCTCGAAATTAGGAGGAAACATTGGATGAAGGATAGAATGGGAGAAAACCTAACTTATTATTTCTTCGAACGTGGGGATGCCTTGCAAAAGTGCATGTGTCGTTACCAAAGAAAAGAAAGCTTGGTCCTAAGACCGTTGATTATCTCTTTCTAAGGTATGCTAAAAATAGCACGGCTTATAGATTTTTAGTGGTCAAATCCAAGGTATGTGACATTAGTACAAATATAATGATAAAATCTCATGATGTGACGTTCTTTGAACAAATGTTTCCTATGAGACCAAATGAAGTCATTGACCATACTAGTTCATTTGAACACTCTATTCTTCCTAGCGTGGATGACACCGCTCCAGAGTTGGAGTTGAGGAGTAAGAGGCAGAGGACTGAAAAGTCACTTGGCGATGACTATGTTATCTATGTCGTGGATGATGAACCATGAGCCCTTTCAGAGGCATACGCATCCCTAGATGTGGATTACTGAAAGGAGGCACCATAGCGAGATGGATTCCATCATAGCTAATAAAACATGGGAGATTACAGATCTTCCATCTGTATGTAAGCTAGTGAGCTACAAATGGATCTTTAAATGGAAGTGTAGACCTGATGGTACTATAGAGAAGTACAAGGCCCGTCTAGTGGCTAAAGGTTTCACGCAAACGGAAGGAGAAGACTGCTTTGATACATACTCTCCCATGGCTCGTTTACCCATAATTTGGGTGCTTCTAGCACTAGTTGCTGCATACAAACTCCAAGTACATCAAATGGATGTAAAGACTGCTTTCCTAAATGGAGAGTTGAATGAGGAGATTTATATGCAACAGTTTGATGGCTTGTGGTTGAAGGGTAAAAAAGAAAGTATGTCGGTTGATTAAATCCTTGTATGGTCTAAAGCAAGCTCCCAAGCAGTGGTATGAGAGATTTGATAGTACTATGACCTCGGTCGGGTTTTGTCTAAATGAAGCCAATAGATGCGTCTATCATCGGTTCAATGGGGGCAAATGTGTCATTCTCTATCTATACGTAGATGACATATTGCTTTTTGGGATCAATATAGATGTAATCAATAGAACAAAGTCTTTTTTCTCCTAGAATTTTGATATGAAAGATCTTGGTGAAGCTAATGTTATCTTAAACATCAAGCTAATATAGGGTGAGAATAAAATTATTCTTTCACAATCCCATTATGTGGACAAAGTCTTAACCACATTTGGGTTCATGGACTATAAGCTAGTAGCCACACCCTATGATCCAACGTTAAGCTGCATAAAAACACTGGACATGGAAAAGACCAGCTTAAATATTCTCAAATTATTGGATCCCTAATGTATCTAACTAGTGCAACGAGGCTTGACATCTCATATGATGTAAGTAGATTGAGTTGTTATACGTCCAATCTAGGAGATGACCGTTGGATAGCACTAGAGAGGGTACTCACATAATTAAAGGGGACCACAAACTTGGGGATACACTACTCTGGCCATCCGACAGTCTTCGAAGGATTCAATGATTCTAACTGGATCAATAACTCGGATGACATGAAGGCTATGAGTGACTATGCATTCACTCTAGTAGGCAGAGTTGTTTCATGGAAGTCTTCAAAATAGATTATCCTTACACAGTCCACCATAGATGCTGAATTAGTAGCACTTTATTCAGCGGTAGTAGAGGCAGAATGGATTAGATAACTCCTTTCTAACCTCGTTGTGCTGGAAAAGCCAATTCCAGCAATATTGACCTACTGCAATAACCAAACCATTTTGGTTAAGGCGAAGAGTAGAAAGGACAATATGAAGTACCCAAAACATATAAAGAGATTACTTAAGTTGATAAGACATGCTAGAGAGATAGGTGTTATTTCTGTAGAATACATCCAGTCTGAAAGAAACTTGGCATATCCTTTCACCAAAGGATTGGCACAGAAGGCCATCCTTGAGTGTCAACGGGAATGGGGCTCATCCCCACGTAAAGGATCACATTGATGGTAACCTATCCTAGAAGATCAGAGATTCTGTGAACTAGACTGTAGGACAACAAACTGTGTGGGATTAAAGAGCATATTCTAATGGGTCCCATTAGCTGTAGTGCTCTTTCTGTATGGAAGGATGGGCAACAGCTCTGAATGAATTCGATACATATATGGGTTTGGGAGTCGTCCTACAAGATTCCCTGGAGAATTCACCTACATGAGTATGATGATGAGGTCGCAATCAAAGAAATATAAGGGTATACTTTCTTAAGTACTCATGACCTAGATACAGGGACATGATTGTAACGTCCCAATGCGAGAGGGAAAGGGCAAGCTGCCAAGTACAGTATGTAACTTGGGCAAAAATTCTCACACTAAGGCATTGGATCAAGGTGAAATTCTCCTTTGTCTGTGCAAAGTCATAGTCCTTGTTGCCAGGCTTTGGGTTCAAACCCGCAAGGTACCCATCGTTGAATAGTTGTATATTAAGACATAGAGCACCTTTTATCAAATTAATAAATTGGTGGGGACTGTTGGATCTTTGAGGGCCATTCGGTAATTTCTCATTTGAGAAAAGAAAAAGAAAAAAGAGAAAATGATGGCTCACCTGTCAGTTGGGGAGAGGGAAGAGATGAAGCAGCATCGGCTACTCCGTTTGACTCGGCCACATGACTGTTCGGTGCCCTCTCTCTCGGCTGTTCCTTCGGCTGGTGACTCAGTTGGTGAATGGAAAGGCGACCATTGGTGATGCAGCGCCAGAGGCACGGGCTCCTCGGAGCTAGCCGTTCACAGCCTCCACGCTATAGCCCCTTGCCTCCTCTATATAAGCCACCTCCTCTTATGATTCGGGTAGCTCCTCTTCAGATCTAGCTATAGCTCCTCTTTGGTCTTCTTCCTTCTGAGCTTTGGGTTTGGGAAGACATGGTGCTTCTACACCATCTCCTCTTGGAGATCTCTTCCTTGGGCTCCCGTGTGTACCCTGCCATCCGGTGGGAATTTGGTGGGGCCCCGAAGATGAGGATTTGATTCGAGGGAGGAAGAAGGTCCTGATCACCTGTGTTGCTCTTGAGTGCACTCTGCCAGTGCGCTTTTGTGGTTTTGTGTGGCATTACCTGTACCTCGATTTTGTGTTTCGGTGTGTCCCGAACTGCGAAAGTGGGCATTATATCTTTGTCAACCCTTGTCTAGTGATTTGCGGCACAACAAGGCAATCGATTTTTTGGGACAACGTTTTAGCGTGCCATGCTCGGTTCTACTTGGTGGCTTTGAGTGACGACCGTTCCATGAGTATACTGATATGTGATTTTCCTCATCACCTTGCATATATGTGTTGTACTAGTTAAATTTCTGAGATAGATTTTGAGACTAGTACTGGGAAATATTGTTTGGTGATTTATGTGGGTTCGGCTTCTGCTCAATGAAGATTTGGGGTCAAGTTGAGTTTTGAAAACAACAATTTGTTATAGATTGATCTTGAGCCAGTAAACCACTTGCTATTAGTTATTGCTTACATGATTATTAGTTCTCTATTCCATTCATTCGGTTTGTTCCTGCGATCTTTGATCATTTACTTGCTCACTGTGATCGTGTAGCTTCTATCTTACTTTGATTATTAAGTTGATATCTTGAGCAAAGAATAATTTAATTCTGTCCAGTGATCACAGACTTGATGAATTGGCGAAATTGACTAATTAGACTTGTATGATTTATCTGGGCTCAAGATCTAATTTGTTTCAGAGAATTGTTGTATGTAATCTGTGAATTGAACTGACTCAAGTGGCGAGGAGGCCAAAATTTATCTTGAGCAGCCCGACATCTGAGAGCCATAAGTTAGCATCAAAATCTGAGCAAATATGCTGATTTTATGTGTTGCGCTGTCCCTACTCATAAGCATGTTATTTTATTTAGTGGACATGATAGATATACGTGTTTATATGTTGATTATGTCAATTAAAGGTTGCTGGAATTATGCTTTTAATCCTTAAATAGTTGCTAGAATTAAACTTGAAAAGTTGCTAAAACTGCTCATTATACAACATTACAGACTTAGAGGAAATTCTCAAGTTAATAGGAAAAAGTTTAGATGATAAAATGATGGAATTTTTAGATACTATGAGTACCACTAGCACCATGCTACCACTAGCACCATGCTGTGGGGCTGATGATGCCATTGAAAATATGTACCAAATACAGACTTAGAGGAAATTCCCAACTTAATTGAAAAAAAGAAAAATATCGAGCCGTCCATCAAGCCAAATTATAATTGCTTAGATTAAAAGAAAGATCACATGTCAAGTATAATTTCTTAGCTTTCCTTGCATAACCTTAGTTACAAATGATCGGAGATGAGATTATATTGGTCGATTTCGTTCCTTGGGTGAGAAATTATTCTTTCCATGAATTTTCATTGGTTAGTTCTTTGCAGTGTTGGTAATGTACTTTCATTCACTATTCTGTTCTTAAAGGAATTGTTGTTCTTGCAAATGTTGAGCTGTTCTTGCTACTCATAAAAGTTAAGTTGTAAAGCCATCCTTTTTATGAAAGTTTTGCCATCTTATTGAGGAAGATAATTTAGTTATTCAATCGGTGTTGTGGGTAGTAGAAAATATCTTTTGGCAAGTTATTCTCCTAAGGAAGGTTTAGACCTTTGTGTTTCTTTTTGAATATTTCGAGCGATTGAAGTTAAATGTCCCTTTTGTGAAGAAGAGTATTTAGACCCTTTTGAGATGTATTTTCAATGTTTGGATGAGATGCCATGATCATAGGAATTAAGAGACAATGTATGGGATGCCAAGTGTTGTAGATGACATGGCGTATAGTTGATTCTATTTAACATCCCTCGGAGAGACACTACTACAGAAGAGGCTATACTGGACGGTTACATCACAGACGGTTCATACGGAACCGTCTGTGATTAAACTGTCACAGACGGTTTAAACTGGCAACCGTCGGTGATATTTTCACAGACGGTTATTATCACGAACGGTCTGTGATAATTGAGACATCACAGACGGTTCGTATTACTAACCGTCTGTGAAATTTCACAGACGGTTAGTAATACAAACCGTCTGTGATGTATAACATTATCACAGACGGTTTCTGTAAATAACCGTCTGTGAAAATATCACAGACGGTTATTAACTGAAACCGTCTGTGATAATTTTAGACATCACAGACGGTTTGTATTACTAACCGTCTGTGAAATTTCACAGACGGCTCCTATTAAGAACCGTCTGTGATATTTATTATCACACACGGTTCGCGTTAATAACCGTCTGTGATAATTACATACCACCAATAATTGGCGTGTGATATCACGTGTCACCAATAATTGGCGTATACCCAGGATTTCGATCTCACCCGTCCATTCTCTCCACATCGAATGGCTGGCACCAGTTCCTCCCACGGCCAGGCCCTTATTAATAACTCCCCATCAACCTTTCCATCGGTACTAGTCACGCGTGAGTTCATCCACTAGCTAGCTTCCTGCATGCATCTCCCCTCCGCTGTGAGCTAGCACCTCCATCGCGGCATGTTCGGTTCATACTAAACAACACACTCTTGCCATAAATGTCGTAAGTGTGTCTTGTTTAGTATGGACCGTCGTGCCGCGAAGGGTTTGTTAGCTTGTTATCCTGTAATAGATCGATCTGAATGTGTTGTTGAGTTTTTGTGCTTGCCTCTGTATTTGCATGTTCCTCGACGATGCCGACTACTGTCGAGATGTGATGTCCACTCCGACAATCCTTCTTTTTCCTGCAAAATTCAAGGCAATTTTATTACAAAAGTTCAAAAAAAGACATTTCCAGATTCTTCGGCAGCCGACGTTGCCGACTTCTTCGCTGAGCGACTATCTATCTGCTTCTTCCCACTTCTTTTCTTCATCCGAGGCCTGCAGCTGTGTCTTGAGGAATGCCACATCTGAAGACCCCAAGAGCTGGTCAAGAACTGGTCTTCAGATGTGGCATTCCTCAAGACACAGCAGCAGGCCTCGGATGAAGAAAAGAAGTGGGAAGAAGCAGATGGATAGTCGCTCATGAGCGAAGAAGTCGGCAACGTCGGCTGCCGAAGAATCTGGGTATCACAGACGGTTCTATTAACGAACCGTCTGTGATAAAACAATCACAGACGGTTATTAACACGAACCGTCTGTGATAGTATGAATCACAGACGGTTCGTGTTAAGAACCGTCTGTGATAATGTAGACTATCACAGACTGTTATTTATGTGAACCGTCTATGATAGGCAACAATCACCGACGGTTATTAAGTTGAACCGTCTGTGATATTGCTTGTATCACAAACGGTTCATATTAATAACCGTCGGTGATAATTCACAGACGGTTATTAATACGAACCGTCTGTGATATATCATTTTCACAGACCGTTTGTGGTTGGAACCGTCTGTGATATTCTGCGTAGTATTAATTGCTTGGCGTACTTGCTTGAAGAATGTCGACACCGATCTGTCTTCATTGCGCTTCATCGGTGGAGCAAGGCGGCCGGCTTTAGGGAGTTGGGGGCGAAAAAATATCACCGTCTTCTTAGTTATCTGATCAGAGGTTAGTATACTTAATTACTTAACATTCTTAGTGATCTGATCAGAGATTAGTACTCAATTACTTAACATTCTTAGTGATCTGATCAGAGGTTAGTAGTAGGGGTAATAATCATTTTTGACACCCATTTGTCACTTGTGTAGCGTAGATGGACCGAAGCTGGATGTATATTGAGAACCGTGTGAGTGAAGAGTACATTACTGGCGTGTCTGCTTTTAGAAGGGCGGCCGAGCTGGATATGTTGAAGAAGGGGATGAAATATATGTATTGCCCATGTATTGATTGTGATAATCTCAAGATGTTTAGCAACTCAGCGCAGATTGAAGCTCACTTGATTCGAAGGGGTTTCAGAAAAGGGTACAAATGTTGGACCAGTCACGGTGAAGAGAAGAGTACACAAGAAGGTAGTTATGACATAGTCAAGGGAGGCAACGATATGCCAGATGTGGACTGTTCTTTCGATCATGAGGATAGGTCGCAGGATGACAATCTGGATCAGATGTTACGTGATGCAGAAGGGAACTATAGTGAGAGAGAGTTTGGTAAATTCGAGGGCTTGATGGAGGACTCGGAGAAACCTTTGTTCCCGGGCTGCAAGCCGTAATACACGAGGTTGTCATCAGTTCTAGAACTGCTAAAATTGAAGGCAAGTAATGGTTGGTCCGACAAGAGTTTCACGGCATTATTAGGTCTCCTAGTGGACATGCTTCCAACGGGAAATGTGTTGCCGAGAACCACCTACCAAGCCAAGAAGATTCTTTGTCCATTAGGAATGGAAGTAGAAAGAATACATGCATGTCGGAATGATTGTATCCTGTACCGTAAAGAGTATGCTAGCTTACATGTTTGTACGGTGTGCAAAGCATCCCGATACAAGCATAAAAATGACTCTGATGATGGGAAGGGCATCGAGGTGAAGCAAGGACCTCCTGCTAAGGTGATGTGGTATCTTCCTGTAATCCCCCGTTTGAAGCGTTTATTTGCAAACCGCAAGGATGCAAGATTGATGCGTTGGCACTACGAGCAGCGTAAGAAAGACGGAATGATAAGACATGTTGCTGATTCTGCCCAGTGGAGGAACATCGATAGGATGTTTGTAGATTTCGGTGTGGAACCGAGAAATATAAGGTTTGGGTTGAGTACAGATGGAATGAATCCTTTTGGTAACATGAGCAGCCGACATAGCACCTGGCCCGTGACTCTGTGCATGTACAACCTTCCTCCTTGGCTGTGTATGAAGCGGAAATATATTTTGATGTCACTACTTATCCAAGGGCCGAAGCAACCTGGCAACGATATTGATGTGTTCCTAGCCCCATTGGTGGAAGATCTTGCAATACTGTGGAATGAAGGGGTACATGTATGGGATGCGGACAAACGAGAGAACTTCACTCTACACGCCATGTTGTTCTGCACCATTAATGATTTTCCTGCCCTTGGTAACCTGTCAGGGTTGAGTATAAAAGGAGCCAAAGCGTGTCCGCACTGCTTAGATTATACCGAGAGTGTGTGGTTGAACAACTCGCGAAAAACTGTGTACATGCGTCACCGTAGGTTCCTTCCAAAGTATCACCCATACCGCAAGATGAAGAAACAATTTGACGGAAAAAAAGAGGATGACTCAGTACCAAGACCTTTTAGCGGGAAAGAGGTGTATGATATGGTCAAGGATATAAATGTTGTGTTTGGAAAGGGACGTAAATTGAGGAAGAACATGTGGAAAAAGAGGTCAATATTTTGGGACTTGCCTTATTGGGAGCACTTAGAAGTTCGCAATTGCATCGATGTCATGCACGTAGAGAAGAATGTATGTGACAGTTTGATTGGTCTCTTACTGAACATTCCTGATAAAACAAAGGATGGTGTTAACGCAAGGCGTGACTTGGTCGCTATGAACATCAGGATCGAGTTAGCACCGATAGAGACCGATAAAGGCCGGACGTACCTTCCCCCAGCATGTTACACTCTGTCTAAGTCCGAGAGAACTGAATTGTGCCAGTCCTTAAATGGTGTGAAAGTTCCATCCGGTCACTCCACAAGCATGAAGAAACTTGTTTCCATGGAACATTTGAAATTAATTGGCATGAAGTCTCACGACTGTCATGTGCTAATGACTCAAATGCTACCTGTTGCAATTAGAAGTATTTTGCCGAACAAGGTTCGAGTAACAATCATAAGGCTATGTTATTTCTTCAACGCAATTGCTCAGAAGGTCATTGATCCGGATGGACTAGATGCTCTGCAAACTGAGGTGGTGACAACTCTATGTCATCTAGAGATGTATTTCCCTCCATCATTTTTTGATATCATGGTCCATCTCATTGTCCACCCTGTGAAAGAGATAAAAATATGTGGCCCCGTATTTCTACGTCATATGTACCCTTTCGAGAGGTACATGGGAATTCTGAAGTCCTATGTACGCAATCGATCTCGACCGGAGGGTAGCATCATCGAAGGTTATACAACAGAAGAGGTCATTGAATTCTGCATCGGCTACATTTCTCAGGTAGAGCCGATAGGTGTACCTCTATCTCGTCACGAGGGGAGGTTAGAGGGTATAGGGACTATCGGGAGGAAAGCAATAACTCCGGATCAAAATACGTATGCTCAAGCCCATTTCATGGTTTTACAACACATGACTGAAGTGACCCCATATATTGAAGAGCACAAGGACATGCTACGTCAGGAGAATGCAGGCCAGTCAGAAGTTTGGATCACGAGACAACACAACCGTCAGTTCAACGAATGGTTGAAGGCGCAATTGACTAGGAGGTCGTCAAATGAAACACTACAATGGTTGGCAAAAGGGCCAAAATTTACAATTGTGACATGGCAAGGATACGACATTAATGGCTACACATTTTATACAACAGATCAAGATAGAAAGAGCACAGTGCAGAACTCAGGTGTCCGCATAGATGCCTATGATTCGCACGGCAGTACCGCTGGCCCAAGCTCGTACTACGGGCTTGTAGAGGAGATTTGGGAGCTTGACTATGTAATTTTCAAAATTCCTCTATCATGGTACCCTTCAACCAAGGGTAAGTGCTTCACTAGTTGCCACACATATGTTTCATTTGTACTTTACATGCGGCATGACCTTAGGATTAATCACTATGGCGACACACATGACTAGGCATCACTGGATTTTGCTTGTGATTGTACCAAAGTGGAGCAAGGTAATATACCTTGATTCCCTCCTTAGGAGCAACCATGACTTCAGTCGTGTGCAAGAAGTACTTAACAGGTAAACTCATTTCCTCCATACATAACTCTATTGTAATATTTCTTTTGTTTGCCACGGCCGAGGATAAGTTTTTTGAATCACGTAGGGCGTTTGCCGATTATGTTGCTCAAGGAGGAACACACGACAAAAAATCCAGTGACACGCTACGACACTACACGCGATTTCCGGTACCCACTACAACACAACAATCCTATATCATACTTTGTTATAATGCCTCTAGAATTGACAATACCGATGTATGTAATTCTATTTTTGCAGTGCCACAAGCAGCTACAGGGCAACATATGTGGATTCTACGTTTGCCGCCATATGAAGGAAATCATTGCTACTAAGATCAATGATCCAGAGGTTTGTCAGGTCCTTCCAATAATTATTACTTTCTGATTATATATATGTATTTATATTACACACACATGCTAATTAATGACTTAACATTGCTCCTAGCGACAGCGGGTGCACTTCGACGAAAGTGCATATGATCTTGACAATCTCGTCGAGATTCGTGCAATCATCTCCGAATTCTTGCTAGGAGAGGTCATAAGTATGAAGGGAGAGTTCTACGCCGGCAATGGTGATAATTAGATGTTGAAACATTGGATTCAACTGTACAAATCAAACAATTCCTTCAATTGAATTCATTTGTCAGATTTTGTGTAACGATTTTCATTCTATATATATATGTATGTGATCTGCTGTGTACGAATTTTGTTGTAATTTACTATGAGTTGCAATTAACTTATATCTGTCATTTATCTGTAATCTGCTTGCTTGCTTTCGTTCAGAGGGCATGGCTAGCATATCCTGAGGCTAGCCAAAAAAATATCAAATAAAATGGATGATGCACTTGGTATCACAGACGGTTCGTTGTTAAAATCCGTCTGTGATACAATATCACAGACGGTTTCAAAGAGTGCCGTCTGTGGTCTGAATGATATCACAGACGGCCTATACTACTGACCGTCTGTGATACACACAATATCACAGACGGTTAGTAATTAAAACCGTCTGTGATATACAAAATATCACAAACGGTTAGTATTAAAAACCGTCTGTGATATTATATATATCACAGACGGTCTTTATTACTAACCGTCTGTGATATTCGAGTATCTCAGACGATTTTTTATAAAAAACCGTCTGTGATACTCGAATATCACAGACGGTTAGTAATAAAGACCGTCTGTAATGTGAGTTATCACAGACGGCTTGGGAACCGTCTGTGATAACCACAACTATCATTGACACCTAGACACTGACGGTTCAAGAACCGTCTGTGATGACGGTTCCGAACCGTCTGTGATAGGGCTGTCTGTAGCAGTGAGATTTGTATTAAATTTCATGGTGCCTTGGAGTAGTTACATGGTGAGTTATGACTAAGAGTATGTTCTTTCCTACTGGGAATTTATGGATTATGAAGAAGTATAAAGTATTGGATAATCCTTAATATTGCTTAATCTTCCCAATTTTGTTGGGTACATTTGATTTTTTGGGTCTCAATGGATCAATCTAATTGTTTTGGATGGATAAGTTAGGAAGATGTTGAATTATTGTCTTGGTGGATATTACATTTCAAAGTAACCTTACTATGGATACTTGGTGATCATATTAAATTGTTAGATTCATTTCTTAATATGGTTAATTGTTGGCACTGTATACAAAGGCAGTTTAAAAATCTGAATATTGGTGGATCTAGAATTTACAGAGGAAGAGTTTGAATAAGTTATTCTAACTAGAGTGATTAGATGAAATTTATTGTAGTGTCACGAGAGACCATGATTGAGACAAGATTTTGATTAATGAAGTTTTAGCAGAATTATGCAAGATGGAATATTTTAATCGGTGGTTGTACATGTCCATGCGATTGCCAATAGAAGTAGGATAGCAACTAGACTTTATGATAAAGACAATTGTTAATAGAAATCATTCGAATACAATTAATGTGTGCTAGGCTTTGTTGTTGAGAATCACTAGAGTAGAGTTACTGGACTTTAATAGATGTCTCATATTTATAAGCTTATAGAATTGTTGGATGGTAGTTGATGATTGATATAAGAATTTTGGAAGATCATTTTGATTTGTGCACTAGATATCTTCTAGGATAAATTGGTTGTTGTAATGTTGTGAAGTTTGGGTGGATTCTCAATTTGGGGATGAGATGATAAAGAAGTGTGAAGCTAGTTAGTGAGTCCTAGAGAGTTTTTTGATGGAGTAGTGGAGAGTTTTATGATGGAGTAGTGGATTTTGATGATCCCTGTTAAGAGGTTTAGTAAATGTATGATACAAGGCTTGTTCAGTAAAGGCATACTAGGAATAGTGGTGATTCTTTTGGAAGGAAGGGAATTTGATCATCCTTCGTGATGTCATTTAAATAAAATGTTTTGTAGTTTTTGTGCTTTTGAGTCTCTGGGTTCATGACTTATGAGAAAGTTGTATTCTATTTTGCATCGAGATTAACATCAGTGAAGTGTTGGTGAATTTTCGTAGTTTATAAGAGGTTTGCACAATTTTGACTATAAAAAAGTGCTTTGCTATTTAATTTCATTTTTCTTAGGATTTTGCTTGCTGCAAATTGCTATCGTTTTTTGGTCTTCTGTATTTGTTCTAATTGCTACTTATTTGTTTTCTTGAGAAGGTAATAGCTAATTCGTGTTATGAAATCCTTTAAGGTTTATAGTGGTAACTGACTAGTAGTGGTCAAGTATACAATTTTATAGGGCATCGAGTGCTAAGTTATTTCGAGTACAATGGAGGATAATTTAATGTTATACTATAATTCTTGGGGAGAAATTAACTTCAGGTAATGATTATTTTTGGAGCAAAATGATCATAATGTAGTTGCTAGTAGAATTCATAGTGGCTAGTAAATAATGATATATTGGTATATATTTTGGATTGATTGGGGTTATCAAAAGTGCATAATTCTAATCAATTAAGTAGAATGTTGTGATTGTGTAAGTTGTTGGATTTTGTAGACAAAATTCATTGGTGTGGTTCAATGAGAATCTAATGTTGGTGAAGCAACTTGATCGATGTGGTAGTTATTTGGGTGATGAGGATTTTGGATTATTAGCTGCTATGATTTGATCTTTAGTGGATATCTCTCTTAGAGTTAGAATCTTTCTAAAATGTAGTTGGTGGAGATTGTATATAGCTATTGGTGATATATGATTGAGTATAATTGAATTGCCAAAATTTTAGTCAACATATTTGAGGATTTTCGTAACAATTATATCGAAACGTGATTTGTAGGAGTCGTTGAGGTTGAAATTACTAGGTGTAATGAGGGAATGCTTTGGTGGTTTACGAGCTAGCGAATGAGTTGCCTCTTGGGTTTTGTTGACGGAGAATGAGAGCCTACAGTTCAATTAGTTCAAGCTACCTGCAATCTCAGTAAAGCGGAATCTTCTACCCAAATTTACCATGCATGTTAGTTAATATTAACTGCTAGATATCTTATTTCACCTTGAACTGAAATATCCAAAGGCAAAATTGCATATTAATATGTAGCATAATTTGTTTTTCACCAGTAGCTTTTAAATAGAAAACAGGAAACAGAGAACCTTTAGAATACAAGAACTCCTTCACTCCTATAGACACAACACTCTTAATAATCAAAAACTATGACATTATCATCCTCTCTCGCACATCACTTAATCCCCTCGCCTACAACTTCTCCTTGCTTCTCCCTCACTTCCACTTGTGGCCAGCGATGCTGTCAGCAATAACAGCAAGCAGAGACTATGGTGACATGGCGGCGACAGTGATGGTGAGAACTATGTTGGCTATTGTATGAGTGGAACAAGTTGGCTGTTGGGTTTTGTTCGTGGAGAATGAGAGCCTACATTTTAATTAGTTTAACCTATCTGCAATCTCAGTAAAGTCGAACTTTCTACTTAAATTTATCATGTTAATTAATATTAACCGCTAGATACCCTATTTCACTTTGAACCAAAATCTCCAAAGGCAAATTTGCATATTATTGTGTAGCATAATTTATTTTTCACTAGTAGCTTTTAAATAGAAAACAGGAAATAGTGAACCATTAGAATACAAGTAGTATCTTCCTCTCTCGCTCATCACTCAATCCCTCCTGCCTACAGCTTCTTGCATCTCCCTCACCCCCTCTTGTGTCCTGCGATGCTGGCAGCAACAACAACGAGCAGCGACTATGGCACTCTGGCAGCTACAGCGATGGCGAGACCATGTTGGTTGTTCTATTAGTGGAACGAGTTGCCTCTTTGGTTTTGTTGATGGAGAACGAGAGCCTACAGTTCAATTAGTTCAAGCTACCTGCAATCTCAGTAATATCGAACCTAATTTACCATGTTAATTAATCTTAACTGCTAGATAGCCTATTGCACCTTGAACCGAAATCTCCGAAGGAAAATTTGCATATCAATGTGTGGCATAATTTATTTTTCACCAGTAGCTTTTAAATGGAAAATAGGAAATAGTGAACCTTTAGAAAACAAGCTTCACTCTCTAGGGACACAACACTCTTTACGCAATGGAAAAGCTATATATGATGATGCTTGTACAGTTGAAAGACAATAGCATTAAGTTTATACTATTGGTCTAATACAAACACACAACACTTAAGTATGTTGGAACTATGTTTTTAAAGGAGCTGAGACATATGTTCTATTATCCTCCTTAGTAGGGACGTTGGACTTATGTGACAAACACCGTACATACAATGATACACAAATGTAGCTTTTTCACGTGTGACAACCAAAGTTTTGAGAATCGGACCGGTGAGAATGCCGGTTCTCCGGTTCGCCCACTGGTGCTCTGATCGGATC
This sequence comes from Dendrocalamus latiflorus, assembly GCA_017311315.1. Taxonomy (NCBI): domain Eukaryota; kingdom Viridiplantae; phylum Streptophyta; class Magnoliopsida; order Poales; family Poaceae; genus Dendrocalamus; species Dendrocalamus latiflorus. Next base: position 44,764,237 of record CM029642.1, on the reverse strand, counting down.
GTCGTTTCCCAATTATTAGTATTTCATTACTTTAATATCATTTTAATTCTGACATATTATGAATAGAAATCCCAAATATAGAAATATAACATCAAAATGGGAGATTCGGGAAGAACCTAGTGTTGCATGTGAAAACTAATCATGTCTAAGGTAAGCAAACACTATTTCCTACAATCGTACTTGAATTAGAAGTATGCTCTAATCAGGAAACACCAATCCCCATCTATCCAGCTTGGATCCAAACTCAAATCCGGCACAAACTCCGAGCAGCAAACACCAATCCCCACATAACCTGCATGGGATACAACCTGATTGAGTGATCTTCGTCTGTGAAGCAACAGTGCCACCGGCGCCCGTCACCGCCGTCATGACTCGTCGGGACGCAGCCACTACTACAGAAAACCTAATACTAGACGGCCAATCACAGACGGTTTGACAAAACCGTCTGTGACCGACACTAACAGAGACAGTTTTAATTTGGTCACCGTCTATGTTGGTGGCGTTGGAGAAAACGAGTATCACAGACGGTTCTTACTGATGAACCGTTTGTGATCACAGACGGTTTGTATTAAAAACCGTCTGTGATAATGACGCTAGGCATTTATTGCGCTGCTCAGAACCGCATCTGTCTTCATGTCGATCCAGATCTAGCCGGTGCTGCACTCTTTCGCTCAGGAGGCAAGCTAGGCGATTTCAGACCAATTAATTTGGTGGGAGGAGGCAGAGATTGAGCTTTGAAGATTCATACTTTCCTGGTTTCTCTAGATATGGTTAGTAATGAAATTTATTTTATTGAAGATGGTTTGCAAAATTGTTAGTTATATAATAGCTTTTGTGTTTATAATATGAATTAAGCTAGCAAAGCCTGAATGCATGTGGTATATATACACATGTAGTAATAATTAATTAATTTAATTTGTAATACTAAGTTGTTATATATATACATAACGTAGGACCGAAGCTGGATGTATGCCGCGAGCCGTGTGAGTGAAGAGTACATTAATGGCGTGTCTGCTTTTATAAGAGTTGCCGAGGAGGATATGCTGAATAAGGGGGTGGAATATATGTACTGTCCATGCACTGACTGCGAGAATTTAAAGATGTTTAAGAATCGGGCAAATTGAAGCGCACTTGATTCGGAGGGGTTTCAAAAAGGGTTATACGTGTTGGACCAGTCATGGCGAATTCAATGATCATATGTTGCCGGATGACATTGCGGGTGAAGTGAATGATATGCCGCCGGATGACATCGCCGGTGAAGTGAATGACATGCCGCCGGATGACATCGCCGGTGAAGTGAATGACATACCGCCGGATGATGTCGATTGTGGTTTGGATTCGGATAGGTTGCACGATGACAATCTGGATGAGATGCTTCGCGATGTAGAAGAGAACTATGATGAGAGAGAGTATGTTAAATTCCGGGGCTTGATGGAGGACTCATAGAAACCTTTGTTCACGTGCTGCAGGTCAAAGTACACGAGGTTGTCGGCCGTGCTTGAACTGTTGAAATTGAAGGCAAGCAACGGTTGGTCCGACAAGAGTTTCATGGCGCTGCTAGGTCTTTTAGCGGACATACTTCTAGAGGGAAATGAGTTGCCTAAAACCACGTATAAAGCCAAGAAGGTTCTTTGTCCGTTGGGCATGGAAGTAGAAAAAATACATGCATGTCCGAACGACTGTATCCTGTACCGTAAAGAGTATGCAAACATGCATGTATGTCCGGTGTGTAACGCATCCCGATACAAACGTAACAATCAATCAGATGACGGCGAGGGAACAGAGGTGAAGCAAGGACCTCCTGCTAAGGTGGCATGGTATTTTCCTATAATTCCCCGTTTGAAAAGGTTTTTTGCAAATCCAAAGGAGGCAAAACTGCTGCGTTGGCACTCGGAGGAGCGCAAGAAGGATGGAATGCTAAGACACCTTGCTGATTCCGCCCAGTGGACAAACATCGATAGGAGTTTTGCAGATTTCGGTGCAGAACCAAGGAATATAAGGTTTGGACTGAGTACAGATGGAATGAACCTTTCAGTAGCATGAGCAGCCGACATAGTACATGGCCCGTGACTCTCTGCATCTATAACCTTCCTCCTTGGTTGTGTATGAAGCGAAAGTATATTTTGTTGTCGATACTTATCCAAGGGCCAAAGCAACTTGGGAATGATATCGATGTGTACCTGGCACCATTGGTGAAAGATCTAAAAGTACTGTGGAACGAAGGGGTACAGGTATAGGATGCATACAAACGAGAGAACTTCACTTTGTGCTCTATATTGTTTTGTACCATAAATGATTATCCTGTCCTTGGTAACCTATCGGGCCATAGTACAAAAGGTGCCAAGCTTGTACCACTGTTTAGATGATACCAAGAGTATGTGGCTGAAACACTTACGCAAAACTGTCTACATGCGTCACCGCCGGTTCCTTCAGAGGGCTCACCCATTCCGCAAGATGAAGAAATAATTTGACGGAGGGAAGGAAGACGGTTTAGCTCCAAGGCATTTAAGGGGAAAAGAGGTTTATAATATGGTGAAGGATTTAGATGTTGTCCTCGGAAAGGGACGTAAATTGAGGGCTCATGAGAAGAACATCTGGAAGAAGAGATCAATATTTTGGGACTTACCTTATTGGTAGTACCTAGATGTTCGACACTGCATTGATGTCATGCACGTAGAAAAGAATGTATGTGACAGCTTGATTGGTCTCTTACTGAACATTTGTGATAAAACAAAGGACGGCGTCAACGCACGGCTTGACTTGGCTGATATGGACATCAGGCCTGAGTTAGCACCGACATGCACTAATAATGGATGAACGTAACTTCCCCCTGCGTGTTACACTCTGTCCAAGGCCGAAAAAACAGAACTGTGCCAATGCTTGCATGGTGTTAAAGTTCCGTCTAGTTACTCCGGCAATGTGAAGAAACTTGTTTCGATGCAAGATTTGATGTTAAATGGCATGAAGTCTCATGATTGTCATGTGCTGATGACACAGATGCTCTCTATTGCAATTAGAAATATTTTGCCGATCAAAGTCCGAGAGACAATCATGAGGCTATGTTATTTCTTTAACACAATTTCCCAGAAGGTCATCGATCCCGAAGGACTAGATACTCTACAGGACGAGGTGGTGATGACTCTATATCATCTTGAAATGTATTTCCCTCCTTCGTTTTTCGATATTATGGTCCATCTCATTGTTCACATTGTGTGGGAGATAAAAATGTGTGGGCCCGTATTCCTACGTAGCATGTACCCATTTGAGAGGTTCATGGGAATTCTCAAGTCCTACGTACGGAATCGATCTCGGCCGGAGGGCAGCATCGTCGAAGGTTATGCAAGCGAAGAGGTCATTGAGTTTTGTGTCGATTATATGGCTCATATTCAACTGATAGGTGTGCCCCAATCTCATCATGAGGGGAGGCTAAAGGGTACCGGAACTATCGGAAGGAAAGTAATCACTGCAGATATGGACACGTATACTCAAGGCCATTTCACGGTCTTGCAACACATGACTGAAGTGGTGCCTTATGTCGACCAGCACAAGGATGTGCTTCGGCAATAAAATCCAGAGTAGCTAAATGTTGGATCATGAGGCAACACAACAGTCGGTTCAACCAATGGTTGAAGGTGCAAATCGCTAAGAGCTCGCCAAGTGAGACACTGACATGGTTGGCAAAAGGGCCAACATTTACAGTTGTGACATAGCAAGGATATGACATAAATGGGTACACATTCTATACACAGTCTCAGGATGTAAAGAGTACTAACCAGAACAACAGTGTCCACATAGATACGTTCAGTACTGATGGGTCGAGAAACTCTTACTATGGGTTCATAGAAGAGATTTGGGAGCTCGACTACGTGGTTTTCAAGATCCCCTTATTTCGCTGCCGTTGGGTGCATCTCCCACAAGTGAAGGTTGACAAGTATGGTGTCACTACCGTGGACCTCCAACGTGTCGGGTACAAAGACGAACCATTCGTACTCGCCAACCAAGTTGTTCAAGTTTTCTATGTAATCGACCCGGCAAATAAGAAACGTCATGTAGTTCTTCATGGAAAAAGGAGAATTGTCGGAGTAGAGAATGTAGTGGATGAGGAAGAATACAATCAATTTGATGAGTTACCTCCTTTTGGAAATGGCATAAGGGTCGACGACAAACAACGTCACGTAACTAGTTATGTATGCATTGATCATCATGAAGGGCTAATTTTTAAAGGAAATAAGCAAGTAGAATGAGAATGTGCGACATATATGTGGGCATTTGCATATATGTATATAACAATGCATGTATGTGATATATGTGTGAATTGGCATTTATGTATACAACAATGCATGTGTGTGATGTATTTGTGAATTTGCATATTTATGTATATGTGAAAATATGTGAAGAAATACATTGTGTGAGGTTGGTGAATGTAGTGAATTTTGAGAATGAGAAAATGTGTAAAGAAATACACTGTGTGAATGCAGCTGGTTGGTGTTGTATATGAATGCAACTGGTTGGTGTTTGTCTTAATAACTATAGTCGGGGGCAAAGGCTTATCACAGACGGTTCTCCATTTAGAACCGTCTGTGATAATAAATATCATAGACGATTCTAAGTTCAGAACCGTCTGTGATAGTATAACTATCACAGACAGTTCTATGTTTAGAACCGTCTGTAGTAAGCCTTTATATATAACCCCCGCTAGGGTTTTGCGCGTACACTGAGTCGCTCTCCCGAAGTGTCTACATCTAGCCCGTGGTCTTGGCGTCCCGCCTCCTGTCACCGTCAACCCGAGCTTGCGCCATCGCAGTTGCCATCGACCCAACCCGTGCCGTCGCAGTCGCCGTCGACCCAACCCGTGCCGTCGCAGTCGCCGTCGACCCGAGCCCGCGTCGTCGCAGTCACCGTCGACCTAAGCCCACGCCATCGCAGTCATCGTCGACCCAAGCCCACGCCGTCGACGTCGACCCGAGCCCACACCGTCGCCGTCGTCTCGAGCCCACGCCGCCGTCGCCACCGCCTACACAACGCCGCTGAACCCTAAGGTGCGCAATTAAAAAAATGTTAGATTGTATAAATCTGTGATGAATATAGATATTCCTTTATATATATTCTTTCATATGTTAACTACCAGCAATCATCACAAATTTCCTTAGCATTATCTTTAGCATTGTCCTTCATTTTTTATGCAACCTGCCATTATTAGATTTAGGTAACTTCTCTATTGTTTTAGCTGTTGTTGTTTCATAAACTTCTCTGTTGTTTTACCTGCCAGCAATCATCACAAATTTCCTGGCTTGAATCTGAATGCTAGATGTTTTAGGTTATGTAACATTTTAAGCCAATTCAAACCATCTCTCATGGTTCTTTTTTAAATATACATCACCTCTTAATATTTTGATTTTTGAAAATAAATGAAAAAAGCTGCATAGTTCGCTTGCCTCTTTTCAATCTTGTAAAACACAATATCCAAAGACTTAATTTAACAAATCTTAAACCATTATTCAAACCAGAGCATAACATTATACATGTGTATATATGGCCCATTAGCATGTACTCTAGAGTTGTATTGTAATATGTATATGTATATGTCTATTTCTCCGACATGCTCCATTTATATCACCATAGTATGACACTTTCTTATCTTATCCTAATAGATCCAAAAATTGAGCGAATCATAGTATGGCACTTTCTTATCATATGGTCTTCTAGGATGGTTCTTCATAACTCCTTATAGCTATTGGAGTGTGAGAACTATGGTCTTCTCTTTCCACCTGTTTATATCTTGAAGAAGTCATTGGATTCTTCTTTTCTGTTGCTTATAGTGCATGTAATTTGAATATATCCCTTGTATATGTTGTTTAGAAGGCTAACATGTCACCCGCGCATTATTCAACATCATCGCCGGATGCGTCCGCTCCAAAATCAAAACGCCAAGGAAGAGGGCTATTGAAAAAGCCTGAGGGCCGATTTACCATCACAGAGGTTGATGGATCTGGGACCCCTTCCTTCCTCCCAAAGCAGTAAGCGCATTCTGAAGAATGGTCGGAATAGTTGCACGAGAACGAATTGAGATCACATTCGATTCGCGGAAGAGCATGCCTAAGACTCGGAAACATGAGTTGCTGACATAAATTTTGGCATCGTTCGAGATCCCAGAAGAACACCAAGACGCCGTGCAACGACAAGCCTTGCTAGCAGCGTGCAAAGCATGGAAAAACTTCAAGAGCACGCTTGTCAAGGACTACGTGGAGAAGGACAAAACACCCTTTCATAAATACCCATTCCTGGAACCACAATGGGAAGAGTTCAAGGCGATGAAGATGACCGTGTTCGAAATTTGCCAATATCTCGGATGACCGTGTTCGAAATTGGATTAGAGCAAGGTCATCTACAACGACATCGGGGGACGTCTCCTTTCGAAACCCTACAGACCAGCAAGTGTCCCAGCACCTGGTAAGATATCGATCGAATTACGTAGCTTGTAATTACTCCACAACTTCGTACGAAGTGAAATGACATGTCGTACTCCTTGCAGGAAGTGCTGAGTGTTGAATCTTCCCAGGGATCATTCCAGGGAACAAGGGAGAAAGATATACTCTCCGCGGCACTGGGAAACAAAGAGCACCCGGGTCGTACGAGAGGCCTTGGGCTTTACGTCCCTTGGAAACATGGTTTCCAATATGACTCCGAAATGTATCGACGTAGGAAGAGAACCAAAGCCGAGCGTGAGGCACGACTATGAGAAGAGATCAAGGCATCGCTTAGAGAGGAGCTGGCAGATTATGTCAGAGATGAGGTGCAGAGACATACAGAAAATCAGTAGGCCGCCGCCATCGCTCCTCTGCTAGCTAGCCCGCACAACTGTCCGAGTAGTTGCGCGTCCAATCCGATGGAAAGCGAGGTCAGACTTTCTCTGGACGACATCCAGGTAATAATTATTATCTCTCGAATGCTTGCTCCATTGATAGGCCTATTGGAGTAGCTAATTTTGTATCGTTATGTAGGAGCCTACGAAGTGCAGGCTCCAAGTGAGATATGCCTCTGTTCCCTTGTACGCTGCTTGGGGCTAGGCATATCCATCTGGTATCGGGGCCATGGTGCACCGTCAAGCTTTAGCGCCAGGCTTTGCAAAAGTTAATGTAGATGGTGTGCATGTCAATTTTGAGGTCGTCCCGCTACCGAAGCCCCCCAACGACGAGATCGTGACTCTAGGGCAGGCCATTGGAACATTCATCCAGTGGCCCAAAAGCGACATCTCCCTGGAGGCTTCTTCACCGGTGGCAGGACCAGAAGGGCAGTGCGATCCAGAGCTACATGCACTGGTGCCATCTCCACAAGACTTATCTCTAGCACCGGTACCTGCACCGGTGCTATCTCCACGAGTGCTATCCATAATCAACGAACTTGTCAGCTGCACAAGCAATACTTGAATGGCAATCATACACCATCCAAGTATAGCTTGTGCAGCCTGACAAGTTCGTTGATTATGGATCTGTTCCTTTCGCGAGACCTCGATTCCGGAGTGATAGAGCAATAAAAAATGCAATGTTACCATCTAAGTGCAAATGCAATGTAGATCTTTTGTAATTGTGTATTTGTCAATGGATATTTTATTTCATTTCAACTAATTGATTTGCGAAATGGATGCTTTATGTTTGTGAAACGAATTGAGATGTGAATTGGTTGTTTTATGTTTGTGAAATGAATTGAGATATGAATTGTATGTATACATGTATATGTTGATCTGCTTGTTTCAGATGGCATGGCTAGCATTTCCTGAGGCTAGCCAATAAACATAAATAGATTTAGGGGTAGAAAAGAATATCACAGACGGTTTGTAACTAAAAACCGTCTGTGATAGCTGATAATCACAGACGGTTCGTAAGTAAAAAACCGTCTGTGATAGCTGATAATCACAGATGGTTTTTAGTTACAAACCCTCTATGATATTTACACCACAGACAGTTCGAAAACCGTCTGTGATAACCCTTGATTATCACTGACCCATAAATTCAGATGGTTCAGCAAACCGTCTGTGATGACGTGTTCGAACCATCTGTAATACGATTTTCTGTAGTAGTGGGCGACCCTATCCGTCGCCAGGATGCAGCCAGTCTCTCCACTGGCCACTTGCATGCGTCGCGTGGCTCTCTCACTGTGAAGCTCCACCAGCGCGGAAAGATGAATCGAGAGAACAGGGGGAGGCGGCACTAGAATGAGGGTGGGTTCTCCGTTACAGATGATTAATTATGACTATTGTTGATAGCTTTTGGTCATATCATGAGCATCTATTCGAATGTACCAAATGCCGATAAGCCATTTAAAAAAAATTATACTAATAAGCCGCATCGAAAAGACGGCAGAGATGCTGTCCTGTTTGTTTATTCAGAATAAGCTATATGCTATGGCTTGTTCTTTTTGATTTGTTTATGGCTTTTAGCTTCAGCTTCTCCGAAAACTGAAATAAATGGGGTGGTTTCTTCAAATAACTTCTTAAAACCATTTCTCCAAATAGCTTTTCGTGCTTAAAACCGTGTGTCGTCGGTGTCGGCGTCTCCGTCGTCACAAAAAGCATGGATAAAAGCAATCAGATATTACTAAAAATTATCAGCTATAGCTAAAAAGTAGACATATGTTGAAAAGGAGGCCAGAGCGAGCGTGAGAGAGAGCAAGAGAGCATAGGAGGAAAACCAAAATCTGTAGTAAATCCACTCGTATTCACACATTTCCCATCTTACCACTGAATGCACAGCATGAAGATAATAAGAACGAGGGTACTTATGTCCTAAACAAAAACCGCTCGGTTCAGTATAGCCAGCACTGGCTCGCCAGTTTACTCAAAAACCAGTCGAAATGCACGGCAGCCTTTGAGCTGAACCGAACTGGCTAGGTCACTGGTTCCGGCTTTTTCTGGTTTTACCAGCGATCCGGTCCGACATTTTAAACACTGGTCACAACTCATGAATACAGCTGTAGTAAACAACAATATAGTATGAGAATTTGATTACTTAAGATAGCATGGCAGTACACAGCAACAAGTACCAAGCGTCTTGTCGGAGCATAGAAAAGATCACCGAGTGCTTTAGGCCCCGTTTGGCATAGCTTTAGATTCGAGATCTATGTTGGATCTGTAGTTTGTTGACTAAATTAAAGTGATTTAAATATTTTTATTTAATATATAATATAAATGAAATGAGTCATGTAAATATACTTAACATGCCTGCAACTCTAGATCCAGGATTTTCTAGAGCTACAGATGACCAGCTCTAGGAAATCTACAGATTTTCTAGAGCTGGAGCTCTGTCAAACGGGGCCTTAATACCTCTCCAAAATAAAGTCAAACAGATCTTAAGGTAGCAAAGCTTAACACCTCAGCTACTTTATGATCCGTGAAACTTCCCTTTAGAAAATAAGGCACTCGATCCCTTTATTTACTTACTTAGAGCACACCATCAATATACCAGACCACAATATAAGACTATTTGGGAGCACAGCCTTACGGATAGACTTCAATTACACCTCGAGCTCCCAGTTTCTTGATAATCTTATAGTCACTGAACCCTGCTTTCATGAAGATGTGGTGCCAGTCGTTTTCGTCGCGTTGCCCGCCTCTAGTGCACACCATCATGACTATGTCCATCAGGAGCTGCGCTTCCAACATAGGCCCTGAAGAAGAGCCAATCAGTATATCTATGACGATCACCTTCCCTCCCGCTTCTCGCGAAGGAATGGCCTTCTTGCATTGAGCCATGATTTTTACATGTTAGACCATGTGACTAGGTTTAGGATATTTTGGTGATGAATAATTGACAATGGTTAATTTGTTATGATGAATAATTGATGTTTTTGTTTAGCGGTGTTATGCGAGTTGTGTTGCGTGTGTGCGGACTGATGTTGGCCAAGTTGAGACGAACTTGTGCCGGAAGAATGTTCTTTGGTCTTTGCATGTGCAGGTTGAGCATGGAGGCGATCATGGTCGGTGACGAGGTGGACCGGAACTAGGATGGGGAGATCTGAGGTTCAGACGGTCAAGGAGGTCACGAGATGATCGGGCTCATGCTTGGGGCGCATGGAGATCGAAGGTGGATGATACGTGGAGAAGCTACGGGAGGTGCGGTCCTGGAGGCTTCGACACGTGACGCGTTAGAAAAGTTGTGAGTGTGAAAACCCGTGTTAAGAAGGGTTTCGGGTCCCTTGAAAATTAGTGGGCCAAAAGTCTAGTTGGAGTTGGATTAGGATTCTAAGTCCTAGTTGGAGTTGGATTAGGATTCTAAGTCCTAGTTGGAGTTGGATTAGGATTATAAGTCCTAGTCGGAGTTGGATTAGGATTCTAAGTCCTAGTTGGAGTTGGATTAGGATTATAAGTCCTAGTCGGAGTTGGATTAGGATTTTAAGGTCTAGTTGGAGTTGGGCTGGGTGTGCATATATATGCATACGGCGGCATGGCAAAGGTGGACCGAATAGCCGTGACCGAGCGAGAAAAAGAAGAGTTTTGGCCGTGCGCTGTTTTTGGAGGACGGCTGCGGTTTCGCCAGGATGTGCACTGTGCTAGATGCTTCTGATGGATGACACGATTTCTACGTTTTTCAATTAAAGTTTGTGAGTTTTTTAATTCGCATCTATTATCCTTTTTCTTGGTTTTTTGATTCCTATATATTCTCCATATATTGATCTATGTCTAAGTATTTTTGTTACTTACATACATAGATTAGTTTTAATTAAAAATTGATTGCAAGTTTGAGCAAAAAAACATGCACTTTCGCTGATCGATCGGAATCGTTTCGCGGCGCTACAGAAACTGCTACAGTAGCGCTACAGTAACTGGTACAGTATCACTACAGTGTTTTGCTACAGTAAAATCAGAAAAAAATATTTTTTGTTATTTCTGGTTTATGCGTGTTAAAAGGTAGAAAATAAAAAAAAGGTTTCCGCTGTGTGTTGCAATCATTCACCCCCCTCTGATTGCTATCAACGATCCTACATTACACAATCCTCATCGCTCCAGTGGTGCAGCACTAGCTAACATGGATATAAGTTCCATCAAATTATAAGAGGAAAAATGGAGTATGTAAAAAATTAAAAACTTGCTGATTCTATGCATCATAGTTAGAAGGCTGCATAAACGTTGAAGTAAAATTTTCATATATGAACATGCCAGCTAATATTGACATCTCAATTCTCATCATTTGGTTTCGGATCGTTGTAATTTTATTTGGCAGTTAAACATATATTAGAGATGCCTTTCCCATTGGTTTCCCACTTTGTACCTTGAGCATAACAGCTTGAGCAGCGGGGATGGACTTGAACATGTCACCCGCAACGTAGTTAACGACACCATCAGCCTGGACGGAACCAATGACCCGTGGAAGGTCCAGCACGGTGCACTTGATGTGTGGGAAGGCCTTGACGATGGCCCTCGCCATCGTTCCGTCGCCGCCGCAGCAGTCGGTAAGCGACTGGAGCCCCTCGAACAGGTCGCGGCACTGCCGCAACACCGTGCCCATCCCCAAATTATCGTGGGCCGCCAAACTTTCGTTGACCTCCTTGTCGAATTCCGGGAACTTGCGTGCCATGCTCTCGTCGAAGAGCGTCGCGCCATGCACCTCTTCAAATGGTGCAAGCGCCACGTCTTTACTGAACCAGTCGGCCAGCCCCATGGCTGCCTCCATGTAGTGCCTCGAGGTCGCAGCGAGCACAAGGGGTGCTTGGCTGGTGTGGCCGTCGTCCGCGACGACGCCATCCACCAGGAGACAGGACAGCGGGGTGAGGCGGTACAGCCCGACCTCCGTGGTATCGTCGGCCGCGAAGACGCCGGACGTAACCAGGAGCCGCATCAGTCGGCGGAGGAAAGGCAGCTTTGCCGGCGGGAGGGACAGCGCGGTGGCCAGGTTGGGCAGAGATGCAGTGCTGCCAAGGCGATGGATGGCGGTGGGGATGCCGAGCTTGATGGCGCACCGGAGGGACATGGACGAGAGGTAGTAGAGCATGTGGCGGAACAGGTCGGCCTGCGCCTGCACAAGCTCGTCGTCGGTGGGAACCATTAAGGGCTGAGCCTGAGCCGCCATCGCTCTCTCGATCTCCCTCTCTCTGACTCTGGTGTTTTTTGTGCTGCTTAGTTTGTGCGTGCCGGGGATTTATATAGTGCGCACCAACACAGGCCATGGAATTAAAAAACAAAACAGAGGAAAGAGACACCCTGCGAATCTATCGCCCCGGACCAAGCTTCGTGATAAGTGATAGCTACATTAGATATTTTTCATTTTTTAGAGGTTATACTGAATAATTGATTTGTCATGGCTATATCATAAAGAAGAAAAGAAACCACATTTCCACACTTAACTGGCACATATTCCGATGTTGAATAGCGGCAGCCACAACAAGATGAGCGAACATACAACATATAGGGTTGGTGCAAAACAGAGTCCCATACAAAACTTATAGGACCGATATGGTAACATAAAGGGATGAATGATGCCTTAGAAATTTTCTCTTAAGTGTTTGCTAATTCTTCACCTCAATAGTTACAAAGTTATGAAGATTAGGATTGGAAGTCAAGAGCAAAGCAATAAAATCAAAAACCCACGAGATGAATATTTTAGCTCCCCATTGGTTTGCCCGCCACTGAGTGTGGTCAGACTAGTAGGCGGTCTGACCGGTAAAACCACGGGCGGTCTGACTGGTGGCCGGTTGGACCGGGCCTAGGGACTGTCTGACCACCCCCCTATTCCTAGAACATTAAATCAGCCCGAGCTAAGTTAACCCGAGTTAAGACCAAGAAAGGTGCAACTTCCAAAATCCTTAACCAAAAGAGAAAAACTTTGCATACACCTTGCTTAGGGTCTTAAGAAACTATTCATCCAAATATCGTATGAATTTTAAACTTCAAAGACAAGTAAGATTGCATCAAAACTGAGCAAACTTCAAAATCTTAGAATATGATTTGCTCGTGGGTGGAGAATAGCCAAGATGGCTTCAAATGAGTCCCCACGTGTCATAGCAAGCTATTTCTCCTAAAGATCCGAAGCAAAAATCTTAGGATCAAGAAACCACAAGATAAGGTCAAATCAAAGCAAAACGGGAAACTTCACAGTCCTACGAGACTTGATGTCTAGATGGATAAGATATGATCTCTATGAGTCATCTCCATCACTTATACATCCTTGGCACATGAGGAGAATAGTGCATCGGAGGGAGAATGTCTAGGGCTCGTGAGGCGCCTCGCCTGTGATACATCTTCTCGGGATACCACTTGGTACTTTTTTTTGTTTCTTCGGCGTCATCTCTGTGGGAGCCGATACGACAGTCTTTTGAAGCAGAGGTTGAGGTAGAGTCATTGATGGTTCCAACTCGGTGTGGTGATGGGGATCCGTTACCTTGCAACTAACTTGTAGGTGGTTCGGAATGCGGCCGCTGCTTTCTTGGAATGTAGAGGGATCGCAGCTGGATTGACTTCCATCATGGTCATGCATCTCTAGGACATTTTGTATATGCCTCGGCCCTCTCACTTAGTTGCTCCTTTGGTTTGGTGAACGAACGCATTCGGCAAAACTTTGCATAAAGACTGTGTGGACGTCATTTCGCTTAGATGAAATTTGATTAGTCTTAGGTGTCTGCTACACACTATTATCATAGTAAGGCCACCTCAATACAATTCATCCAAAGACTATTTGTGATAAATATGAAATTATCCTTTACTGAAGTATTAACTAGAAGATACTCTACAGTAATATATTGGATAATAGAGCATGAAGTATACATTTGCTAATTTGCTAGGGAGATATGCTAATTTCACATTTCCAAGTACATTATTTCCATCACCTTTGTCACTACTAACTATGATGCACATTATTATTATATAGTGTGCAAAAACCTCTAGTAATCATCTAGTATCTTTTTACATTATATAGTGTTCAAGCGGACCTAAATTTTCTACTCTAACACTAGATATCTGTGTCAAAAACAAATCATAGCAACTACTTATGGTGTGACTTCTAAAATCTGAGCATTTAACCAAACAGTTGGCCTGTAAAGAGTCTAGTATAGTCATGAAGAAGCTTCATGAAATTTGCACCATGACACATCAACATGAAATTTGCAGCTCGACAATTCCATTGATTTCGACTACAAGCATCATTCACTGAAATTAAACCTTATATTGTTCAAGTATAAACATCAAATAAATGCAACTATCTGCTCCATTCAGGCCATGTATTCTGATACTTTTCATGCAAGTAACATTCTGATACTCTACATGAACAATTGATACAAATATGCAACAGCTAGCCATTTTTCTCAAGTGTAAATTACCACATTTTTACTGACAGAATCGCCATGAGCAAAATGTTGAAATGAACGATATGGCTTGGCACTTTACAACTGTAAGCTTGTAACAACTAGAAGACCAGGCCAAAAGTTTGTAGTATAGTGGCGGCTGACAAATTACTATACTCATGTGTTTACTCATTTGACAGTGAATTTTTGATCATGCTCTAAATCCAATTAATTAGGAACAGGGAGCAACCAAGAAATGACATTTAGTCTAGAGATTAAGAAGGCAAGAACCTTAAGCAAGGATTGAAAGGTGGGAGAACGAATTGCACACCTCGATTTCAACATTGACGATGAGAGAGGAGAGGAAGACCAGGATCAGAATAAGAAGAGGCAGCGGCCGCTCAAATCTAGTCGTCAGTGTCGCCCTTCCATATGTCGAGTGTGAGCGGGGAGGGAGGTGATGGAGGAAGCTGAACAGGCCTGGATCCAGTCGCGAAGGAAGCTAAGAAGGACCGAGTGTATTGAGGAAAACCTAAGTGTACGTAGATGTAGTGAGTTAAGTTTTTGCCTTAAGTGTCTGTACATATAGGAGAATATTACCACAGATGACTAATATAAAAAAAGTGTCTGTGATGGTCTACGTATCACAGATGGTTTTATGTTAGAAACCGTTTATGATAGTCCATATATTACAAACGGTTTTTATTACGAACCGTCTGTGATGCATCATAGACGGTTTGTGTAAAAAATCATTTGTGATAAGTAGGTTATCACTGATGGTTCTTACCATCGCTAGGAAAACCGTCTGATATAACTATGCTGCAACTTAATACTGACGAATTCTATAGAACCGTCTGAAATAAGACGTCCAATATGATATTCTCTATAGTAGCATAGACTGGATAGTTGATTTGTAGTGCTAGTAAGCGTGCACGTCAGGGCTATATCATAAAGGAAAAAAAACACATTTGAGCAATTAATTGGCACACTTTCGGATGGTGAATAGCGGCAGTCACAACAAGCTGCCCCAACATACAACATATAGGCTTGGTACAAAACAGAGTCCCATACAAAACTAATGTTTACGGACACACATTTTGCCACTGTATAACAAGGGGCAGAAATGTGCTTGGAAGAATTCTGAATAGAGGCAAAATTTTTCATCAAGAAGCACTGCTATCGACGGGTTTGGCGTAAGGATTTAAAAAAAACTTGAGACTTGCGAACTACTCAAACTCGATTTGTTTTAGACTTGATTTGAGTTCGGCTCAAACTTTAAATGAGCCGAACCGAGCTTGCGAGCTTCATTGAGCCGAGCTCGAATAGTTCGTAAGCCTCGATTCAAATTTAAATAGTGATACATATTAACTCTTACTGAGCGTACCCGAGCCGAACTCGAGCTTGAGTTTTTCTTATTGTTGAAAATTAGTGTATGATTGAATTATTTTGACTGTTATCGAGTTTATTCGAGATGAACTTGAGCTTAAACTTTTCTTATTGTTGAAAATTAGTGCATAATAAATTATTTTATTTGTTATCGAGCTTCAACGAGCCGAGCTCAACCCTACTCAAGCTTAGGCTGAGCCGAGCTCAATCCTAGGTCCAGGTTCAGACCCCAACTCGAGTTTGGCTCGAGTTTCTACTAAGCTCGAGTTTGGAAGGCCAAGCTCGCTCGAGCTTAGCTCGTTTACAACCCTAGTTTGGCGTGAGATTTACTCCTTTGACATCTAATCGCGCGCGTGTCTGGCGTACAAACAAACCCCTTGTTAGGATCTGATACCACCGCTTATGAAATCGACAAGATAGACTACAAGACAGTGAAGAGCAATAAAGAACACAAGATAGTGATTTAACGTGAAAAAACCTTTCAGGTGAAAAACTACAGATGCACAATTGGCGAAATCACTGTATGAGGAGAAGTTACATAATGCTCTTGGCGTATATGTGATTTTACATCTCTATTAGGTAGCTTACATAGATATGAATACCTTTGAGAACAAGAGCTCCAGATGAGGAAATAAACAGAGTCTTAGTCAGCAACAACACAGAGACCTATCAAAAACTGGAATAGTAACCTTCTTGGAGATGGTCACATCACACTGCTTGAAGAGTTTCAGAAAATAATGGTAGAGTTGTAGTCGAAAACGCCTTGAGTAGCCACGTCTGACTTCAGTTGGCGCACGCACCTTAGAGTACCACGTACGTCTGATGTAGGTTGATGCAGAGCTTATTATGAACTCGAAGATGACCCCAATCATAACCTCTAATCAATTCGCATTTCTTTATGATCGAATTATTTAAGTAGTTAGAAAGACCAGTAGTGATCAAACCCAATCAGATTCAGATCACAAAAGATACGTGTAAGAGAAATAATCAAAATAAATGGTCATGGCTATGGCATGCATGCGCCCAACCAAGCTGCATATAGGTTGCAGTGATTAGTTTAACTGGCCAACTGGTTGAGGGTTTCGAATTCAACCTCCAAATAATTGCTGATCATGTATGATACTTTGTTTAAACAAAAGGATTTTGCCCTTACCATCAGAGTAGCAACTTTTGCCCTTACCATCAGAGTAGCAACACCAGTGCCACCAATGAGCAGGAGCGCGGAGCCGCGGACTAATAAGGGCATGTACAACAGACATTACATGTCTCTTGGCGTTGCTACGTTGTTTTCGGGTGAGGTGGAGGAGAGAACTCAAGGAATAACCCAATCCGTCTGTCATGCATGCAAGATATGACCTTGGCACAAGAACCAGCGCAACATAGAGTATATGGTCTGAAGTGTGTGTACCAGTTTTTAATGCTACATAGAGTCAATCGTGTCTCTAGCGGTAGAGTTGTTGTGTCTAACATTGATATGAGATGGTGTGCATGCATCTTGCAGCCCTAACTGCAAATGTCCCATAGGTGGAACGGACTCCCTAATGTCCCGGACACCCAAGAAGACTGTAACCAGGACAAGTACGTTAATCCTAGAGATAGGGCAACCATGCATGGGTTGTTTGCCATCGCACGTTTAGATGATAAAAACGATGGAATTTTTAGATACTATGAGTACCACTCGCACGTTGCTGCGGGTCTCATGATACCATCCAAAACATATACCAATTACATGTCAGAACTTTGAGGGCCATTCGGTAATTTCTCAATTTAGAAAAGAAAAAAAGGAGAAAAGGAGGGCCCGCCTGTTAGTTAGGGAGAGAGAAGAGATCTCCATTTGACTTGGCCTCATGATTGTTCAGTGCCCTCTCTCTCGGCTGTTCCTTCGACTGGCGACTCGGGCGATGAATGGAGAGGCTATGACTAGTGAGTCGGCGCCAGAGGCGCGAGCTCCAAAGAGCCAGCCGTCTGCAACCACCACGTTGCAGCCCCCTGCCTCCTCTATATAAGCCACCTGTTCTGATTCGGGTAACTCCTCTTCAGGTCTAGCTATAGTTCCTCTTCGGTATTCTTCCTTCTTAGCTTTGGGTTTGAGAAAACTTGGTGCTTCTGCACTATCTCCACTTGGAGATCTCTTCTTTGGGCTCCCGTGTATACCCTGCCACTCGGTGGGGATTTGGAGGGGAACCCGAAGGTGAGGACTTGATTTGGGGGAGGTCCTGATCACCTATGTTGCTCTTGAGTGCACTCGGCCGGTGCGCTTTGGTGGTTTTGTGCGGTATTACCTGTACCTCGATTTTGTGTTTCGGTGTGTCCCGAACTATGAAAGTGGGCATTGTATCTTTGTCAACCCTTGTCTGGTGATTCGCAGCATAGCGAGGCAATCGGTTTTCTGGGACAACGCTTTTAGCGTGCCATGCCCGGTTCTACTTGGTGGCTTTTAGTGCCAACTGCTCCATGAGTATACTGATTTCTGATTTTGCTCATCACCTTGCATTGTGTGTTGTATTAGTTAAAATTTCTGAGACAGATTTTGAGACTAATATTGGGAGATATTGCTTGGTGATTTATGTGGGTTCGGTTTGTACTCAATGAAGATTTGGGGTCAAGTTGAGATTTGAATAAAACAATTTGTTTATAGATTGATCTTGAGCCAGTAAACCACTTGCTGTTAGTTTATTTCTTATATGATTATTAGTTCTCTATTCCATTCATTCGTTCTATTCCTATGATCTTAAATCATTCACTTGCTCACTGTGATCATGTAGCTTTTGTCTTACTTTAATGATTAAGTTGATATCTTGAGCAAAGGATCATTTAATTCTGTCCAGTGATCGCAGACTTGATGAATTGGCTAAATTGACTAATTAGATTTGAAAGATTTATCTGGACTCAAGCTCTAATTTGTTTTAGAGAATTGTTGTATGTAATTTGTGGATTGAACTGACTTAAGTGCCAAGGAGGCCAAGATTTATCTTGAGCAGCCCGACATCTGAGTGCCATAAGTTAGCATCAAAATCTGAGCAAATATTCTGATTTATGTGTTGCCTTGTCGTCCCTTCTCATGAGCATGCTATTTTATTTAGTTGACATGATAGATAAACTTGTTTATATGTTGATTATGTCAATTAAAGGTTGCTGGAATTATGCTTTTAATCCTTAAATAGTTGCTAGAATTAAACTTGAAAAGTTGCTAAAAACTGCTCATTATACAACATTACAGACTTAGAGGAAATCCGCAAGTTAACCAGAAAAAGTTTAGATGATAAATACCCGCAAGTTAACAGAAAAAGTTTAGATGATAAAACGAAGGAATTTTTAGATACTATGAGTACCACTTGCATGTTGTTGCGAGTCTAATGATACCATCGAAAACATATACCAATTACATGTCAGATCTTTGAGGGCCATCGGTAATTTCTCAATTGAGTAAAGAAAAAACGGAGAAAAGGAGGGCCCGCCTGTCCGTTAGGGAGAGAGAGAAGAGATGAGGCAGCCTTGGCTACTCCATTTGACTTAGCCGCACGGCTGTTCGGTGCCCTCTCTCTCGGCTGTTCCTCCGGCTGGCGACTCGGGCGGCGAATGGAGAGGCTGTGACTGGTGAGGCAGCGCTAGAGGCGCGGGCTCCTCGAAGACAGTTGTTTGCAACCACCACGCTGCAGCCTCCTGTCTCCTCTATATAAGCCACCTCCTCTTCTGATTCGGGTAACTCCTCTTCAGATCTAGCTATAGTTCCTCTTTGGTATTCTTCCTTATGAGCTTCGGGTTTCAGGAGACTTGGTGCTTGTGCGCTATCTCCACTTGGAGATCTCTTCTTTGGGCTCCCGTGTATACCCTGCCACTCGGTGGGGATTTGGAGGGGACCCCGAAGGTGAGGACTTGATTTGGGGGAGGAAGAAGGTCCTGATCACCTGCGTTGCTCTTGAGTGCATTCGGTCGGTGTGCTTTGGTGGTTTTGTGCGGCATTACCTATACCTCGATTTTGTGTTTTGGTGTGTCCCAAACTGCGAAAGTGGGCATTGTATCTCTGTCAACCCTTTTCTGGTGATTCACGGCATAGTGAGGCAATCGGTTTTCTGGGACAACGCTTTTAGCGTGCCTTGCCTAGTTCTACTTGGTGGCTTTCAGTGCCGACCGCTTCGTTAGTATACTGATTTTTTATTTTGCTCATCACCTTGCTATTTTATTTAGTTGCCATGATAGATATACTTGTTTATATGTTGATTATGTCAATTAAAGGTTGCAGGAATTATGCTTTTAGTCCTAAAATAGTTGTTGGAATTAAACTTGAAAAGTTGCTAAAATTGCTCATTATACAACAAACCAGAAAACCAAATATTAAAGAAATGGCTTTCTCGTCCGATGTCGTTAAACCAGAGGTATTTGACACTGCCAACATTAAATGTTAGTATTCTGAAATGAAGCTTTGGCTGATTGATCTTAAACTCTTTTGGGTCATTTCAAATCCTCCAATGTTCCCATTGAAAATTCCTGAAATGATACGATGGGAGGATGCAAACAACTTAGTCTTAGCTTGTTCGTTAGCCATCTTATCTAATTGGTGTTCGACATGTACGTTAACTTTAAAGATATCAAGCTACTCTGGGGTGAACTTGATGAGAAGTATTCCAAAGGGGATAATGGAATTGAGTCATTTATAACCGCTAATTACTTGAACTATAAGATGGTTGAGGGACAATCGGTGATGGAGCAACTTCACGAGCTATAACTCCATGTACATAACTTAAATTAGTACGACTATATCCTGCCAAAGTATTTCTAAGTAAACATCATCCTGGCTAAGTTACCACCCTCGTGGCATGATTTCGTGACCGCTCACCGACATTTAAAGGAGCGCTTGATTCTTAATGAGTTGTCAGCAACTATTAATGTCGAAGAGCATGCTAGAGCCAGTGACGGTGCAGGAAAGGCTCAAGTCCAGGCTCATCAAGTGGAGGTCAGGAGTGTTGCAGGCAGTGGGAAACAAAAGTTCAAGAACTAGCCCCAAACAAGCTCAAAGGCAAGAAAATGAAGAAGAAGGAGGAGATTATCTATTTTGTCTATGGCACGGCTGGCCGTAAAGCCAACCATTGCCACAATCATAAAGGTAGGAGTCCCTCTCCTGGTCAGCACAATAGCCGTAAGGCTGAAGTGAATGTCATACTGGCTAGCCCCAGTTCAGAAGGGTATGCACCTCAGGCCTTTATGGCAAGCCCATCAATTGATTGGTGGATTGATACAGGTGCTACTAGACATCTATGTACTGATCAATCTTATTGCTCTTCATTTCCGGGTGAAGGTGGTGGATCCGTCCTAATAGGGAACGGAGCTGCTGCGATAGTACGTGGGATTGGACAGGTTTGCCTGAAGTCATCTGAGTGGGTCAATGCTATGTAGGCAAGGAATAAAGCTTGTTTTGGAGTCCAATAAGGTCGTGTTGACCAAATTTGGTAATTTTATGGACAAAGGCTATGATAGCAGAGGCATGGTTCACTTATCCATTCTTGATCTCAATAATGTAAACATTTTTAATTTTTCCTATTGTAATAAAATTCATGATATTTGATATTCTCATTTATGTCATGTTGACTTTGAAGCCATTGCACGGTTAAGAAAAATCGAGTTTAATTCCAAGCTATAATTATGAGAAGGGTTCAAAGTATAAAGTGTGTGTGGAAGCTAAGCAACCCCGAAAACCTTGTCATAGTGTTGAAGGGTGAAGCACCAATCCACTTGAACTAATCCATTTTGAACTTTGTGAGATGAATGGAATATTAGCTAAAGGTGAAAAATGTTATTTCTTAACACTCATAGATGATGTGACTAAGTATTGCTATATTTATTTACTTAAGTCGAAAGATGAAGCACTAGAACACTTTAAAGTCTTTAAAACCAAAGTTGAAAATCAACTAGAAAAAAATCAAATAGTTAAGGTTGGATCAAGGCGGTGAATGTCTCAAATGAATTCTCTCAATTCTGTGAAGAAAGTGAAATAATACATGAAATTACTTCACCATACTCACCCCAATCAAACGGAATAGCCAAAAGAAAGAACCGAACTCTTTTGGACTTGGTTAACTCCATGCTACAAAGTTCGGGTATGCCAGACTATTGGTGAGGTGAAGCAGTTCTCACTGCTAATTATGTCTTGAATAGGGTTCCACCTCGAAATTAGGAGGAAACATTGGATGAAGGATAGAATGGGAGAAAACCTAACTTATTATTTCTTCGAACGTGGGGATGCCTTGCAAAAGTGCATGTGTCGTTACCAAAGAAAAGAAAGCTTGGTCCTAAGACCGTTGATTATCTCTTTCTAAGGTATGCTAAAAATAGCACGGCTTATAGATTTTTAGTGGTCAAATCCAAGGTATGTGACATTACTACAAATATAATGATAAAATCTCATGATGCAATGTTCTTTGAACAAGTGTTTCCTATGAGACCAAATGAAGTCATTGACCATACTAGTTCATTTGAACACTCTATTCTTCCTAGCGTGGATGACACCGCTCCAGAGTTGGAGTTGAGGAGTAAGAGGCAGAAGACTGAAAAGTCACTTGGCGATGACTATGTTATCTATGTCGTGGATGATGAACCATGAGCCCTTTCAGAGGCATACGCATCCCTAGATGTGGATTACTGAAAGGAGGCACCATAGCGAGATGGATTCCATCATAGCTAAGAAAACATGGGAGATTACAGATCTTCCATCTGTATGTAAGCTAGTGGGCTACAAATGGATCTTTAAATGGAAGTGTAGACCTGATGGTACTATAGAGAAGTACAAGGCCCGTCTAGCGGCTAAAGGTTTCACGCAAACGGAAGGAGAAGACAGCTTTGATACATACTCTCCCATGGCTCGTTTACCCATAATTTGGGTGCTTCTAGCACTAGCTGCTACATACAAACTCCAAGTACATCAAATGGATGTAAAGACCGCTTTCCTAAATGGAGAGTTGAATGAGGAGATTTATATGCAACAGTCTGATGGCTTTGTGGTTGAAGGGTAAAAAAGAAGTATGTCGGTTGATTAAATCCTTGTATGGTCTAAAGTAAGCTCCCAAGTAGTGGTATGAGAGATTTGATAGTACTATGACCTCGGTCGGGTTTTGTCTAAATGAAGCCAATAGATGCGTCTATTATCGGTTCAATGGGGGCAAATGTGTCATTCTCTATCTATACGTAGATGACATATTGCTTTTTGGGATCAACATAGATGTAATCAATAGAACAAAGTCTTTTTTCTCCTAGAATTTTGATATGAAAGATCTTGATGAAGCTAATGTTATCTTAAACATCAAGCTAATAAAGCGTGAGAATAAAATTATTCTTTCACAATCCCATTATGTGGACAATGTCTTAACCACATTTAGGTTCATGGACTATAAGCCAGTAGCCACACCCTATGATCCAACGTTAAGCTGCATAAAAACACTGAACATGGAAAAGACCAGCTTAAATATTCTCAAATTATTGGATCCCTAATGTATCTAACTAGTGCAACGAGGCCTGACATCTCATATGATGTAAGTAGATTGAGTTGTTATACGGCCAATCTAGGAGATGACTGTTGGATAGCATTAGAGAGGGTACTCAGATAATTAAAGGGGACCACAAACTTGGGGATACACTACTCTGGCCATCCGGCAGTCTTGGAAGGATTCAATGATTCTAACTGGATCAATAACTCAGATGACATGAAGGCTATGAGTGACTATGCATTCACTCTAGTAGGCGGGGTTGTTTCATGGAAGTCTTCAAAATAGATTATCCTTACACAGTCCACCATAGAGGTTGAATTAGTAGCACTTTATTCAGCGGTAGTAGAGGCAAAATGGATTAGATAACTCCTTTCTAACCCTTTGTGCTAGAAAAGCCAATTCCAGCAATATTGACCTACTGCAATAACCAAACCATTTTGGTTAAGGCGAAGAGTAGAAAGGACAATATGAAGTACCCAAAACATATAAGGAGATGACTTAAGTCGATAAGACATGCTAGAGAGATAGGTGTTATTTCTGTAGAATACATCCAGTCTGAAAGAAACATGGCATATCCTTTCACCAAAGGATTGGCACAGAAGGCCATCCTTCAGTGTCAACGGGAATGGGGCGCATCCCCACGTAAAGGATCACATTGGTGGTAACCTATCCTAGAAGATCAGAGATTCTGTGAACTAGACTGTAGGACAACAAACTGTGTGGGATTAGAGACATATTCTAATGGGTCCCATTAGCTGTAATGCTCTTTCTGTATGGAAGGATGGGCAACAGCTCTGAATGAATTCGATACATATATGGGTTTGGGAGTCGTCCTACAGGATTCCCTGGAGAATTCACCTACATGAGTATGATGATGAGGTCGCAATCAAAGAAATATAAGGGTATACTTTCTTAAGTACTCATGACCTAGATACGGGGACATGATTGTAACGTCCCAATGCGAGAGGGAAAGGGCAAGCGCCAAGTACAGTATGTAACTTGGGCAAAAATTCTCACACTAAGGCATTGGATCAAGGTGAAATTCTCCTTTGTCTGTGCAAAGTCGTAGTCCTTGTTGCTTGGCTTTGGGTTCCAACCCGCAAGGTACCCATCGTTGAATAGCTGTATATTAAGACATAGAGCACCTTTTATCAAATTGATAAATTGGTGGGGACTGTTGGATCTTTGAGGGCCATTCGGTAATTTCTCATTTGAGAAAAGAAAAGGAAAAAAAGAGAAAAGGATGGCTCGCCTATCAGTTGGGGAGAGGGAAGAGATGAAGCAGCATCGGCTACTCCGTTTGACTCGGCCACATGACTGTTCGGTGCCCTCTCTCTCGGCTGTTCCTTCGGCTGGTGACTCAGTTGGTGAATGGAGAGGCGACCATTGGTGATTCAGCGCCAGAGGCACAGGCTCCTCGGAGCTAGCCGTTCACAGCCTCCACGCTATAGCCCCTTGCCTCCTCTATATAAGCCACCTCCTCTTTTGATTCGGGTAGCTCCTCTTCAGATCTAGCTATAGCTCCTGTTTGGTCTTCTTCCTTCTGAGCTTTGGGTTTGGGAAGACTTGGTGCTTCTGCGCCATCTCCTCTTGGAGATCTCTTCTTGGGCTCCCGTGTGTACCCTGCCGTCCGGTGGGGATTTGGTGGGGTTCCGAAGATGAGGACTTGATTCGAGGGAGGAAGAAGGTCCTGATCACCTGTGTTGCTCTTGAGTGCACTCTGCCAGTGCGCTTTGGTGGTTTTGTGTGGCATTACCTGTACCTCGATTTTGTGTTTCGGTGTGTCCGAACTGCGAAAGTGGGCATTATATCTCTGTCAACCCTTGTCTAGTGATTTGCGGCACAGCAAGGCAATCGATTTTCTGGGACAACGTTTTAGCGTGCCATGCTCGGTTCTACTTGGTGGCTTTGAGTGATGACCGTTCCATGAGTATACTGATATGTGATTTTCCTCATCACCTTGCATATATGTGTTGTACTAGTTAAATTTCTGAGATAGATTTTGAGACTAGTACTGGGAAATATTGTTTGGTGATTTATGTGGGTTCGGCTTCTGCTCAATGAAGATTTGGGGTCAAGTTGAGTTTTGAAAACAACAATTTGTTATAGTTTGATCTTGAGCCAGTAACCACTTGCTATTAGTTTATTTCTTACATGATTATTAGTTCTCTATTTCATTCATTCGGTTTGTTCCTGTGATCTTTGATCATTTACTTGCTCACTGTGATCATGTAGCTTCTATCTTACTTTGATTATTAAGTTGATGTCTTGAGCAAAGAATCATTTAATTCTGTCCAGTGATCACAGACTTGATGAATTGGCGAAATTGACTAATTAGACTTGTATGATTTATCTGGGCTCAAGATCTAATTTGTTTCAGAGAATTGTTGTATGTAATCTGTGAATTGAACTGACTCAAGTGGCGAGGAGGCCAAAATTTATCTTGAGCAGCCCGACATCTGAGAGCCATAAGTTAGCATCAAAATCTGAGCAAATATGCTGATTTTATGTGTTGCGTTGTCCCTACTCATAAGCATGTTATTTTATTTAGTGGACATGATAGATATACGTGTTTATATGTTGATTATGTCAATTAAAGGTTGCTGGAATTATGCTTTTAATCCTTAAATAGTTGCTAGAATTAAACTTGAAAAGTTGCTAAAACTGCTCATTATACAACATTACAGACTTAGAGGAAATTCTCAAGTTAATCGGAAAAAGTTTAGATGATAAAATGATGGAATTTTTAGATACTATGAGTACCACTAGCACCATGCTGTGGGACTGATGATGCCATTGAAAATATGTACCAAATACAGACTTAGAGGAAATTCCCAAGTTAATTGAAAAAAAGAAAAATATCGAGCCGTCCATCAAGCCAAATTATAATTGCTTAGATTAAAAGAAAGATCACATGTCAAGTATAATTGCTTAGATTTCCTTGCATAACCTTAGTTACAAATGATCGGAGATGAGATTATATTGGTCGATTTCGTTCCTTGGGTGAGTAATTATTCTTTCCATGAATTTTCATTGGTTAGTTCTTTGCAGTGTTGGTAATGTACTTTCATTCACTATTCTGTTCTTAAAGGAATTGTTGTTCTTGCAAATGTTGAGCTGTTCTTGCTACTCATAAAAGTTAAGTTGTAAAGCCATCCTTTTTATGAAAGTTTTGCCATCTTATTGAGGAAGATAATTTAGTTATTCAATCGGTGTTGTGGGTAGTAGAAAATATCTTTTGGCAAGTTATTCTCCTAAGGAAGGTTTAGACCTTTGTGTTTCTTTTTGAATATTTCGAGCGATTGAAGTTAAATGTCCCTTTTGTGAAGAAGAGTATTTAGACCCTTTTGAGATGTATTTTCAATGTTTGGATGAGATGCATGATCATAGGAATTAAGAGACAATGTATGGGATGCCAAGTGTTGTAGATGACATGGCGTATAGTTGATTCTATTTAACATCCCTCGGAGAGACACTACTACAGAAGAGGCTATACTGGACGGTTACATCACAGACGGTTCATACGGAACCGTCTGTGATTAAACTGTCACAGACGGTTTAAACTGGCAACCGTCGGTGATATTTTCACAGACGGTTATTATCACGAACGGTCTGTGATAATTGAGACATCACAGACGGTTCGTATTACTAACCGTCTGTGAAATTTCACAGACGGTTAGTAATACAAACCGTCTGTGATGTATAACATTATCACAGACGGTTTCTGTAAATAACCGTCTGTGAAAATATCACAGACGGTTATTAACTGAAACCGTCTGTGATAATTTTAGACATCACAGACGGTTTGTATTACTAACCGTCTGTGAAATTTCACAGACGGCTCCTATTAAGAACCGTCTGTGATATTTATTATCACACACGGTTCGCGTTAATAACCGTCTGTGATAATTACATACCACCAATAATTGGCGTGTGATATCACGTGTCACCAATAATTGGCGTATACCCAGGATTTCGATCTCACCCGTCCATTCTCTCCACATCGAATGGCTGGCACCAGTTCCTCCCACGGCCAGGCCCTTATTAATAACTCCCCATCAACCTTTCCATCGGTACTAGTCACGCGTGAGTTCATCCACTAGCTAGCTTCCTGCATGCATCTCCCCTCCGCTGTGAGCTAGCACCTCCATCGCGGCATGTTCGGTTCATACTAAACAACACACTCTTGCCATAAATGTCGTAAGTGTGTCTTGTTTAGTATGGACCGTCGTGCCGCGAAGGGTTTGTTAGCTTGTTATCCTGTAATAGATCGATCTGAATGTGTTGTTGAGTTTTTGTGCTTGCCTCTGTATTTGCATGTTCCTCGACGATGCCGACTACTGTCGAGATGTGATGTCCACTCCGACAATCCTTCTTTTTCCTGCAAAATTCAAGGCAATTTTATTACAAAAGTTCAAAAAAAGACATTTCCAGATTCTTCGGCAGCCGACGTTGCCGACTTCTTCGCTGAGCGACTATCTATCTGCTTCTTCCCACTTCTTTTCTTCATCCGAGGCCTGCAGCTGTGTCTTGAGGAATGCCACATCTGAAGACCCCAAGAGCTGGTCAAGAACTGGTCTTCAGATGTGGCATTCCTCAAGACACAGCAGCAGGCCTCGGATGAAGAAAAGAAGTGGGAAGAAGCAGATGGATAGTCGCTCATGAGCGAAGAAGTCGGCAACGTCGGCTGCCGAAGAATCTGGGTATCACAGACGGTTCTATTAACGAACCGTCTGTGATAAAACAATCACAGACGGTTATTAACACGAACCGTCTGTGATAGTATGAATCACAGACGGTTCGTGTTAAGAACCGTCTGTGATAATGTAGACTATCACAGACTGTTATTTATGTGAACCGTCTATGATAGGCAACAATCACCGACGGTTATTAAGTTGAACCGTCTGTGATATTGCTTGTATCACAAACGGTTCATATTAATAACCGTCGGTGATAATTCACAGACGGTTATTAATACGAACCGTCTGTGATATATCATTTTCACAGACCGTTTGTGGTTGGAACCGTCTGTGATATTCTGCGTAGTATTAATTGCTTGGCGTACTTGCTTGAAGAATGTCGACACCGATCTGTCTTCATTGCGCTTCATCGGTGGAGCAAGGCGGCCGGCTTTAGGGAGTTGGGGGCGAAAAAATATCACCGTCTTCTTAGTTATCTGATCAGAGGTTAGTATACTTAATTACTTAACATTCTTAGTGATCTGATCAGAGATTAGTACTCAATTACTTAACATTCTTAGTGATCTGATCAGAGGTTAGTAGTAGGGGTAATAATCATTTTTGACACCCATTTGTCACTTGTGTAGCGTAGATGGACCGAAGCTGGATGTATATTGAGAACCGTGTGAGTGAAGAGTACATTACTGGCGTGTCTGCTTTTAGAAGGGCGGCCGAGCTGGATATGTTGAAGAAGGGGATGAAATATATGTATTGCCCATGTATTGATTGTGATAATCTCAAGATGTTTAGCAACTCAGCGCAGATTGAAGCTCACTTGATTCGAAGGGGTTTCAGAAAAGGGTACAAATGTTGGACCAGTCACGGTGAAGAGAAGAGTACACAAGAAGGTAGTTATGACATAGTCAAGGGAGGCAACGATATGCCAGATGTGGACTGTTCTTTCGATCATGAGGATAGGTCGCAGGATGACAATCTGGATCAGATGTTACGTGATGCAGAAGGGAACTATAGTGAGAGAGGTTTGGTAAATTGGGGGGGGGGGGGGGCGGGGGGGGGGGGTGGGGGAGCCTTGATGGAGGACTCGGAGAAACCTTTGTTCCCGGGCTGCAAGCCGTAATACACGAGGTTGTCATCAGTTCTAGAACTGCTAAAATTGAAGGCAAGTAATGGTTGGTCCGACAAGAGTTTCACGGCATTATTAGGTCTCCTAGTGGACATGCTTCCAACGGGAAATGTGTTGCCGAGAACCACCTACCAAGCCAAGAAGATTCTTTGTCCATTAGGAATGGAAGTAGAAAGAATACATGCATGTCGGAATGATTGTATCCTGTACCGTAAAGAGTATGCTAGCTTACATGTTTGTACGGTGTGCAAAGCATCCCGATACAAGCATAAAAATGACTCTGATGATGGGAAGGGCATCGAGGTGAAGCAAGGACCTCCTGCTAAGGTGATGTGGTATCTTCCTGTAATCCCCCGTTTGAAGCGTTTATTTGCAAACCGCAAGGATGCAAGATTGATGCGTTGGCACTACGAGCAGCGTAAGAAAGACGGAATGATAAGACATGTTGCTGATTCTGCCCAGTGGAGGAACATCGATAGGATGTTTGTAGATTTCGGTGTGGAACCGAGAAATATAAGGTTTGGGTTGAGTACAGATGGAATGAATCCTTTTGGTAACATGAGCAGCCGACATAGCACCTGGCCCGTGACTCTGTGCATGTACAACCTTCCTCCTTGGCTGTGTATGAAGCGGAAATATATTTTGATGTCACTACTTATCCAAGGGCCGAAGCAACCTGGCAACGATATTGATGTGTTCCTAGCCCCATTGGTGGAAGATCTTGCAATACTGTGGAATGAAGGGGTACATGTATGGGATGCGGACAAACGAGAGAACTTCACTCTACACGCCATGTTGTTCTGCACCATTAATGATTTTCCTGCCCTTGGTAACCTGTCAGGGTTGAGTATAAAAGGAGCCAAAGCGTGTCCGCACTGCTTAGATTATACCGAGAGTGTGTGGTTGAACAACTCGCGAAAAACTGTGTACATGCGTCACCGTAGGTTCCTTCCAAAGTATCACCCATACCGCAAGATGAAGAAACAATTTGACGGAAAAAAAGAGGATGACTCAGTACCAAGACCTTTTAGCGGGAAAGAGGTGTATGATATGGTCAAGGATATAAATGTTGTGTTTGGAAAGGGACGTAAATTGAGGAAGAACATGTGGAAAAAGAGGTCAATATTTTGGGACTTGCCTTATTGGGAGCACTTAGAAGTTCGCAATTGCATCGATGTCATGCACGTAGAGAAGAATGTATGTGACAGTTTGATTGGTCTCTTACTGAACATTCCTGATAAAACAAAGGATGGTGTTAACGCAAGGCGTGACTTGGTCGCTATGAACATCAGGATCGAGTTAGCACCGATAGAGACCGATAAAGGCCGGACGTACCTTCCCCCAGCATGTTACACTCTGTCTAAGTCCGAGAGAACTGAATTGTGCCAGTCCTTAAATGGTGTGAAAGTTCCATCCGGTCACTCCACAAGCATGAAGAAACTTGTTTCCATGGAACATTTGAAATTAATTGGCATGAAGTCTCACGACTGTCATGTGCTAATGACTCAAATGCTACCTGTTGCAATTAGAAGTATTTTGCCGAACAAGGTTCGAGTAACAATCATAAGGCTATGTTATTTCTTCAACGCAATTGCTCAGAAGGTCATTGATCCGGATGGACTAGATGCTCTGCAAACTGAGGTGGTGACAACTCTATGTCATCTAGAGATGTATTTCCCTCCATCATTTTTTGATATCATGGTCCATCTCATTGTCCACCCTGTGAAAGAGATAAAAATATGTGGCCCCGTATTTCTACGTCATATGTACCCTTTCGAGAGGTACATGGGAATTCTGAAGTCCTATGTACGCAATCGATCTCGACCGGAGGGTAGCATCATCGAAGGTTATACAACAGAAGAGGTCATTGAATTCTGCATCGGCTACATTTCTCAGGTAGAGCCGATAGGTGTACCTCTATCTCGTCACGAGGGGAGGTTAGAGGGTATAGGGACTATCGGGAGGAAAGCAATAACTCCGGATCAAAATACGTATGCTCAAGCCCATTTCATGGTTTTACAACACATGACTGAAGTGACCCCATATATTGAAGAGCACAAGGACATGCTACGTCAGGAGAATGCAGGCCAGTCAGAAGTTTGGATCACGAGACAACACAACCGTCAGTTCAACGAATGGTTGAAGGCGCAATTGACTAGGAGGTCGTCAAATGAAACACTACAATGGTTGGCAAAAGGGCCAAAATTTACAATTGTGACATGGCAAGGATACGACATTAATGGCTACACATTTTATACAACAGATCAAGATAGAAAGAGCACAGTGCAGAACTCAGGTGTCCGCATAGATGCCTATGATTCGCACGGCAGTACCGCTGGCCCAAGCTCGTACTACGGGCTTGTAGAGGAGATTTGGGAGCTTGACTATGTAATTTTCAAAATTCCTCTATCATGGTACCCTTCAACCAAGGGTAAGTGCTTCACTAGTTGCCACACATATGTTTCATTTGTACTTTACATGCGGCATGACCTTAGGATTAATCACTATGGCGACACACATGACTAGGCATCACTGGATTTTGCTTGTGATTGTACCAAAGTGGAGCAAGGTAATATACCTTGATTCCCTCCTTAGGAGCAACCATGACTTCAGTCGTGTGCAAGAAGTACTTAACAGGTAAACTCATTTCCTCCATACATAACTCTATTGTAATATTTCTTTTGTTTGCCACGGCCGAGGATAAGTTTTTTGAATCACGTAGGGCGTTTGCCGATTATGTTGCTCAAGGAGGAACACACGACAAAAAATCCAGTGACACGCTACGACACTACACGCGATTTCCGGTACCCACTACAACACAACAATCCTATATCATACTTTGTTATAATGCCTCTAGAATTGACAATACCGATGTATGTAATTCTATTTTTGCAGTGCCACAAGCAGCTACAGGGCAACATATGTGGATTCTACGTTTGCCGCCATATGAAGGAAATCATTGCTACTAAGATCAATGATCCAGAGGTTTGTCAGGTCCTTCCAATAATTATTACTTTCTGATTATATATATGTATTTATATTACACACACATGCTAATTAATGACTTAACATTGCTCCTAGCGACAGCGGGTGCACTTCGACGAAAGTGCATATGATCTTGACAATCTCGTCGAGATTCGTGCAATCATCTCCGAATTCTTGCTAGGAGAGGTCATAAGTATGAAGGGAGAGTTCTACGCCGGCAATGGTGATAATTAGATGTTGAAACATTGGATTCAACTGTACAAATCAAACAATTCCTTCAATTGAATTCATTTGTCAGATTTTGTGTAACGATTTTCATTCTATATATATATGTATGTGATCTGCTGTGTACGAATTTTGTTGTAATTTACTATGAGTTGCAATTAACTTATATCTGTCATTTATCTGTAATCTGCTTGCTTGCTTTCGTTCAGAGGGCATGGCTAGCATATCCTGAGGCTAGCCAAAAAAATATCAAATAAAATGGATGATGCACTTGGTATCACAGACGGTTCGTTGTTAAAATCCGTCTGTGATACAATATCACAGACGGTTTCAAAGAGTGCCGTCTGTGGTCTGAATGATATCACAGACGGCCTATACTACTGACCGTCTGTGATACACACAATATCACAGACGGTTAGTAATTAAAACCGTCTGTGATATACAAAATATCACAAACGGTTAGTATTAAAAACCGTCTGTGATATTATATATATCACAGACGGTCTTTATTACTAACCGTCTGTGATATTCGAGTATCTCAGACGATTTTTTATAAAAAACCGTCTGTGATACTCGAATATCACAGACGGTTAGTAATAAAGACCGTCTGTAATGTGAGTTATCACAGACGGCTTGGGAACCGTCTGTGATAACCACAACTATCATTGACACCTAGACACTGACGGTTCAAGAACCGTCTGTGATGACGGTTCCGAACCGTCTGTGATAGGGCTGTCTGTAGCAGTGAGATTTGTATTAAATTTCATGGTGCCTTGGAGTAGTTACATGGTGAGTTATGACTAAGAGTATGTTCTTTCCTACTGGGAATTTATGGATTATGAAGAAGTATAAAGTATTGGATAATCCTTAATATTGCTTAATCTTCCCAATTTTGTTGGGTACATTTGATTTTTTGGGTCTCAATGGATCAATCTAATTGTTTTGGATGGATAAGTTAGGAAGATGTTGAATTATTGTCTTGGTGGATATTACATTTCAAAGTAACCTTACTATGGATACTTGGTGATCATATTAAATTGTTAGATTCATTTCTTAATATGGTTAATTGTTGGCACTGTATACAAAGGCAGTTTAAAAATCTGAATATTGGTGGATCTAGAATTTACAGAGGAAGAGTTTGAATAAGTTATTCTAACTAGAGTGATTAGATGAAATTTATTGTAGTGTCACGAGAGACCATGATTGAGACAAGATTTTGATTAATGAAGTTTTAGCAGAATTATGCAAGATGGAATATTTTAATCGGTGGTTGTACATGTCCATGCGATTGCCAATAGAAGTAGGATAGCAACTAGACTTTATGATAAAGACAATTGTTAATAGAAATCATTCGAATACAATTAATGTGTGCTAGGCTTTGTTGTTGAGAATCACTAGAGTAGAGTTACTGGACTTTAATAGATGTCTCATATTTATAAGCTTATAGAATTGTTGGATGGTAGTTGATGATTGATATAAGAATTTTGGAAGATCATTTTGATTTGTGCACTAGATATCTTCTAGGATAAATTGGTTGTTGTAATGTTGTGAAGTTTGGGTGGATTCTCAATTTGGGGATGAGATGATAAAGAAGTGTGAAGCTAGTTAGTGAGTCCTAGAGAGTTTTTTGATGGAGTAGTGGAGAGTTTTATGATGGAGTAGTGGATTTTGATGATCCCTGTTAAGAGGTTTAGTAAATGTATGATACAAGGCTTGTTCAGTAAAGGCATACTAGGAATAGTGGTGATTCTTTGGAAGGAAGGGAATTTGATCATCCTTCGTGATGTCATTTAAATAAATGTTTTGTAGTTTTTTGTGCTTTTGAGTCTCTGGGTTCATGACTTATGAGAAAGTTGTATTCTATTTTGCATCGAGATTAACATCAGTGAAGTGTTGGTGAATTTTCGTAGGTTTATAAGAGGTTTGCACAATTTTGACTATAAAAAGTGCTTTGCTATTTAATTTCATTTTTCTTAGGATTTTGCTTGCTGCAAATTGCTATCGTTTTTTGGTCTTCTGTATTTGTTCTAATTGCTACTTATTTGTTTTCTTGAGAAGGTAATAGCTAATTCGTGTTATGAAATCCTTTAAGGTTTATAGTGGTAACTGACTAGTAGTGGTCAAGTATACAATTTTATAGGGCATCGAGTGCTAAGTTATTTCGAGTACAATGGAGGATAATTTAATGTTATACTATAATTCTTGGGGAGAAATTAACTTCAGGTAATGATTATTTTTGGAGCAAAATGATCATAATGTAGTTGCTAGTAGAATTCATAGTGGCTAGTAAATAATGATATATTGGTATATATTTTGGATTGATTGGGGTTATCAAAAGTGCATAATTCTAATCAATTAAGTAGAATGTTGTGATTGTGTAAGTTGTTGGATTTTGTAGACAAAATTCATTGGTGTGGTTCAATGAGAATCTAATGTTGGTGAAGCAACTTGATCGATGTGGTAGTTATTTGGGTGATGAGGATTTTGGATTATTAGCTGCTATGATTTGATCTTTAGTGGATATCTCTCTTAGAGTTAGAATCTTTCTAAAATGTAGTTGGTGGAGATTGTATATAGCTATTGGTGATATATGATTGAGTATAATTGAATTGCCAAAATTTTAGTCAACATATTTGAGGATTTTCGTAACAATTATATCGAAACGTGATTTGTAGGAGTCGTTGAGGTTGAAATTACTAGGTGTAATGAGGGAATGCTTTGGTGGTTTACGAGCTAGCGAATGAGTTGCCTCTTGGGTTTTGTTGACGGAGAATGAGAGCCTACAGTTCAATTAGTTCAAGCTACCTGCAATCTCAGTAAAGCGGAATCTTCTACCCAAATTTACCATGCATGTTAGTTAATATTAACTGCTAGATATCTTATTTCACCTTGAACTGAAATATCCAAAGGCAAAATTGCATATTAATATGTAGCATAATTTGTTTTTCACCAGTAGCTTTTAAATAGAAAACAGGAAACAGAGAACCTTTAGAATACAAGAACTCCTTCACTCCTATAGACACAACACTCTTAATAATCAAAAACTATGACATTATCATCCTCTCTCGCACATCACTTAATCCCCTCGCCTACAACTTCTCCTTGCTTCTCCCTCACTTCCACTTGTGGCCAGCGATGCTGTCAGCAATAACAGCAAGCAGAGACTATGGTGACATGGCGGCGACAGTGATGGTGAGAACTATGTTGGCTATTGTATGAGTGGAACAAGTTGGCTGTTGGGTTTTGTTCGTGGAGAATGAGAGCCTACATTTTAATTAGTTTAACCTATCTGCAATCTCAGTAAAGTCGAACTTTCTACTTAAATTTATCATGTTAATTAATATTAACCGCTAGATACCCTATTTCACTTTGAACCAAAATCTCCAAAGGCAAATTTGCATATTATTGTGTAGCATAATTTATTTTTCACTAGTAGCTTTTAAATAGAAAACAGGAAATAGTGAACCATTAGAATACAAGTAGTATCTTCCTCTCTCGCTCATCACTCAATCCCTCCTGCCTACAGCTTCTTGCATCTCCCTCACCCCCTCTTGTGTCCTGCGATGCTGGCAGCAACAACAACGAGCAGCGACTATGGCACTCTGGCAGCTACAGCGATGGCGAGACCATGTTGGTTGTTCTATTAGTGGAACGAGTTGCCTCTTTGGTTTTGTTGATGGAGAACGAGAGCCTACAGTTCAATTAGTTCAAGCTACCTGCAATCTCAGTAATATCGAACCTAATTTACCATGTTAATTAATCTTAACTGCTAGATAGCCTATTGCACCTTGAACCGAAATCTCCGAAGGAAAATTTGCATATCAATGTGTGGCATAATTTATTTTTCACCAGTAGCTTTTAAATGGAAAATAGGAAATAGTGAACCTTTAGAAAACAAGCTTCACTCTCTAGGGACACAACACTCTTTACGCAATGGAAAAGCTATATATGATGATGCTTGTACAGTTGAAAGACAATAGCATTAAGTTTATACTATTGGTCTAATACAAACACACAACACTTAAGTATGTTGGAACTATGTTTTTAAAGGAGCTGAGACATATGTTCTATTATCCTCCTTAGTAGGGACGTTGGACTTATGTGACAAACACCGTACATACAATGATACACAAATGTAGCTTTTTCACGTGTGACAACCAAAGTTTTGAGAATCGGACCGGTGAGAATGCCGGTTCTCCGGTTCGCCCACTGGTGCTCTGATCGGATCGTCGTTTCCCAATTATTAGTATTTCATTACTTTAATATCATTTTAATTCTGACATATTATGAATAGAAATCCCAAATATAGAAATATAACATCAAAATGGGAGATTCGGGAAGAACCTAGTGTTGCATGTGAAAACTAATCATGTCTAAGGTAAGCAAACACTATTTCCTACAATCGTACTTGAATTAGAAGTATGCTCTAATCAGGAAACACCAATCCCCATCTATCCAGCTTGGATCCAAACTCAAATCCGGCACAAACTCCGAGCAGCAAACACCAATCCCCACATAACCTGCATGGGATACAACCTGATTGAGTGATCTTCGTCTGTGAAGCAACAGTGCCACCGGCGCCCGTCACCGCCGTCATGACTCGTCGGGACGCAGCCACTACTACAGAAAACCTAATACTAGACGGCCAATCACAGACGGTTTGACAAAACCGTCTGTGACCGACACTAACAGAGACAGTTTTAATTTGGTCACCGTCTATGTTGGTGGCGTTGGAGAAAACGAGTATCACAGACGGTTCTTACTGATGAACCGTTTGTGATCACAGACGGTTTGTATTAAAAACCGTCTGTGATAATGACGCTAGGCATTTATTGCGCTGCTCAGAACCGCATCTGTCTTCATGTCGATCCAGATCTAGCCGGTGCTGCACTCTTTCGCTCAGGAGGCAAGCTAGGCGATTTCAGACCAATTAATTTGGTGGGAGGAGGCAGAGATTGAGCTTTGAAGATTCATACTTTCCTGGTTTCTCTAGATATGGTTAGTAATGAAATTTATTTTATTGAAGATGGTTTGCAAAATTGTTAGTTATATAATAGCTTTTGTGTTTATAATATGAATTAAGCTAGCAAAGCCTGAATGCATGTGGTATATATACACATGTAGTAATAATTAATTAATTTAATTTGTAATACTAAGTTGTTATATATATACATAACGTAGGACCGAAGCTGGATGTATGCCGCGAGCCGTGTGAGTGAAGAGTACATTAATGGCGTGTCTGCTTTTATAAGAGTTGCCGAGGAGGATATGCTGAATAAGGGGGTGGAATATATGTACTGTCCATGCACTGACTGCGAGAATTTAAAGATGTTTAAGAATCGGGCAAATTGAAGCGCACTTGATTCGGAGGGGTTTCAAAAAGGGTTATACGTGTTGGACCAGTCATGGCGAATTCAATGATCATATGTTGCCGGATGACATTGCGGGTGAAGTGAATGATATGCCGCCGGATGACATCGCCGGTGAAGTGAATGACATGCCGCCGGATGACATCGCCGGTGAAGTGAATGACATACCGCCGGATGATGTCGATTGTGGTTTGGATTCGGATAGGTTGCACGATGACAATCTGGATGAGATGCTTCGCGATGTAGAAGAGAACTATGATGAGAGAGAGTATGTTAAATTCCGGGGCTTGATGGAGGACTCATAGAAACCTTTGTTCACGTGCTGCAGGTCAAAGTACACGAGGTTGTCGGCCGTGCTTGAACTGTTGAAATTGAAGGCAAGCAACGGTTGGTCCGACAAGAGTTTCATGGCGCTGCTAGGTCTTTTAGCGGACATACTTCTAGAGGGAAATGAGTTGCCTAAAACCACGTATAAAGCCAAGAAGGTTCTTTGTCCGTTGGGCATGGAAGTAGAAAAAATACATGCATGTCCGAACGACTGTATCCTGTACCGTAAAGAGTATGCAAACATGCATGTATGTCCGGTGTGTAACGCATCCCGATACAAACGTAACAATCAATCAGATGACGGCGAGGGAACAGAGGTGAAGCAAGGACCTCCTGCTAAGGTGGCATGGTATTTTCCTATAATTCCCCGTTTGAAAAGGTTTTTTGCAAATCCAAAGGAGGCAAAACTGCTGCGTTGGCACTCGGAGGAGCGCAAGAAGGATGGAATGCTAAGACACCTTGCTGATTCCGCCCAGTGGACAAACATCGATAGGAGTTTTGCAGATTTCGGTGCAGAACCAAGGAATATAAGGTTTGGACTGAGTACAGATGGAATGAACCTTTCAGTAGCATGAGCAGCCGACATAGTACATGGCCCGTGACTCTCTGCATCTATAACCTTCCTCCTTGGTTGTGTATGAAGCGAAAGTATATTTTGTTGTCGATACTTATCCAAGGGCCAAAGCAACTTGGGAATGATATCGATGTGTACCTGGCACCATTGGTGAAAGATCTAAAAGTACTGTGGAACGAAGGGGTACAGGTATAGGATGCATACAAACGAGAGAACTTCACTTTGTGCTCTATATTGTTTTGTACCATAAATGATTATCCTGTCCTTGGTAACCTATCGGGCCATAGTACAAAAGGTGCCAAGCTTGTACCACTGTTTAGATGATACCAAGAGTATGTGGCTGAAACACTTACGCAAAACTGTCTACATGCGTCACCGCCGGTTCCTTCAGAGGGCTCACCCATTCCGCAAGATGAAGAAATAATTTGACGGAGGGAAGGAAGACGGTTTAGCTCCAAGGCATTTAAGGGGAAAAGAGGTTTATAATATGGTGAAGGATTTAGATGTTGTCCTCGGAAAGGGACGTAAATTGAGGGCTCATGAGAAGAACATCTGGAAGAAGAGATCAATATTTTGGGACTTACCTTATTGGTAGTACCTAGATGTTCGACACTGCATTGATGTCATGCACGTAGAAAAGAATGTATGTGACAGCTTGATTGGTCTCTTACTGAACATTTGTGATAAAACAAAGGACGGCGTCAACGCACGGCTTGACTTGGCTGATATGGACATCAGGCCTGAGTTAGCACCGACATGCACTAATAATGGATGAACGTAACTTCCCCCTGCGTGTTACACTCTGTCCAAGGCCGAAAAAACAGAACTGTGCCAATGCTTGCATGGTGTTAAAGTTCCGTCTAGTTACTCCGGCAATGTGAAGAAACTTGTTTCGATGCAAGATTTGATGTTAAATGGCATGAAGTCTCATGATTGTCATGTGCTGATGACACAGATGCTCTCTATTGCAATTAGAAATATTTTGCCGATCAAAGTCCGAGAGACAATCATGAGGCTATGTTATTTCTTTAACACAATTTCCCAGAAGGTCATCGATCCCGAAGGACTAGATACTCTACAGGACGAGGTGGTGATGACTCTATATCATCTTGAAATGTATTTCCCTCCTTCGTTTTTCGATATTATGGTCCATCTCATTGTTCACATTGTGTGGGAGATAAAAATGTGTGGGCCCGTATTCCTACGTAGCATGTACCCATTTGAGAGGTTCATGGGAATTCTCAAGTCCTACGTACGGAATCGATCTCGGCCGGAGGGCAGCATCGTCGAAGGTTATGCAAGCGAAGAGGTCATTGAGTTTTGTGTCGATTATATGGCTCATATTCAACTGATAGGTGTGCCCCAATCTCATCATGAGGGGAGGCTAAAGGGTACCGGAACTATCGGAAGGAAAGTAATCACTGCAGATATGGACACGTATACTCAAGGCCATTTCACGGTCTTGCAACACATGACTGAAGTGGTGCCTTATGTCGACCAGCACAAGGATGTGCTTCGGCAATAAAATCCAGAGTAGCTAAATGTTGGATCATGAGGCAACACAACAGTCGGTTCAACCAATGGTTGAAGGTGCAAATCGCTAAGAGCTCGCCAAGTGAGACACTGACATGGTTGGCAAAAGGGCCAACATTTACAGTTGTGACATAGCAAGGATATGACATAAATGGGTACACATTCTATACACAGTCTCAGGATGTAAAGAGTACTAACCAGAACAACAGTGTCCACATAGATACGTTCAGTACTGATGGGTCGAGAAACTCTTACTATGGGTTCATAGAAGAGATTTGGGAGCTCGACTACGTGGTTTTCAAGATCCCCTTATTTCGCTGCCGTTGGGTGCATCTCCCACAAGTGAAGGTTGACAAGTATGGTGTCACTACCGTGGACCTCCAACGTGTCGGGTACAAAGACGAACCATTCGTACTCGCCAACCAAGTTGTTCAAGTTTTCTATGTAATCGACCCGGCAAATAAGAAACGTCATGTAGTTCTTCATGGAAAAAGGAGAATTGTCGGAGTAGAGAATGTAGTGGATGAGGAAGAATACAATCAATTTGATGAGTTACCTCCTTTTGGAAATGGCATAAGGGTCGACGACAAACAACGTCACGTAACTAGTTATGTATGCATTGATCATCATGAAGGGCTAATTTTTAAAGGAAATAAGCAAGTAGAATGAGAATGTGCGACATATATGTGGGCATTTGCATATATGTATATAACAATGCATGTATGTGATATATGTGTGAATTGGCATTTATGTATACAACAATGCATGTGTGTGATGTATTTGTGAATTTGCATATTTATGTATATGTGAAAATATGTGAAGAAATACATTGTGTGAGGTTGGTGAATGTAGTGAATTTTGAGAATGAGAAAATGTGTAAAGAAATACACTGTGTGAATGCAGCTGGTTGGTGTTGTATATGAATGCAACTGGTTGGTGTTTGTCTTAATAACTATAGTCGGGGGCAAAGGCTTATCACAGACGGTTCTCCATTTAGAACCGTCTGTGATAATAAATATCATAGACGATTCTAAGTTCAGAACCGTCTGTGATAGTATAACTATCACAGACAGTTCTATGTTTAGAACCGTCTGTAGTAAGCCTTTATATATAACCCCCGCTAGGGTTTTGCGCGTACACTGAGTCGCTCTCCCGAAGTGTCTACATCTAGCCCGTGGTCTTGGCGTCCCGCCTCCTGTCACCGTCAACCCGAGCTTGCGCCATCGCAGTTGCCATCGACCCAACCCGTGCCGTCGCAGTCGCCGTCGACCCAACCCGTGCCGTCGCAGTCGCCGTCGACCCGAGCCCGCGTCGTCGCAGTCACCGTCGACCTAAGCCCACGCCATCGCAGTCATCGTCGACCCAAGCCCACGCCGTCGACGTCGACCCGAGCCCACACCGTCGCCGTCGTCTCGAGCCCACGCCGCCGTCGCCACCGCCTACACAACGCCGCTGAACCCTAAGGTGCGCAATTAAAAAAATGTTAGATTGTATAAATCTGTGATGAATATAGATATTCCTTTATATATATTCTTTCATATGTTAACTACCAGCAATCATCACAAATTTCCTTAGCATTATCTTTAGCATTGTCCTTCATTTTTTATGCAACCTGCCATTATTAGATTTAGGTAACTTCTCTATTGTTTTAGCTGTTGTTGTTTCATAAACTTCTCTGTTGTTTTACCTGCCAGCAATCATCACAAATTTCCTGGCTTGAATCTGAATGCTAGATGTTTTAGGTTATGTAACATTTTAAGCCAATTCAAACCATCTCTCATGGTTCTTTTTTAAATATACATCACCTCTTAATATTTTGATTTTTGAAAATAAATGAAAAAAGCTGCATAGTTCGCTTGCCTCTTTTCAATCTTGTAAAACACAATATCCAAAGACTTAATTTAACAAATCTTAAACCATTATTCAAACCAGAGCATAACATTATACATGTGTATATATGGCCCATTAGCATGTACTCTAGAGTTGTATTGTAATATGTATATGTATATGTCTATTTCTCCGACATGCTCCATTTATATCACCATAGTATGACACTTTCTTATCTTATCCTAATAGATCCAAAAATTGAGCGAATCATAGTATGGCACTTTCTTATCATATGGTCTTCTAGGATGGTTCTTCATAACTCCTTATAGCTATTGGAGTGTGAGAACTATGGTCTTCTCTTTCCACCTGTTTATATCTTGAAGAAGTCATTGGATTCTTCTTTTCTGTTGCTTATAGTGCATGTAATTTGAATATATCCCTTGTATATGTTGTTTAGAAGGCTAACATGTCACCCGCGCATTATTCAACATCATCGCCGGATGCGTCCGCTCCAAAATCAAAACGCCAAGGAAGAGGGCTATTGAAAAAGCCTGAGGGCCGATTTACCATCACAGAGGTTGATGGATCTGGGACCCCTTCCTTCCTCCCAAAGCAGTAAGCGCATTCTGAAGAATGGTCGGAATAGTTGCACGAGAACGAATTGAGATCACATTCGATTCGCGGAAGAGCATGCCTAAGACTCGGAAACATGAGTTGCTGACATAAATTTTGGCATCGTTCGAGATCCCAGAAGAACACCAAGACGCCGTGCAACGACAAGCCTTGCTAGCAGCGTGCAAAGCATGGAAAAACTTCAAGAGCACGCTTGTCAAGGACTACGTGGAGAAGGACAAAACACCCTTTCATAAATACCCATTCCTGGAACCACAATGGGAAGAGTTCAAGGCGATGAAGATGACCGTGTTCGAAATTTGCCAATATCTCGGATGACCGTGTTCGAAATTGGATTAGAGCAA
This sequence comes from Dendrocalamus latiflorus, assembly GCA_017311315.1. Classification (NCBI taxonomy): domain Eukaryota; kingdom Viridiplantae; phylum Streptophyta; class Magnoliopsida; order Poales; family Poaceae; genus Dendrocalamus; species Dendrocalamus latiflorus. The sequence continues at coordinate 44,721,465 of CM029642.1, read as the reverse complement.
GGTCATCTACAACGACATCGGGGGACGTCTCCTTTCGAAACCCTACAGACCAGCAAGTGTCCCAGCACCTGGTAAGATATCGATCGAATTACGTAGCTTGTAATTACTCCACAACTTCGTACGAAGTGAAATGACATGTCGTACTCCTTGCAGGAAGTGCTGAGTGTTGAATCTTCCCAGGGATCATTCCAGGGAACAAGGGAGAAAGATATACTCTCCGCGGCACTGGGAAACAAAGAGCACCCGGGTCGTACGAGAGGCCTTGGGCTTTACGTCCCTTGGAAACATGGTTTCCAATATGACTCCGAAATGTATCGACGTAGGAAGAGAACCAAAGCCGAGCGTGAGGCACGACTATGAGAAGAGATCAAGGCATCGCTTAGAGAGGAGCTGGCAGATTATGTCAGAGATGAGGTGCAGAGACATACAGAAAATCAGTAGGCCGCCGCCATCGCTCCTCTGCTAGCTAGCCCGCACAACTGTCCGAGTAGTTGCGCGTCCAATCCGATGGAAAGCGAGGTCAGACTTTCTCTGGACGACATCCAGGTAATAATTATTATCTCTCGAATGCTTGCTCCATTGATAGGCCTATTGGAGTAGCTAATTTTGTATCGTTATGTAGGAGCCTACGAAGTGCAGGCTCCAAGTGAGATATGCCTCTGTTCCCTTGTACGCTGCTTGGGGCTAGGCATATCCATCTGGTATCGGGGCCATGGTGCACCGTCAAGCTTTAGCGCCAGGCTTTGCAAAAGTTAATGTAGATGGTGTGCATGTCAATTTTGAGGTCGTCCCGCTACCGAAGCCCCCCAACGACGAGATCGTGACTCTAGGGCAGGCCATTGGAACATTCATCCAGTGGCCCAAAAGCGACATCTCCCTGGAGGCTTCTTCACCGGTGGCAGGACCAGAAGGGCAGTGCGATCCAGAGCTACATGCACTGGTGCCATCTCCACAAGACTTATCTCTAGCACCGGTACCTGCACCGGTGCTATCTCCACGAGTGCTATCCATAATCAACGAACTTGTCAGCTGCACAAGCAATACTTGAATGGCAATCATACACCATCCAAGTATAGCTTGTGCAGCCTGACAAGTTCGTTGATTATGGATCTGTTCCTTTCGCGAGACCTCGATTCCGGAGTGATAGAGCAATAAAAAATGCAATGTTACCATCTAAGTGCAAATGCAATGTAGATCTTTTGTAATTGTGTATTTGTCAATGGATATTTTATTTCATTTCAACTAATTGATTTGCGAAATGGATGCTTTATGTTTGTGAAACGAATTGAGATGTGAATTGGTTGTTTTATGTTTGTGAAATGAATTGAGATATGAATTGTATGTATACATGTATATGTTGATCTGCTTGTTTCAGATGGCATGGCTAGCATTTCCTGAGGCTAGCCAATAAACATAAATAGATTTAGGGGTAGAAAAGAATATCACAGACGGTTTGTAACTAAAAACCGTCTGTGATAGCTGATAATCACAGACGGTTCGTAAGTAAAAACCGTCTGTGATAGCTGATAATCACAGATGGTTTTTAGTTACAAACCCTCTATGATATTTACACCACAGACAGTTCGAAAACCGTCTGTGATAACCCTTGATTATCACTGACCCATAAATTCAGATGGTTCAGCAAACCGTCTGTGATGACGTGTTCGAACCATCTGTAATACGATTTTCTGTAGTAGTGGGCGACCCTATCCGTCGCCAGGATGCAGCCAGTCTCTCCACTGGCCACTTGCATGCGTCGCGTGGCTCTCTCACTGTGAAGCTCCACCAGCGCGGAAAGATGAATCGAGAGAACAGGGGGAGGCGGCACTAGAATGAGGGTGGGTTCTCCGTTACAGATGATTAATTATGACTATTGTTGATAGCTTTTGGTCATATCATGAGCATCTATTCGAATGTACCAAATGCCGATAAGCCATTTAAAAAAAATTATACTAATAAGCCGCATCGAAAAGACGGCAGAGATGCTGTCCTGTTTGTTTATTCAGAATAAGCTATATGCTATGGCTTGTTCTTTTTGATTTGTTTATGGCTTTTAGCTTCAGCTTCTCCGAAAACTGAAATAAATGGGGTGGTTTCTTCAAATAACTTCTTAAAACCATTTCTCCAAATAGCTTTTCGTGCTTAAAACCGTGTGTCGTCGGTGTCGGCGTCTCCGTCGTCACAAAAAGCATGGATAAAAGCAATCAGATATTACTAAAAATTATCAGCTATAGCTAAAAAGTAGACATATGTTGAAAAGGAGGCCAGAGCGAGCGTGAGAGAGAGCAAGAGAGCATAGGAGGAAAACCAAAATCTGTAGTAAATCCACTCGTATTCACACATTTCCCATCTTACCACTGAATGCACAGCATGAAGATAATAAGAACGAGGGTACTTATGTCCTAAACAAAAACCGCTCGGTTCAGTATAGCCAGCACTGGCTCGCCAGTTTACTCAAAAACCAGTCGAAATGCACGGCAGCCTTTGAGCTGAACCGAACTGGCTAGGTCACTGGTTCCGGCTTTTTCTGGTTTTACCAGCGATCCGGTCCGACATTTTAAACACTGGTCACAACTCATGAATACAGCTGTAGTAAACAACAATATAGTATGAGAATTTGATTACTTAAGATAGCATGGCAGTACACAGCAACAAGTACCAAGCGTCTTGTCGGAGCATAGAAAAGATCACCGAGTGCTTTAGGCCCCGTTTGGCATAGCTTTAGATTCGAGATCTATGTTGGATCTGTAGTTTGTTGACTAAATTAAAGTGATTTAAATATTTTTATTTAATATATAATATAAATGAAATGAGTCATGTAAATATACTTAACATGCCTGCAACTCTAGATCCAGGATTTTCTAGAGCTACAGATGACCAGCTCTAGGAAATCTACAGATTTTCTAGAGCTGGAGCTCTGTCAAACGGGGCCTTAATACCTCTCCAAAATAAAGTCAAACAGATCTTAAGGTAGCAAAGCTTAACACCTCAGCTACTTTATGATCCGTGAAACTTCCCTTTAGAAAATAAGGCACTCGATCCCTTTATTTACTTACTTAGAGCACACCATCAATATACCAGACCACAATATAAGACTATTTGGGAGCACAGCCTTACGGATAGACTTCAATTACACCTCGAGCTCCCAGTTTCTTGATAATCTTATAGTCACTGAACCCTGCTTTCATGAAGATGTGGTGCCAGTCGTTTTCGTCGCGTTGCCCGCCTCTAGTGCACACCATCATGACTATGTCCATCAGGAGCTGCGCTTCCAACATAGGCCCTGAAGAAGAGCCAATCAGTATATCTATGACGATCACCTTCCCTCCCGCTTCTCGCGAAGGAATGGCCTTCTTGCATTGAGCCATGATTTTTACATGTTAGACCATGTGACTAGGTTTAGGATATTTTGGTGATGAATAATTGACAATGGTTAATTTGTTATGATGAATAATTGATGTTTTTGTTTAGCGGTGTTATGCGAGTTGTGTTGCGTGTGTGCGGACTGATGTTGGCCAAGTTGAGACGAACTTGTGCCGGAAGAATGTTCTTTGGTCTTTGCATGTGCAGGTTGAGCATGGAGGCGATCATGGTCGGTGACGAGGTGGACCGGAACTAGGATGGGGAGATCTGAGGTTCAGACGGTCAAGGAGGTCACGAGATGATCGGGCTCATGCTTGGGGCGCATGGAGATCGAAGGTGGATGATACGTGGAGAAGCTACGGGAGGTGCGGTCCTGGAGGCTTCGACACGTGACGCGTTAGAAAAGTTGTGAGTGTGAAAACCCGTGTTAAGAAGGGTTTCGGGTCCCTTGAAAATTAGTGGGCCAAAAGTCTAGTTGGAGTTGGATTAGGATTCTAAGTCCTAGTTGGAGTTGGATTAGGATTCTAAGTCCTAGTTGGAGTTGGATTAGGATTATAAGTCCTAGTCGGAGTTGGATTAGGATTCTAAGTCCTAGTTGGAGTTGGATTAGGATTATAAGTCCTAGTCGGAGTTGGATTAGGATTTTAAGGTCTAGTTGGAGTTGGGCTGGGTGTGCATATATATGCATACGGCGGCATGGCAAAGGTGGACCGAATAGCCGTGACCGAGCGAGAAAAAGAAGAGTTTTGGCCGTGCGCTGTTTTTGGAGGACGGCTGCGGTTTCGCCAGGATGTGCACTGTGCTAGATGCTTCTGATGGATGACACGATTTCTACGTTTTTCAATTAAAGTTTGTGAGTTTTTTAATTCGCATCTATTATCCTTTTTCTTGGTTTTTTGATTCCTATATATTCTCCATATATTGATCTATGTCTAAGTATTTTTGTTACTTACATACATAGATTAGTTTTAATTAAAAATTGATTGCAAGTTTGAGCAAAAAAACATGCACTTTCGCTGATCGATCGGAATCGTTTCGCGGCGCTACAGAAACTGCTACAGTAGCGCTACAGTAACTGGTACAGTATCACTACAGTGTTTTGCTACAGTAAAATCAGAAAAAAATATTTTTTGTTATTTCTGGTTTATGCGTGTTAAAAGGTAGAAAATAAAAAAAAGGTTTCCGCTGTGTGTTGCAATCATTCACCCCCCTCTGATTGCTATCAACGATCCTACATTACACAATCCTCATCGCTCCAGTGGTGCAGCACTAGCTAACATGGATATAAGTTCCATCAAATTATAAGAGGAAAAATGGAGTATGTAAAAAATTAAAAACTTGCTGATTCTATGCATCATAGTTAGAAGGCTGCATAAACGTTGAAGTAAAATTTTCATATATGAACATGCCAGCTAATATTGACATCTCAATTCTCATCATTTGGTTTCGGATCGTTGTAATTTTATTTGGCAGTTAAACATATATTAGAGATGCCTTTCCCATTGGTTTCCCACTTTGTACCTTGAGCATAACAGCTTGAGCAGCGGGGATGGACTTGAACATGTCACCCGCAACGTAGTTAACGACACCATCAGCCTGGACGGAACCAATGACCCGTGGAAGGTCCAGCACGGTGCACTTGATGTGTGGGAAGGCCTTGACGATGGCCCTCGCCATCGTTCCGTCGCCGCCGCAGCAGTCGGTAAGCGACTGGAGCCCCTCGAACAGGTCGCGGCACTGCCGCAACACCGTGCCCATCCCCAAATTATCGTGGGCCGCCAAACTTTCGTTGACCTCCTTGTCGAATTCCGGGAACTTGCGTGCCATGCTCTCGTCGAAGAGCGTCGCGCCATGCACCTCTTCAAATGGTGCAAGCGCCACGTCTTTACTGAACCAGTCGGCCAGCCCCATGGCTGCCTCCATGTAGTGCCTCGAGGTCGCAGCGAGCACAAGGGGTGCTTGGCTGGTGTGGCCGTCGTCCGCGACGACGCCATCCACCAGGAGACAGGACAGCGGGGTGAGGCGGTACAGCCCGACCTCCGTGGTATCGTCGGCCGCGAAGACGCCGGACGTAACCAGGAGCCGCATCAGTCGGCGGAGGAAAGGCAGCTTTGCCGGCGGGAGGGACAGCGCGGTGGCCAGGTTGGGCAGAGATGCAGTGCTGCCAAGGCGATGGATGGCGGTGGGGATGCCGAGCTTGATGGCGCACCGGAGGGACATGGACGAGAGGTAGTAGAGCATGTGGCGGAACAGGTCGGCCTGCGCCTGCACAAGCTCGTCGTCGGTGGGAACCATTAAGGGCTGAGCCTGAGCCGCCATCGCTCTCTCGATCTCCCTCTCTCTGACTCTGGTGTTTTTTGTGCTGCTTAGTTTGTGCGTGCCGGGGATTTATATAGTGCGCACCAACACAGGCCATGGAATTAAAAAACAAAACAGAGGAAAGAGACACCCTGCGAATCTATCGCCCCGGACCAAGCTTCGTGATAAGTGATAGCTACATTAGATATTTTTCATTTTTTAGAGGTTATACTGAATAATTGATTTGTCATGGCTATATCATAAAGAAGAAAAGAAACCACATTTCCACACTTAACTGGCACATATTCCGATGTTGAATAGCGGCAGCCACAACAAGATGAGCGAACATACAACATATAGGGTTGGTGCAAAACAGAGTCCCATACAAAACTTATAGGACCGATATGGTAACATAAAGGGATGAATGATGCCTTAGAAATTTTCTCTTAAGTGTTTGCTAATTCTTCACCTCAATAGTTACAAAGTTATGAAGATTAGGATTGGAAGTCAAGAGCAAAGCAATAAAATCAAAAACCCACGAGATGAATATTTTAGCTCCCCATTGGTTTGCCCGCCACTGAGTGTGGTCAGACTAGTAGGCGGTCTGACCGGTAAAACCACGGGCGGTCTGACTGGTGGCCGGTTGGACCGGGCCTAGGGACTGTCTGACCACCCCCCTATTCCTAGAACATTAAATCAGCCCGAGCTAAGTTAACCCGAGTTAAGACCAAGAAAGGTGCAACTTCCAAAATCCTTAACCAAAAGAGAAAAACTTTGCATACACCTTGCTTAGGGTCTTAAGAAACTATTCATCCAAATATCGTATGAATTTTAAACTTCAAAGACAAGTAAGATTGCATCAAAACTGAGCAAACTTCAAAATCTTAGAATATGATTTGCTCGTGGGTGGAGAATAGCCAAGATGGCTTCAAATGAGTCCCCACGTGTCATAGCAAGCTATTTCTCCTAAAGATCCGAAGCAAAAATCTTAGGATCAAGAAACCACAAGATAAGGTCAAATCAAAGCAAAACGGGAAACTTCACAGTCCTACGAGACTTGATGTCTAGATGGATAAGATATGATCTCTATGAGTCATCTCCATCACTTATACATCCTTGGCACATGAGGAGAATAGTGCATCGGAGGGAGAATGTCTAGGGCTCGTGAGGCGCCTCGCCTGTGATACATCTTCTCGGGATACCACTTGGTACTTTTTTTTGTTTCTTCGGCGTCATCTCTGTGGGAGCCGATACGACAGTCTTTTGAAGCAGAGGTTGAGGTAGAGTCATTGATGGTTCCAACTCGGTGTGGTGATGGGGATCCGTTACCTTGCAACTAACTTGTAGGTGGTTCGGAATGCGGCCGCTGCTTTCTTGGAATGTAGAGGGATCGCAGCTGGATTGACTTCCATCATGGTCATGCATCTCTAGGACATTTTGTATATGCCTCGGCCCTCTCACTTAGTTGCTCCTTTGGTTTGGTGAACGAACGCATTCGGCAAAACTTTGCATAAAGACTGTGTGGACGTCATTTCGCTTAGATGAAATTTGATTAGTCTTAGGTGTCTGCTACACACTATTATCATAGTAAGGCCACCTCAATACAATTCATCCAAAGACTATTTGTGATAAATATGAAATTATCCTTTACTGAAGTATTAACTAGAAGATACTCTACAGTAATATATTGGATAATAGAGCATGAAGTATACATTTGCTAATTTGCTAGGGAGATATGCTAATTTCACATTTCCAAGTACATTATTTCCATCACCTTTGTCACTACTAACTATGATGCACATTATTATTATATAGTGTGCAAAAACCTCTAGTAATCATCTAGTATCTTTTTACATTATATAGTGTTCAAGCGGACCTAAATTTTCTACTCTAACACTAGATATCTGTGTCAAAAACAAATCATAGCAACTACTTATGGTGTGACTTCTAAAATCTGAGCATTTAACCAAACAGTTGGCCTGTAAAGAGTCTAGTATAGTCATGAAGAAGCTTCATGAAATTTGCACCATGACACATCAACATGAAATTTGCAGCTCGACAATTCCATTGATTTCGACTACAAGCATCATTCACTGAAATTAAACCTTATATTGTTCAAGTATAAACATCAAATAAATGCAACTATCTGCTCCATTCAGGCCATGTATTCTGATACTTTTCATGCAAGTAACATTCTGATACTCTACATGAACAATTGATACAAATATGCAACAGCTAGCCATTTTTCTCAAGTGTAAATTACCACATTTTTACTGACAGAATCGCCATGAGCAAAATGTTGAAATGAACGATATGGCTTGGCACTTTACAACTGTAAGCTTGTAACAACTAGAAGACCAGGCCAAAAGTTTGTAGTATAGTGGCGGCTGACAAATTACTATACTCATGTGTTTACTCATTTGACAGTGAATTTTTGATCATGCTCTAAATCCAATTAATTAGGAACAGGGAGCAACCAAGAAATGACATTTAGTCTAGAGATTAAGAAGGCAAGAACCTTAAGCAAGGATTGAAAGGTGGGAGAACGAATTGCACACCTCGATTTCAACATTGACGATGAGAGAGGAGAGGAAGACCAGGATCAGAATAAGAAGAGGCAGCGGCCGCTCAAATCTAGTCGTCAGTGTCGCCCTTCCATATGTCGAGTGTGAGCGGGGAGGGAGGTGATGGAGGAAGCTGAACAGGCCTGGATCCAGTCGCGAAGGAAGCTAAGAAGGACCGAGTGTATTGAGGAAAACCTAAGTGTACGTAGATGTAGTGAGTTAAGTTTTTGCCTTAAGTGTCTGTACATATAGGAGAATATTACCACAGATGACTAATATAAAAAAAGTGTCTGTGATGGTCTACGTATCACAGATGGTTTTATGTTAGAAACCGTTTATGATAGTCCATATATTACAAACGGTTTTTATTACGAACCGTCTGTGATGCATCATAGACGGTTTGTGTAAAAAATCATTTGTGATAAGTAGGTTATCACTGATGGTTCTTACCATCGCTAGGAAAACCGTCTGATATAACTATGCTGCAACTTAATACTGACGAATTCTATAGAACCGTCTGAAATAAGACGTCCAATATGATATTCTCTATAGTAGCATAGACTGGATAGTTGATTTGTAGTGCTAGTAAGCGTGCACGTCAGGGCTATATCATAAAGGAAAAAAAACACATTTGAGCAATTAATTGGCACACTTTCGGATGGTGAATAGCGGCAGTCACAACAAGCTGCCCCAACATACAACATATAGGCTTGGTACAAAACAGAGTCCCATACAAAACTAATGTTTACGGACACACATTTTGCCACTGTATAACAAGGGGCAGAAATGTGCTTGGAAGAATTCTGAATAGAGGCAAAATTTTTCATCAAGAAGCACTGCTATCGACGGGTTTGGCGTAAGGATTTAAAAAAAACTTGAGACTTGCGAACTACTCAAACTCGATTTGTTTTAGACTTGATTTGAGTTCGGCTCAAACTTTAAATGAGCCGAACCGAGCTTGCGAGCTTCATTGAGCCGAGCTCGAATAGTTCGTAAGCCTCGATTCAAATTTAAATAGTGATACATATTAACTCTTACTGAGCGTACCCGAGCCGAACTCGAGCTTGAGTTTTTCTTATTGTTGAAAATTAGTGTATGATTGAATTATTTTGACTGTTATCGAGTTTATTCGAGATGAACTTGAGCTTAAACTTTTCTTATTGTTGAAAATTAGTGCATAATAAATTATTTTATTTGTTATCGAGCTTCAACGAGCCGAGCTCAACCCTACTCAAGCTTAGGCTGAGCCGAGCTCAATCCTAGGTCCAGGTTCAGACCCCAACTCGAGTTTGGCTCGAGTTTCTACTAAGCTCGAGTTTGGAAGGCCAAGCTCGCTCGAGCTTAGCTCGTTTACAACCCTAGTTTGGCGTGAGATTTACTCCTTTGACATCTAATCGCGCGCGTGTCTGGCGTACAAACAAACCCCTTGTTAGGATCTGATACCACCGCTTATGAAATCGACAAGATAGACTACAAGACAGTGAAGAGCAATAAAGAACACAAGATAGTGATTTAACGTGAAAAAACCTTTCAGGTGAAAAACTACAGATGCACAATTGGCGAAATCACTGTATGAGGAGAAGTTACATAATGCTCTTGGCGTATATGTGATTTTACATCTCTATTAGGTAGCTTACATAGATATGAATACCTTTGAGAACAAGAGCTCCAGATGAGGAAATAAACAGAGTCTTAGTCAGCAACAACACAGAGACCTATCAAAAACTGGAATAGTAACCTTCTTGGAGATGGTCACATCACACTGCTTGAAGAGTTTCAGAAAATAATGGTAGAGTTGTAGTCGAAAACGCCTTGAGTAGCCACGTCTGACTTCAGTTGGCGCACGCACCTTAGAGTACCACGTACGTCTGATGTAGGTTGATGCAGAGCTTATTATGAACTCGAAGATGACCCCAATCATAACCTCTAATCAATTCGCATTTCTTTATGATCGAATTATTTAAGTAGTTAGAAAGACCAGTAGTGATCAAACCCAATCAGATTCAGATCACAAAAGATACGTGTAAGAGAAATAATCAAAATAAATGGTCATGGCTATGGCATGCATGCGCCCAACCAAGCTGCATATAGGTTGCAGTGATTAGTTTAACTGGCCAACTGGTTGAGGGTTTCGAATTCAACCTCCAAATAATTGCTGATCATGTATGATACTTTGTTTAAACAAAAGGATTTTGCCCTTACCATCAGAGTAGCAACTTTTGCCCTTACCATCAGAGTAGCAACACCAGTGCCACCAATGAGCAGGAGCGCGGAGCCGCGGACTAATAAGGGCATGTACAACAGACATTACATGTCTCTTGGCGTTGCTACGTTGTTTTCGGGTGAGGTGGAGGAGAGAACTCAAGGAATAAACCCAATCCGTCTGTCATGCATGCAAGATATGACCTTGGCACAAGAACCAGCGCAACATAGAGTATATGGTCTGAAGTGTGTGTACCAGTTTTTAATGCTACATAGAGTCAATCGTGTCTCTAGCGGTAGAGTTGTTGTGTCTAACATTGATATGAGATGGTGTGCATGCATCTTGCAGCCCTAACTGCAAATGTCCCATAGGTGGAACGGACTCCCTAATGTCCCGGACACCCAAGAAGACTGTAACCAGGACAAGTACGTTAATCCTAGAGATAGGGCAACCATGCATGGGTTGTTTGCCATCGCACGTTTAGATGATAAAAACGATGGAATTTTTAGATACTATGAGTACCACTCGCACGTTGCTGCGGGTCTCATGATACCATCCAAAACATATACCAATTACATGTCAGAACTTTGAGGGCCATTCGGTAATTTCTCAATTTAGAAAAGAAAAAAAGGAGAAAAGGAGGGCCCGCCTGTTAGTTAGGGAGAGAGAAGAGATCTCCATTTGACTTGGCCTCATGATTGTTCAGTGCCCTCTCTCTCGGCTGTTCCTTCGACTGGCGACTCGGGCGATGAATGGAGAGGCTATGACTAGTGAGTCGGCGCCAGAGGCGCGAGCTCCAAAGAGCCAGCCGTCTGCAACCACCACGTTGCAGCCCCCTGCCTCCTCTATATAAGCCACCTGTTCTGATTCGGGTAACTCCTCTTCAGGTCTAGCTATAGTTCCTCTTCGGTATTCTTCCTTCTTAGCTTTGGGTTTGAGAAAACTTGGTGCTTCTGCACTATCTCCACTTGGAGATCTCTTCTTTGGGCTCCCGTGTATACCCTGCCACTCGGTGGGGATTTGGAGGGGAACCCGAAGGTGAGGACTTGATTTGGGGGAGGTCCTGATCACCTATGTTGCTCTTGAGTGCACTCGGCCGGTGCGCTTTGGTGGTTTTGTGCGGTATTACCTGTACCTCGATTTTGTGTTTCGGTGTGTCCCGAACTATGAAAGTGGGCATTGTATCTTTGTCAACCCTTGTCTGGTGATTCGCAGCATAGCGAGGCAATCGGTTTTCTGGGACAACGCTTTTAGCGTGCCATGCCCGGTTCTACTTGGTGGCTTTTAGTGCCAACTGCTCCATGAGTATACTGATTTCTGATTTTGCTCATCACCTTGCATTGTGTGTTGTATTAGTTAAAATTTCTGAGACAGATTTTGAGACTAATATTGGGAGATATTGCTTGGTGATTTATGTGGGTTCGGTTTGTACTCAATGAAGATTTGGGGTCAAGTTGAGATTTGAATAAAACAATTTGTTTATAGATTGATCTTGAGCCAGTAAACCACTTGCTGTTAGTTTATTTCTTATATGATTATTAGTTCTCTATTCCATTCATTCGTTCTATTCCTATGATCTTAAATCATTCACTTGCTCACTGTGATCATGTAGCTTTTGTCTTACTTTAATGATTAAGTTGATATCTTGAGCAAAGGATCATTTAATTCTGTCCAGTGATCGCAGACTTGATGAATTGGCTAAATTGACTAATTAGATTTGAAAGATTTATCTGGACTCAAGCTCTAATTTGTTTTAGAGAATTGTTGTATGTAATTTGTGGATTGAACTGACTTAAGTGCCAAGGAGGCCAAGATTTATCTTGAGCAGCCCGACATCTGAGTGCCATAAGTTAGCATCAAAATCTGAGCAAATATTCTGATTTTATGTGTTGCCTTGTCGTCCCTTCTCATGAGCATGCTATTTTATTTAGTTGACATGATAGATAAACTTGTTTATATGTTGATTATGTCAATTAAAGGTTGCTGGAATTATGCTTTTAATCCTTAAATAGTTGCTAGAATTAAACTTGAAAAGTTGCTAAAACTGCTCATTATACAACATTACAGACTTAGAGGAAATCCGCAAGTTAACCAGAAAAAGTTTAGATGATAAAACGAAGGAATTTTTAGATACTATGAGTACCACTTGCATGTTGTTGCGAGTCTAATGATACCATCGAAAACATATACCAATTACATGTCAGATCTTTGAGGGCCATCGGTAATTTCTCAATTGAGTAAAGAAAAAACGGAGAAAAGGAGGGCCCGCCTGTCCGTTAGGGAGAGAGAGAAGAGATGAGGCAGCCTTGGCTACTCCATTTGACTTAGCCGCACGGCTGTTCGGTGCCCTCTCTCTCGGCTGTTCCTCCGGCTGGCGACTCGGGCGGCGAATGGAGAGGCTGTGACTGGTGAGGCAGCGCTAGAGGCGCGGGCTCCTCGAAGACAGTTGTTTGCAACCACCACGCTGCAGCCTCCTGTCTCCTCTATATAAGCCACTTCCTCTTCTGATTCGGGTAACTCCTCTTCAGATCTAGCTATAGTTCCTCTTTGGTATTCTTCCTTATGAGCTTCGGGTTTCAGGAGACTTGGTGCTTGTGCGCTATCTCCACTTGGAGATCTCTTCTTTGGGCTCCCGTGTATACCCTGCCACTCGGTGGGGATTTGGAGGGGACCCCGAAGGTGAGGACTTGATTTGGGGGAGGAAGAAGGTCCTGATCACCTGCGTTGCTCTTGAGTGCATTCGGTCGGTGTGCTTTGGTGGTTTTGTGCGGCATTACCTATACCTCGATTTTGTGTTTTGGTGTGTCCCAAACTGCGAAAGTGGGCATTGTATCTCTGTCAACCCTTTTCTGGTGATTCACGGCATAGTGAGGCAATCGGTTTTCTGGGACAACGCTTTTAGCGTGCCTTGCCTAGTTCTACTTGGTGGCTTTCAGTGCCGACCGCTTCGTTAGTATACTGATTTTTTATTTTGCTCATCACCTTGCTATTTTATTTAGTTGCCATGATAGATATACTTGTTTATATGTTGATTATGTCAATTAAAGGTTGCAGGAATTATGCTTTTAGTCCTAAAATAGTTGTTGGAATTAAACTTGAAAAGTTGCTAAAATTGCTCATTATACAACAAACCAGAAAACCAAATATTAAAGAAATGGCTTTCTCGTCCGATGTCGTTAAACCAGAGGTATTTGACACTGCCAACATTAAATGTTAGTATTCTGAAATGAAGCTTTGGCTGATTGATCTTAAACTCTTTTGGGTCATTTCAAATCCTCCAATGTTCCCATTGAAAATTCCTGAAATGATACGATGGGAGGATGCAAACAACTTAGTCTTAGCTTGTTCGTTAGCCATCTTATCTAATTGGTTGTTCGACATGTACGTTAACTTTAAAGATATCAAGCTACTCTGGGGTGAACTTGATGAGAAGTATTCCAAAGGGGATAATGGAATTGAGTCATTTATAACCGCTAATTACTTGAACTATAAGATGGTTGAGGGACAATCGGTGATGGAGCAACTTCACGAGCTATAACTCCATGTACATAACTTAAATTAGTACGACTATATCCTGCCAAAGTATTTCTAAGTAAACATCATCCTGGCTAAGTTACCACCCTCGTGGCATGATTTCGTGACCGCTCACCGACATTTAAAGGAGCGCTTGATTCTTAATGAGTTGTCAGCAACTATTAATGTCGAAGAGCATGCTAGAGCCAGTGACGGTGCAGGAAAGGCTCAAGTCCAGGCTCATCAAGTGGAGGTCAGGAGTGTTGCAGGCAGTGGGAAACAAAAGTTCAAGAACTAGCCCCAAACAAGCTCAAAGGCAAGAAAATGAAGAAGAAGGAGGAGATTATCTATTTTGTCTATGGCACGGCTGGCCGTAAAGCCAACCATTGCCACAATCATAAAGGTAGGAGTCCCTCTCCTGGTCAGCACAATAGCCGTAAGGCTGAAGTGAATGTCATACTGGCTAGCCCCAGTTCAGAAGGGTATGCACCTCAGGCCTTTATGGCAAGCCCATCAATTGATTGGTGGATTGATACAGGTGCTACTAGACATCTATGTACTGATCAATCTTATTGCTCTTCATTTCCGGGTGAAGGTGGTGGATCCGTCCTAATAGGGAACGGAGCTGCTGCGATAGTACGTGGGATTGGACAGGTTTGCCTGAAGTAATCTGAGTGGGTCAATGCTATGTAGGCAAGGAATAAAGCTTGTTTTGGAGTCCAATAAGGTCGTGTTGACCAAATTTGGTAATTTTATGGACAAAGGCTATGATAGCAGAGGCATGGTTCACTTATCCATTCTTGATCTCAATAATGTAAACATTTTTAATTTTTCCTATTGTAATAAAATTCATGATATTTGATATTCTCATTTATGTCATGTTGACTTTGAAGCCATTGCACGGTTAAGAAAAATAGAGTTTAATTCCAAGCTATAATTATGAGAAGGGTTCAAAGTATAAAGTGTGTGTGGAAGCTAAGCAACCCCGAAAACCTTGTCATAGTGTTGAAGGGTGAAGCACCAATCCACTTGAACTAATCCATTTTGAACTTTGTGAGATGAATGGAATATTAGCTAAAGGTGAAAAATGTTATTTCTTAACACTCATAGATGATGTGACTAAGTATTGCTATATTTATTTACTTAAGTCGAAAGATGAAGCACTAGAACACTTTAAAGTCTTTAAAACCAAAGTTGAAAATCAACTAGAAAAAAATCAAATAGTTAAGGTTGGATCAAGGCGGTGAATGTCTCAAATGAATTCTCTCAATTCTGTGAAGAAAGTGAAATAATACATGAAATTACTTCACCATACTCACCTCCAATCAAACGGAATAGCCAAAAGAAAGAACCGAACTCTTTTGGACTTGGTTAACTCCATGCTACAAAGTTCGGGTATGCCAGACTATTGGTGAGGTGAAGCAGTTCTCACTGCTAATTATGTCTTGAATAGGGTTCCACCTCGAAATTAGGAGGAAACATTGGATGAAGGATAGAATGGGAGAAAACCTAACTTATTATTTCTTCGAACGTGGGGATGCCTTGCAAAAGTGCATGTGTCGTTACCAAAGAAAAGAAAGCTTGGTCCTAAGACCGTTGATTATCTCTTTCTAAGGTATGCTAAAAATAGCACGGCTTATAGATTTTTAGTGGTCAAATCCAAGGTATGTGACATTACTACAAATATAATGATAAAATCTCATGATGCAATGTTCTTTGAACAAGTGTTTCCTATGAGACCAAATGAAGTCATTGACCATACTAGTTCATTTGAACACTCTATTCTTCCTAGCGTGGATGACACCGCTCCAGAGTTGGAGTTGAGTAGTAAGAGGCAGAAGACTGAAAAGTCACTTGGCGATGACTATGTTATCTATGTCGTGGATGATGAACCATGAGCCCTTTCAGAGGCATACACATCCCTAGATGTGGATTACTGAAAGGAGGCACCATAGCGAGATGGATTCCATCATAGCTAAGAAAACATGGGAGATTACAGATCTTCCATCTGTATGTAAGCTAGTGGGCTACAAATGGATCTTTAAATGGAAGTGTAGACCTGATGGTACTATAGAGAAGTACAAGGCCCGTCTAGCGGCTAAAGGTTTCACGCAAACGGAAGGAGAAGACAGCTTTGATACATACTCTCCCATGGCTCGTTTACCCATAATTTGGGTGCTTCTAGCACTAGCTGCTACATACAAACTCCAAGTACATCAAATGGATGTAAAGACCGCTTTCCTAAATGGAGAGTTGAATGAGGAGATTTATATGCAACAGTCTGATGGCTTTGTGGTTGAAGGGTAAAAAAGAAGTATGTCGGTTGATTAAATCCTTGTATGGTCTAAAGTAAGCTCCCAAGTAGTGGTATGAGAGATTTGATAGTACTATGACCTCGGTCGGGTTTTGTCTAAATGAAGCCAATAGATGCGTCTATTATCGGTTCAATGGGGGCAAATGTGTCATTCTCTATCTATACGTAGATGACATATTGCTTTTTGGGATCAACATAGATGTAATCAATAGAACAAAGTCTTTTTTCTCCTAGAATTTTGATATGAAAGATCTTGATGAAGCTAATGTTATCTTAAACATCAAGCTAATAAAGCGTGAGAATAAAATTATTCTTTCACAATCCCATTATGTGGACAATGTCTTAACCACATTTAGGTTCATGGACTATAAGCCAGTAGCCACACCCTATGATCCAACGTTAAGCTGCATAAAAACACTGAACATGGAAAAGACCAGCTTAAATATTCTCAAATTATTGGATCCCTAATGTATCTAACTAGTGCAACGAGGCCTGACATCTCATATGATGTAAGTAGATTGAGTTGTTATACGGCCAATCTAGGAGATGACTGTTGGATAGCATTAGAGAGGGTACTCAGATAATTAAAGGGGACCACAAACTTGGGGATACACTACTCTGGCCATCCGGCAGTCTTGGAAGGATTCAATGAGTCTAACTGGATCAATAACTCAGATGACATGAAGGCTATGAGTGACTATGCATTCACTCTAGTAGGCGGGGTTGTTTCATGGAAGTCTTCAAAATAGATTATCCTTACATAGTCCACCATAGAGGTTGAATTAGTAGCACTTTATTCAGCGGTAGTAGAGGCAAAATGGATTAGATAACTCCTTTCTAACCTCTTTGTGCTAGAAAAGCCAATTCCAGCAATATTGACCTACTGCAATAACCAAACCATTTTGGTTAAGGCGAAGAGTAGAAAGGACAATATGAAGTACCCAAAACATATAAGGAGATGACTTAAGTCGATAAGACATGCTAGAGAGATAGGTGTTATTTCTGTAGAATACATCCAGTCTGAAAGAAACATGGCATATCCTTTCACCAAAGGATTGGCACAGAAGGCCATTCTTCAGTGTCAACGGGAATGGGGCGCATCCCCACGTAAAGGATCACATTGGTGGTAACCTATCCTAGAAGATCAGAGATTCTGTGAACTAGACTGTAGGACAACAAACTGTGTGGGATTAGAGAGCATATTCTAATGGGTCCCATTAGCTGTAATGCTCTTTCTGTATGGAAGGATGGGCAACAGCTCTGAATGAATTCGATACATATATGGGTTTGGGAGTCGTCCTACAGGATTCCCTGGAGAATTCACCTACATGAGTATGATGATGAGGTCGCAATCAAAGAAATATAAGGGTATACTTTCTTAAGTACTCATCACCTAGATACGGGGACATGATTGTAACGTCCCAATGCGAGAGGGAAAGGGCAAGCCGCCAAGTACAGTATGTAACTTGGGCAAAAATTCTCACACTAAGGCATTGGATCAAGGTGAAATTCTCCTTTGTCTGTGCAAAGTCGTAGTCCTTGTTGCTTGGCTTTGGGTTCCAACCCGCAAGGTACCCATCGTTGAATAGCTGTATATTAAGACATAGAGCACCTTTTATCAAATTGATAAATTGGTGGGGACTGTTGGATCTTTGAGGGCCATTCGGTAATTTCTCATTTGAGAACAGAAAAGGAAAAAAAGAGAAAAGGATGGCTCGCCTATCAGTTGGGGAGAGGGAAGAGATGAAGCAGCATCGGCTACTCCGTTTGACTCGGCCACATGACTGTTCGGTGCCCTCTCTCTCGGCTGTTCCTTCGGCTGGTGACTCAGTTGGTGAATGGAGAGGCGACCATTGGTGATTCAGCGCCAGAGGCACAGGCTCCTCGGAGCTAGCCGTTCACAGCCTCCACGCTATAGCCCCTTGCCTCCTCTATATAAGCCACCTCCTCTTTTGATTCGGGTAGCTCCTCTTCAGATCTAGCTATAGCTCCTGTTTGGTCTTCTTCCTTCTGAGCTTTGGGTTTGGGAAGACTTGGTGCTTCTGCGCCATCTCCTCTTGGAGATCTCTTTCTTGGGCTCCCGTGTGTACCCTGCCGTCCGGTGGGGATTTGGTGGGGTTCCGAAGATGAGGACTTGATTCGAGGGAGGAAGAAGGTCCTGATCACCTGTGTTGCTCTTGAGTGCACTCTGCCAGTGCGCTTTGGTGGTTTTGTGTGGCATTACCTGTACCTCGATTTTGTGTTTCGGTGTGTTCCGAACTGCGAAAGTGGGCATTATATCTCTGTCAACCCTTGTCTAGTGATTTGCGGCACAGCAAGGCAATCGATTTTCTGGGACAACGTTTTAGCGTGCCATGCTCGGTTCTACTTGGTGGCTTTGAGTGATGACCGTTCCATGAGTATACTGATATGTGATTTTCCTCATCACCTTGCATATATGTGTTGTACTAGTTAAATTTCTGAGATAGATTTTGAGACTAGTACTGGGAAATATTGTTTGGTGATTTATGTGGGTTCGGCTTCTGCTCAATGAAGATTTGGGGTCAAGTTGAGTTTTGAAAACAACAATTTGTTATAGTTTGATCTTGAGCCAGTAACCACTTGCTATTAGTTTATTTCTTACATGATTATTAGTTCTCTATTTCATTCATTCGGTTTGTTCCTGTGATCTTTGATCATTTACTTGCTCACTGTGATCATGTAGCTTCTATCTTACTTTGATTATTAAGTTGATGTCTTGAGCAAAGAATCATTTAATTCTGTCCAGTGATCACAGACTTGATGAATTGGCGAAATTGACTAATTAGACTTGTATGATTTATCTGGGCTCAAGATCTAATTTGTTTCAGAGAATTGTTGTATGTAATCTGTGAATTGAACTGACTCAAGTGGCGAGGAGGCCAAAATTTATCTTGAGCAGCCCGACATCTGAGAGCCATAAGTTAGCATCAAAATCTGAGCAAATATGCTGATTTTATGTGTTGCGTTGTCCCTACTCATAAGCATGTTATTTTATTTAGTGGACATGATAGATATACGTGTTTATATGTTGATTATGTAAATTAAAGGTTGCTGGAATTATGCTTTTAATCCTTAAATAGTTGCTAGAATTAAACTTGAAAAGTTGCTAAAACTGCTCATTATACAACATTACAGACTTAGAGGAAATTCTCAAGTTAATCGGAAAAAGTTTAGATGATAAAATGATGGAATTTTTAGATACTATGAGTACCACTAGCACCATGCTGTGGGACTGATGATGCCATTGAAAATATGTACCAAATACAGACTTAGAGGAAATTCCCAAGTTAATTGAAAAAAAGAAAAATATCGAGCCGTCCATCAAGCCAAATTATAATTGCTTAGATTAAAAGAAAGATCACATGTGAAGTATAATTGCTTAGATTTCCTTGCATAACCTTAGTTACAAATGATCGGAGATGAGATTATATTGGTCGATTTCGTTCCTTGGGTGAGTAATTATTCTTTCCATGAATTTTCATTGGTTAGTTCTTTGCAGTGTTGGTAATGTACTTTCATTCACTATTCTGTTCTTAAAGGAATTGTTGTTCTTGCAAATGTTGAGTTGTTCTTGCTACTCATAAAAGTTAAGTTGTAAAGCCATCCTTTTTATGAAAGTTTTGCCATCTTATTGAGGAAGATAATTTAGTTATTCAATCGGTGTTGTGGGTAGTAGAAAATATCTTTTGGCAAGTTATTCTCCTAAGGAAGGTTTAGACCTTTGTGTTTCTTTTTGAATATTTCGAGCGATTGAAGTTAAATGTCCCTTTTGTGAAGAAGAGTATTTAGACCCTTTTGAGATGTATTTTCAATGTTTGGATGAGATGTCATGATCATAGGAATTAAGAGACAATGTATGGGATGCCAAGTGTTGTAGATGACATGGCGTATAGTTGATTCTATTTAACATCCCTCGGAGAGATTTGTATTAAATTTCATGGTGCCTTGGAGTAGTTACATGGTGAGTTATGACTAAGAGTATGTTCTTTCCTACTAGGAATTTATGGATTATGAAGAAGTATATAGTATTGGATAATCCTTAATATTGCTTAATCTTCCCAATTTTGTTGGGTACATTTGATTTTTTGGGTCTCAATGGATCAATCTAATTGTTTTGGATGGATAAGTTAGGAAGATGTTGAATTATTGTCTTGGTGGATATTACATTTCAAAGTAACCTTACTATGGATACTTGGTGATCATATTAAATTGTTAGATTCATTTCTTAATATGGTTAATTGTTGGCACTGTATACAAAGGCGGTTTAAAAATCTGAATATTGGTGGATCTAGAATTTACAGAGGAAGAGTTTGAATAAGTTATTCTAACTAGAGAGATTAGATGAAATTTATTGTAGTGTCATGAGAGACCATGATTGAGACAAGATTTTGATTAATGAAGTTTTAGCAGAATTATGCAAGATGGAATATTTTAATCGGTGGTTGTACATGTCCATGCGATTGCCAATAGAAGTAGGATAGCAACTAGACTTTATGATAAAGACAATTGTTAATAGAAATCATTCGAATACAATTAATGTGTGCTAGGCTTTGTTGTTGAGAATCACTAGAGTAGAGTTACTGGACTTTAATAGGTGTCTCATATTTATAAGCTTATAGAATTGTTGGATGGTAGTTGATGATTGATATAAGAATTTTGGAAGATCATTTTGATTTGTGCACTAGATATCTTCTAGGATAAAGTGGTTGTTGTAATGTTGTGAAGTTTGGGTGGATTCTCAATTTGGGGATGAGATAATAAAGAAGTGTGAAGCTAGTTAGTGAGTCCTAGAGAGTTTTTTGATGGAGTAGTGGATTTTGATGATCCCTGTTAAGAGGTTTAGTAAATGTATGATACAAGGCTTGTTCAGTAAAGGCATACTAGGAATAGTGGTGATTCTTTTAGAAGGAAGGGAATTTGATCATCCTTAGTGATGTCATTTATATAAAATGTTTTGTAGTTTTTGTGCTTTTGAGTCTCTGGGTTCATGACTTATGAGAAAGTTGTATTCTATTTTGCATCGAGATTAACATCAGTGAAGTGTTGGTGAATTTTCGTAGTTTATAAGAGGTTTGCACAATTTTGACTTTAAAAAAAGTGCTTTGCTATTTAATTTCATTTTTCTTAGGATTTTGCTTGCTGCAAATTACTATCGTTTTTTGGTCTTCTGTATTTGTTCTAATTGCTACTTATTTTTTTTCTTGTGAAGGTAATAGCTAATTCGTGTTATGAAGTCCTTTAAGGTTTATAGTGGTAACTGACTAGTAGTGGTCAAGTATACAATTTTATAGGGCATCGAGTGCTAAGTTATTTGGAGTACAATGGAGGATAATTTAATGTTATACTATAATTCTTGGGGAGAAATTAACTTCAGGTAATGATTATTTTTGGAGCAAAATGATCATAATGTAGTTGCTAGTAGAATTCATAGTGGCTAGTAAATAATGATATATTGGTATATATTTTGGATTGATTGGGGTTATCAAAAGTGCATAATTCTAATCAATTAAGTAGAATGTTGTGATTGTGTAAGTTGTTGGATTTTGTAGACAAAATTCATTGGTGTGGTTCAATGAGAATCTAATGTTGGTGAAGCAACTTGATCGATGTGGTAGTTATTTGGGTGATGAGGATTTTGGATTATTAGATGTTATGATTTGATCTTTAGTGGATATCTCTCTTAGAGTTAGAATCTTTCTAAAATGTAGTTGGTGGAGATTGTATATAGCTATTGGTGATATAATGATTGAGTATAATTGAATTGCCAAAATTTTAGTTGATGAGGCGATGGGGTCCCGATCTTCCGATAGGATTGATAACTATCGATTTGGGAGGAGGTGACTCTTACGATCCGACTACAACCGTACGACGTCGCTTACGCCTTAGCAATCGCTGAACCACACTCCAAGTCGTTATCAACCGTGCCAAGAACGCGGTTGACCTGACCACGAAGGTCTATTCCTGCATGCAACTGAAGAACACGCAAGAACAAGATAACAAGCAATCTGAAATTGCAAATATTTATATTAAGATCAAAAGGTGGGATTCCGCAGAAGGTTCTTTACGGTTGGTCTAGCCGACACAAGCGAAGAACAAAAGTTTTCACCATGGAAAAACTAATCAAACGAAATCCAAGAAAACTAAAAGGGTGCAGCCTCCTTAAATAGGGGTGGGAAAGCCGCACAAAACTAAGAAACAAAGGGGTGGTACTATTCACATACTGTTCACGTGAACAGTAACCCCGTGAACAGTATGGGCCTAGGTGGGGGGCACCTCCCCTTTGGGCCCAAACATTACAAGGCCCAATTTGACCCAAACAGGTGATACAGCACCTTCTTTGAGTGATTTCGGCAAGCACAGGAGGAATTTGGAGATGAGGCCAGATCCATTAGAAAGAGGACGAGAAAATCTTTCCATCGAGTACTCATGGACCTCAAACGGACTCCGTATGTGAAAGTTATGCACATTTGAAGTTGGGCCGTCAAGCTGAAACCGAACTGATCTCGAGGCCGAGTTGGATTCCAAAACGTGTACAAGTTGAACTCTTGCTTGAATTGGTGCACAAGTGATGTGGTGCTACAAAAATATATATTTTCATCATTAGGTAGCATCATATTCTCATTTAAAGTATGTTGAAACTGAAGAAACGAATTCACCTTTAGTTCAATCTTGATATTGGGCGCTATGGTCATATTTGTTGGTGGCGTGGTCACATCATCCTCCCCTTCTTGATAGAAAAACCGTCCTCGGTTTTAGCATATGTGTAGCCTCACGTATTGCATGATCTTCATCATAAATCTCGGTACATAATAACAAACGCAACAAACTCTCATTATGTAATATCGTACGTTCTTTATCACACAAAGTAAAATCTTTTTGAAACGAGCTCACCTTATAATTTAAGTGATGCATAGGAGCTCTTGTAATTGGAGCAACAAGCATAGGAAATATGGTTATATCCATAGGGGTCGTGTCCTCATCATCCTCCCCTTCTCGAAAACAAAGCCGTCCTCGGCTTTTGATAAGTTGAAAGTATGGTAACAAAGAAGCCAAGGTGTATGCATGATATATGTATAAGTCATCCGTTTTAACAATTCTTCGTTGTTGCACAATTAATATTAGAAAATAGCAGCAATCATAGAAGCTCATCGTATCATTAACCCAATAGTAGTCATATATGTTAATCACCCAATTAAAAATTCTCACACAGCAATTATTGCAACTAGATTTGCAAATGTAAGTGAAGCATTTATTCATTTTGAATCTCTGAAGTTGTAAACTTGCAGTGGTGGCACATATGGACAAAGCTACAACTTTTGGAATCAAACAAAGTTTATCCATATAATCAGATTTCAATTGAGCAATAGCAAATTCATCTAGTAAGGTTGAAAAGATTTGCAAGTTCTTCCATACATTAATTTCATTATTCAGATTCTCAATGTTAGATGTTTCAACAAGAGAAGAACACATAGTCATTGAATGATCACTAAATTTTATTTTTCTTTCATAGTGAACAAGATTGAGCATACAAGAATTGTTGTTCAAAACAGCAAGTTTCAATTCATCCATGTGATCGCAAGTTATGCATATTCGATATACATTAAATTGATTTTCTACACCATAATCTCCAATCAAATTAAACTTATACCCAGGGGTGTAGGCACTAAACAAGAATTTCGAACATGCAAGTTCAGAAACTTTCTCCATAGCATGTGACAATTTCATAGGTAGATCGAACATGATGTAACACAATGAATTAGCAGGAGAAATTCTAGTCAAAACTTCTTTATGTGTTATTAATTCGACATGTGCAAAATTATGAGAATTTAGATTAGCACATGGTTCATTTAAGTCAACACAAGGAATATCAAAAGATTGCACTACATCAGGTATATACTCACAAGGTTGCTCTATGTCTTGTTGTAGCACCAAATCAGTATCTTTGTCATTATCGTTTTCCACTAAGTTTTGCTCTAAAATAGCATTAACAGTGGACAATTGTAGTTCTTCACAGGCATACTCACCTTGAGTGATGATAGCACTATTATCTTTATCTTTTTGGCTCTCCTCACATGATGTAGGGGCATCCATCACCTCATCTTCCTTCTCAAGTAATGGAGTTGGTAGCTCAAGTAACTCATTCTTCTCTTCAGCATGGTTTTCAACTTGCTGCAAGTTGTTAGTTACAGAAAAAGGCACAACCACAGGTTTGCTCTCATGTGTCCTATTATCAAGTATTCTCAATTCTTTCTCAATCTGACTTTCAACTTTACAAGCAAGTATAAACAAATCATAGAGAGAATTATATTCATTGTGGACGAGAATGTTCTTAATTTCTTGATTAAGCCCACCTAAGAATCTATTCTCTATAGCTTCTACATGTTCCTCTAAATCACAACGCATCACAAGAGATTTCAATTCTTCATAGTATTCACTTACAGTTTTCCTACCTTGTTCTAAACGTTGCAATCTTTTTAACAAGTCACGTGAATAATATGAAGGAACAAATGTAGATCTCATGATTCGTTTCAAAGCATTCCAAGTTTTAGGTACATGTGGTAGTCTACATTGTTTCCTCCACCAAAATAATGCAAAATCAGTGAATTCACTAGTAGCAGCCCTAACTCTTTTATCATTAGGAAAATCATAGCACAGAAAATTTTGATCTAATTGTATTTCCCATTCAAGATAAGCTTCAGGGTCATATCTACCAGCAAATGGAGGAATTGTAAACTTGGCATCATCATCACATACCTCTCTTGTTAAGGGATTATGTCGAAGTCGACAACGGTCGCGATCATTGGAGCCCTCAATTCTGTTGTTGATGGTGGTGAGGGTCTTATTAATACGATCCAACAAGTTGTTGGTCTCACAAAAATTGCTACAATGTGATCTTGAACCTGTCATGGTTAGTAGAAAACAAGGAAATACACAAGAATTATGTAAGTCCCTATAAACTACTAGGAGGTGGAGCTTCACAAGTCACACATCTCTCAAACTCTTACCAAGCTCTTACAAGTTCTTACCAATGCAAAACAGGTGGTGTAACCGGTGGCTGGTTCGTGATAACTTGACTCAAGTGATGTGTATAGCGATTGCAAGGGTCGGTTCGACGTGATCTGCTCGGTTAGTAAAAGGTGTAGCTTGGAAGGCTATATATGTAGCAATGGAGAACAATCAATTAATTTCAGAAATTGCACATAATTGAATTATAGTTCGTACCTAGCACTTAGCCTATGTTGCTGATCAAACAAGGATAGGAGATGGCCAAAACAAGTGTGTAACAATGTATAGGAGTGATGAACACAAGATAATTAAATAGAATG
Organism: Dendrocalamus latiflorus; assembly: GCA_017311315.1. Classification (NCBI taxonomy): domain Eukaryota; kingdom Viridiplantae; phylum Streptophyta; class Magnoliopsida; order Poales; family Poaceae; genus Dendrocalamus; species Dendrocalamus latiflorus. Next base: position 44,695,863 of record CM029642.1, on the reverse strand, counting down.
CAATCTGGAATTGAAAAGCACAAGGATTGACCCAATTCTGAGAATGGCAGATTTCTGTCCACTAGATAAGACGTCGGTATTTTGGCCGTAACTTTTTTCAATTGCCTTTTTTTTCAATGATTCTTTTTTTTCCTGTTTCCTCACGGCTTTTTCTACAACTTTTCTTTTGGGGCCATGTTCTATAAACCGACAGATAAAATCTCACAAAAATCACAAGCGCAGACTGTTACAGATTCAGTCTGGAAATTTGGGTCAACTTGCACCGCAGATATCTTTTAACTGCCTTAATGGAATGAAGTGAAATTTTAGGGGCAGTTATATCAGGAAGTTATGGATCTAGTGGCGGTGGTCTCACTCAAAAAAATATCGGAAACAAAAGATATGGCGTTTTTGGTGGAGGCTGTACAAGAGAGAGTCTTCTGGCCGAAATTGGAAATTAGGGTTTGATGTGTTTTTTTATGGTTTTGGACGTGGGGATTTTTTTGGGAGTTTTATGGAACCAAACATATGACCAGCAACAAGACAATGCTAAGACGGACACAAACTCAATTTAGCAAACCAAAATTAACAGATCTAAAAGCACAATGGGGTTTGGACAGCGGAAATAAACTCTTTTTGTGGGGCAATTTTTCTGGACTATGGGAAATAAAAATCAATCTACTAACTAGGGATACAAAGAATTCCTACCGGTCAACTGAAGCTCTGATACCACTTGATGAGGCGACGGGGTCCCGATCTTCCGATAGGATGATAACTTCGATTTGGAGGAGAACGACTTTGACGATGCGGCTACTAACTGGTCACGACCAGAACGCCAAGCAACATCAAGAAATGCTAATTGGTTGTTTGATCAGCAACATAGGCTAAGTGCTAAGACGGACACAAACTCAATTTAGCAAACCAAAACTAATAGATTGAAAGGCGCAACGGGGTTTGGATAACGGGAATTAACTCTTTTTGTGGGGCAATTTTTCTGGACTATAGGAAATAAAAACCAATCTACTAACTAGGGATACAAGAAATTCCTACCGGTCAACTGAAGCTCTGATACCAACTGATGAGGCGATGGGGTCCCGATCTTCCGATAGGATTGATAACTATCGATTTGGAGGAGCTGACTCTTACGATCCGACTACAACCGTACGACGTCGCTTGCGCCTTAGCAATCGCTGAACCACACTCCAAGTCGTTATCAACCGTGCCAAGAACGCGGTTGACCTAACCACGAAGGTCTATTCCTGCATGCAACCGAAGAACACGCAAGAACAAGATAACAAGCAATCTGAAATTGCAAATATTTATATTAAGATCAAAAGGTGGGATTCCGCAGAAGGTTCTTTACGGTTGGTCTAGCTGACACAAGCGAAAAACAAAAGTTTTCACCATGGAAAAACTAATCAAACGAAATCCAAGAAAACTAGAAGGGTGCAGCCTCCTTAAATAGGGGTGGGAAAGCCGCACAAAACTAAGAAACAAAGGGGTGGTACTATTCACATACTGTTCATGTGAACAGTAACCCCGTGAACAGTATGGGCCTAGGTGGGGGGCACCTCCCCTTTGGGCCCAAACATTACAAGGCCCAATTTGACCCAAACAGGTGATACAGCACCTTCTTTGAGTGATTGCGGCAAGCACAGGAGGAATTTGGAGATGAGGCCAGATCCATTAGAAAGAGGACGAGAAAATCTTTCCATCGAGTACTCATGGACCTCAAACGGACTCCGTATGTGAAAGTTATGCACATTTGAAGTTGGGCCGTCAAGCTGAAACCGAACTGATCTCGAGGCCGAGTTGGATTCCAAAACGTGTACAAGTTGAACTCTTGCTTGAATTGGTGCACAAGTGATGTGGTGCTACAAAAATATATATTTTCATCATTAGGTAGCATCATATTCTCATTTAAAATATGTTGAAACTGAAGAAACGAATTCACCTTTAGTTCAATCTTGATATTGGGCGCTATGGTCATATTTGTTGGTGGCGTGGTCACATCATTAGTCAACATATTTGAGGATTTTCGTAACAATTATATCGAAACGTGATTTGTAGGAGTCGTTGAGGTTGAAATTACTAGGTGTAATGAGAGAATGCTTTGGTGGTTTACGAGCTAGCAATTTTCTGAATTATTTATAGTTACAATCTTAATAGAAGTTTGTCTCAATCTAGGGATTAGAGGAGGTGGGATTGGATTTTGTGCTTTATCTTGGAACTATAAGTGTCCATGATATGTGTAGAAGTAGGAGAACAACTTGACTATGGAATTTGGAATGATCGCTGGTCAAATTCATTTGGTTGTGGTAAACGTTTGCGTGCCTAGATTTTGAAGGTGATTATCCTTAATGATTGAGGTAATAGGATTCAATATGAGAATCTATATTTAAGTTTGCTTGGAATTATCAATAGAATATTTCTTTAGTGGAGGAGTTAATTAGAGCATTTGGTGGATTAGTAGATCCTTTCTAGATTGGTGTGGATATTGCTTTAGGATTGTCTATATCCCTGAGGTTGTCAATTTGAGAGAATTGAGTTGATGTGGCATGTGAGAATTTGGAATCCCAGGATGTAAGACCAAAATTGATTCCTTAAATTTGAGTACAGTCTATTTTGTCTAGTTGATGACTACTTCATGTGTTTATATCTGATGTTCATTTCCGAAGTGAGTTTGTTTTATGTTGGAATTTGTGGTCATTTCCTTGTAAGAAAAAGAGGACGATGTTGATTTGAGCATTTAAGTTATTTTGCCTTTGGCTTATGTAGTATTCATTGGCAATGGTTTATTTGGATGTTGAGGGTTTTCATTGTGAGTTCTTCGTTCTTAGAACAAATTCTTTTTGGAAGAGAGTTCGTTTCATGAGTGTTTATTTGCTTCTTTTGCCCAAGAGATGCTCCTTGCAAATTGAAGTAATCTCTCTTTGCCTCAGAATATTCTCTTCTCAGAATAGTATTTTGAAACGGGTAGTTTTAAAGGTGGGTTTCCTCATGAAGGAGGAGTGATTAATTCCTTACTTGAGGCATGGAGGGATCGAAGGACATGTTGTATCCATGTGTGCACAATAGTATTGTGGGGTCTTGAGTTGTGCTATGCTCTTCAAGCTATCTACATGGAGTCAGAGTATTTGTGTGTCCCGAGTAATTCTCGTGACTGGGTTGGAAGGTTCACTACTACAAAACAAGCTATATTAGACGCCTTATCACAGACGGTTTATGTGGAACTGTCTGTGCTTTAATTATCATAGATGGTTCATGGTGAAAATCGTCTTTGAAACTATCACAAATGGTTAGGTTTAAAAGCCGTTTGTGATGTCTCCCATTATCACAGATGACTTTTAATTATAACTGTCTATGAAATATCATAGATGGTTTTCATTTACAATCGTCTGCGTTTTTCCATTATCACAGATGGCTTCTAATTAGAACTGTCAATGAAATATCATAGATGATTTTTATTTACAACCGTCTTTGTTTTGTCCTTTGTCATACGAACTACAGAAGCTACTGAGCTGGAACAGATAAGTGTGACCAGTCACTTTTACAAAAGACAAATTCAAGTCAAATTTATTACAAAAGTTCAAAGAAAAGAGATTCCCAGATCTTGGGCTTCATATGCTTCCTCTTCTACTTTTGGAGTTGGAGGATCAGCGGCTGCGTTTTTTATCAGCGGTGTGAGTTGCACCAGCTGCTAGCTCCTAGTTTATCTACTCCTAACTTATTCCTATATCCTCCCCTCGACGACACCGATCAAATACCACCATGAGCTGGCTCCTCTGTTGTGACAACAACAAGCATAAGGAACTCTAGCTCTGAAAAGCGCTCTATGGTCTTCGCGAAGCACCCTAAGCGTGGAACGCCAAGCTCGACGCTAGCCTGTCAAAGCTTGGGTTTCACAAGGGCGTCTCCAGGCATGCTGTGTACACACGCAGTGACAGCGTGTGTCGGCTGATCATCAGAGTGTACGTCGATGACTTGATCATCATTGGCACTGAAGCCGTCAACATTTGCGCGTTCAAGGTCGAGATGAAGAAGATGTTTCGGATGAGCGACTTGGGGTTGCTTTCCTATTATCTTGGCATCGAGGTGAGCCACGGGCCAAGTGGCACGTCCCTGTACTAATCGACCTATGCGCTCAAAGTGCTTGAGAAGAGTGGCATGGAGAACTGCAACAGCTGTCAAGTGACGATGGAGGCCCGCCTGAAGCTGAGAAAATCGAGCTCTTGCCCACTGGTAAACACCACCCAGTACCAAAGTATCATTGGCACCCTCCGATATTTAGTGAACACGTGGCCAGAAATAGCCTATGCAATGGGCTACACAAGTCGGTTCATGGAGGAACCGTGTGATCATCACCTGGCCATGGTCAAGCACATACTGCACTATATCGCTGGAACGTGCAACCATGGCGTTTGCAATGCAAGGAAGAGAGACATGCGACAAGTGCTATTAGGATTCAGTGATAGTGACATGGACGATGATGTTGACAACCGCAGAAGCAACACTGGAGTGCTCTTCTTCCTCAGAAGCAGCACCATTGCCTAGCAGTCGCAAATGTAGAGGGTGGTGGGACTGTCGTCCTGCAAGGCGGAGTACATTGCTGCGACGACTGTGGCATGTCAAAGCATTTGGCTAGTTCAGCTGATGGGCAAAATTCTCTACTCAAAGCCCAGTGTGTCGGTGCTTCAGGTGGATTACAAGTCCGCCATTGTTTTGACCAAGAATCCTGTCTTCCATGACCGGAGCAAGCACATCGACACTCACTTCCATTTCATCCGGGAGTGTGTTGATGGAAGGAAGATCATCCTCAAGCACACTGGCACAGAGGAGTAGCTCGCAAATATTCTCATGAAGGCTCTTGGGCATGTCAAGTTCCAGGACCAGCGTGTGAGGATTGGCGTGGTCAAGATCACAGGTGAATGCCGCAAGGATTAGGGGGGTGAATGTTGAATAAGCCAGCACATTCATCATTGTTGAAGATTCACTATAGAAGTCATAGTGGTCATGGTCGTAGAGTTACTATAGCAATCGTAGTGGTCATGGTCAAAGGATCACTGTAGTAGTCATAGCAGTTGTGGTCGAAGGATCACTGTAGCAGTCGTAGCAGTTGTGGTCATAGAATTACTATAGCAGTCGTAGCGGCCGTGGTCGAAGGATCACTTTAGCAGTCGTAGCAGTTGTGGTCATAAAATCACTATAATAGTCATAAATACTTGGCGTGTGCTCAGTCCACGCGAGAGCATGTTTTCCGTTAGAGTCGTGTGTGGCATGGCCTGGGTCTGTGCGATCGTGCGAGTCATGGTGCATAATAAGGGTGGTTTAACCACCATGTTTAAGCTAGGATTTCTTTTAAGGGTTTTGTTAAACATCATCTGGATGTTTTCTTACTAACTATCATCCAGATTTAGGACCATTGAATTAGAGATCCAATAGCCGTGAATTCTCCCCCCTCTCCCTTGAATAACGTTGTTCAGCTTTCCTACAGTGTAAAACACTTGTATTCTTGCTCTATTTTCTAAATTCGTGTGTATTCACATGTGTGCTCAGACATGTTGATCAGCTGGAGTTCCTAATATGCTCATCACTCAATCCCTCTTGTCTACAACCTCACCTTGCTTCTCCCTCACTCCTCTTGTGGCCAGCGATGCTGTCAGCAACAACAGCGTGTAGCGACTATGGCGCCATGCCGGAGACAGTGACAGTGAGAACTCTGTTGGCTATTCTATTAGTGGACTGAGTTGCCTCTTGGGTTTTGTTGACGGAGAATGAGAGCCTACAGTTCAATTAGTTCAAGCTACCTGCAATCTCAGTAAAGTGGAATCTTCTACCCAAATTTACCATGTTAGTTAATATTAACTGCTAGATATCCTATTTCACCTTGAACTGAAATATCCAAAGGCAAAATTGCATATTAATATGTAGCATAATTTATTTTTCACCAGTAGCTTTTAAATAGAAAACAGGAAACAGAGAACCTTTAGAATACAAGAACTCCTTCACTCCTATAGACACAACACTCTTAATAATAAAAAACTATGACATTATCATCCTCTCTCGCACATCACTTAATCCCCTCGCCTACAACTTCTCCTTGCTTCTCCCTCACTTCCACTTGTGGCCAGCGATGCTGTCAGCAATAACAGCAAGCAGAGACTATGGCGGCGATAGTGATGGCGAGAACTATGTTGGCTATTGTATGAGTGGAACAAGTTGGCTGTTGGGTTTTGTTCATGGAGAATGAGAGCCTACATTTTAATTAGTTTAACCTATCTGCAATCTCAGTAAAGTCGAACTTTCTACTTAAATTTATCATGTTAATTAATATTAATCGCTAGATACCCTATTTCACTTTGAACCAAAATCTCCAAAGGCAAATTTGCATATTATTGTGTAGCATAATTTATTTTTCACTAGTAGCTTTTAAATAGAAAACAGGAAATAGTGAACCATTAGAATACAAGTAGTATCTTCCTCTCTCGCTCATCACTCAATCCCTCCTGCCTACAGCTTCTTGCATCTCCCTCACCCCCTCTTGTGTCCTGCGATGCTGGCAGCAACAACAACGAGCAGCGACTATGGCACTCTGGCAGCTACAGCGATGGCGAGACCATGTTGGCTGTTCTATTAGTGGAACGAGTTGCCTCTTTGGTTTTGTTGATGGAGAACGAGAGCCTACAGTTCAATTAGTTCAAGCTACCTGCAATCTCAGTAATATCGAACCTAATTTACCATGTTAATTAATCTTAACTGCTAGATAGCCTATTGCACCTTGAACCGAAATCTCCGAAGGAAAATTTGCATATCAATGTGTGGCATAATTTATTTTTCACCAGTAGCTTTTAAATGGAAAATAGGAAATAGTGAACCTTTAGAAAACAAGCTTCACTCTCTAGGGACACAACACTCTTTACGCAATGGAAAAGCTATATATGATGATGCTTGTACAGTTGAAAGACAATAGCATTAAGTTTATACTATTGGTCTAATACAAACACACAACACTTAAGTACGTTGGAACTATGTTTTTAAAGGAGCTGAGACATATGTTCTATTATCCTCCTTAGTAGGGACGTTGGACTTATGTGACAAACACCGTACATACAATGATACACAAATGTAGCTTTTTCACGTGTGACAACCAAAGTTTTGAGAATCGGACCGGTGAGAATGCCGGTTCTCCGGTTCGCCCACTGGTGCTCTGATCGGATCGTCGTTTCCCAATTATTAGTATTTCATTACTTTAATATCATTTTAATTCTGACATATTATGAATAGAAATCCCAAATATAGAAATATAACATCAAAATGGGAGATTCGGGAAGAACCTAGTGTTGCATGTGAAAACTAATCATGTCTAAGGTAAGCAAACACTATTTCCTACAATCGTACTTGAATTAGAAGTATGCTCTAATCAGGAAACACCAATCCCCATCTATCCAGCTTGGATCCAAACTCAAATCCGGCACAAACTCCGAGCAGCAAACACCAATCCCCACATAACCTGCATGGGATACAACCTGATTGAGTGATCTTCGTCTGTGAAGCAACAGTGCCACCGGCGCCCGTCACCGCCGTCATGACTCGTCGGGACGCAGCCACTACTACAGAAAACCTAATACTAGACGGCCAATCACAGACGGTTTGACAAAACCGTCTGTGACCGACACTAACAGAGACGGTTTTAATTTGGTCACCGTCTATGTTGGTGGCGTTGGAGAAAACGAGTATCACAGACGGTTCTTACTGATGAACCGTTTGTGATCACAGACGGTTTGTATTAAAAACCGTCTGTGATAATGACGCTAGGCATTTATTACGCTGCTCAGAACCGCATCTGTCTTCATGTCGATCCAGATCTAGCCGGTGCTGCACTCTTTCGCTCAGGAGGCAAGCTAGGCGATTTCAGACCAATTAATTTGGTGGGAGGAGGCAGAGATTGAGCTTTGAAGATTCATACTTTCCTGGTTTCTCTAGATATGGTTAGTAATGAAATTTATTTTATTGAAGATGGTTTGCAAAATTGTTAGTTATATAATAGCTTTTGTGTTTATAATATGAATTAAGCTAGCAAAGCCTGAATGCATGTGGTATATATACACATGTAGTAATAATTAATTAATTTAATTTGTAATACTAAGTTGTTATATATATACATAACGTAGGACCAAAGCTGGATGTATGCCGCGAGCCGTGTGAGT